>CM065388.1:6827500-7122500 GCA_033060915.1 Euryodendron excelsum
CCCTTTGTTGTAAAACGTAGATCGATATCCCTCAGCCTATTTTGTTCAGTAAATTACAAACAAAAAAATCATTCTCATAATTGTTGGCTTATGTTGGAATATTGTTTTTGCAGCACCCGAAAAGAAGCACAGGCTTCCATCTGCCTACAATCGATTCATGAAGTGAGGATAAATTTTAAAATATCCGATGATTTAACAACCATTAATGTTACTAGTCTTTGCAATTAGCAAAACCTAGTTTTTTTTTTTTTTTGGTAGTGTCTCTAAATCTGAATTATGTTTTGAAATGAAAGGGAAGAGATACAGCGCATCAAAGCAGCTAATCCTGAGATACCACATCGAGAAGCTTTTAGTGCAGCGTCAAAAAATGTAAGCGATCATTGCTAACAGTTCTGTGCATGATCAATGAACAAAGATTCTTTATATATATACATATATGTTTCATAGTCTAATGTATCAGACATAGTGGGCTAGGTACATTCCAAATTCACCAGCTGGATCGATGTCCGAGAACAGTAACAACGTAAGGAAACATTCTCACTTGATCAATCTTGAATGCTTATGGCAGCTAATTCTTACATTGATTAGAAGTTTTTATACAAGATTGATGCTTAATTATTTGGTGTTGCAGGAATGAAGATTATATGAATTGGTAATTAGCAGCCAGGGCTGTGCTGCTGAACAATTGAAGACAACTTGGGTTCTTTAATTAGGTCCTTTGCTTTGCCTTGACATTCACCTTCTCATCTAAGTACTTCGTATAATGCTTAAACCTTATGTGTTATTTAATGCATCACTACATGAGAGTTGAAATTATGTAATATTAATTAGACATTAAGGACTAGCTCTGTTTAATCCTTGTACTGTGCTATCTAGTGCCGTAAAATTATCTTTGATAAACTTTGAATTTTTCTGTCCTTTAATTAGTTTTGGACCTTAACAAGCTAGTATCTACTCATGGGTTTGAGAGCACAAGAAAACCTGTCAGTGCATATATGATTTTCAATCACCACAAGTGTGGCAAACAAACCTGGGAGTTTAGCTTAATTTATCATTTGAATTGAACTCGTTTTCAATTTAAACTTTTAGGTGAGGGGATAGTATTGGTAGCGATGGAGAGGTAGTTACATTTGATGGGTTGAAGTGTAAATGTAATTTAACTAATAAGTTTTCTTTAAACCATAATTACCTCAGCTTCTTTGTGGAAAAGATGGTGAAATAAGTAGATACTTAACCTACTGAAATTAGAAGGCTTTCAGATCTATAATGGTATGCATATACAGATTGCATTATAATTGTGCATTAACAATTGAAGTCCGTCAGATGAATTCAGTTCAAAAGTCAAAGAAAATTGGTTAAAATTGAGGCTGATAAATGGGAGAATTTGGGTGGACTTAAATGGGTTTGGGTCTAATGAGTTCAACTCAAATATGCCAAATTAGCAAGTTGATTATGAGCGGATCACTAATGGGGCTATCTAAACACAAGAATTCAAAATTGACTAATTTGGCCCCAACGGAGGCAGTAGGTGGCAAGTGGTGGTGGCGGTAGTGGCGGTTGGTGGTGGGTGGCGATGGTAGCGAGGAAGGGTGGTGGTTGTGGTGGGTAGCGGCGGCGACGGCAAGTAGTGGGTGGTTGTGGGGTGGCAATGAGTGATGGCGGTGAGGGTGGTTGGTGGCGATGAGTGGTGGTACTAGTGGTTCGTGGTGGTGGGCAAGCGTCAAGCAATGGTAGTGGGTGGCAGGGGGAGGAGAAGGATATTTATTTTAAAAATAAATTCATTTTTTTATCAGTGGTTGCTTCTTTACAATTTTTTGACCATCTTGATGAGGAGTACCTATGTCCCCAAGTACCAAACATAAAAAAAAAAAGTACCCATATCCAACCCATTTGTAATTATACTTGCATGATGAAATTCAATTATAATCCGTTTATGAACTTAGACAAGTTTAAATGAATTTTAAAAATGTGAAATTTGGCGTGTGAAATAGACATGAATTGAGTCTAGCCCAGTTAAAATCATATCTACATTGAATCAATGATTCGTGTTCCATGTTGGGCCGCTTTGAGGCTCAAATTAAACCAACGTTTAGTTTGAGGCCCAAACAAAGTTTTTATTTTTATTTTTATGGGGGTACAAGGCAATAGAAGGATGGAAAAGAATTGGTGGGATTTGAACCCTTGCCGAACCATTAGAGCAGACCGAACATTCGCCCAAATTATTTGGAATACCGACTTGGTATCATCCCTAAAGTTCAGGCAGCCGACTTTTTACATTTTTGAATCTCCAAAACACCATTAGAGCATAACAAGTAACAATAATGCTATACAATCAGAAAATTTATATAAAATTTTTAGATACAATAATGTTATTGAATGCGAGTCTTTTGTTTTAAAATAAAATGTCCATCATGGTAATTTTTAATTAGAAAAATGTTACTACCATATCATTCAATTTTGGTTGCTCTTGCAATTCCAAAAAGTTATTTGTTGTTTTTTTCTTTTTCCTTTTTTTTTTTCCTCCGACGAACAGTTAAGTGCTTATATTCCTTATCAAAGCAATTCTGATGTTATGCTCGTGCCTGTTTGGAGGTCCTTCAAGCTTCAACACTGACATAGCGGTTCTTTGTAATCCTACAAGTATGATAAGGATAATGTTATATAATCATAATATTGATATCTAATTAAGTCCCAAACTGCCAGTAAAGAACTTCTTCCATCTCTGTGGCCTTATTTTATTCCTTCTGATCTATTTAGAATTTTGATATCTGATTGCTCTGTTTTTTTTTTTGTTCTTAGCTCTTGGTGAGCTATTTTCTGTATATAAAAAAGAAAAGAATGAGAACCATCACTCTTAAACAAAATACCAATTAAAATGATTTTTAATTACAAACATGCCATGCTAAAAATAACCTAGAAAGGTACGTTCCATGCGGCCATGAACATGCTCATATAAATATAATTATTTGCATAATACCAAAAGATCGATCACATACTTTTTTTTATTATTATTTTAGCAACATTAGAAAATTAAAGATATCAATAGTAGATACATACTACTACCTAAGGAATTGAGGAGTCTGGGAGCCTTGGGGATAGGGAAAATGGGGAGGGTGGGTCTCGGATCCGTGCAGAGGTAATGAGAATCCCTACCAACTGGGACACCCCCCTTCGCTCAAAGATTACATACTTTAAGTAATTGGGCAGAAAAGATATAATACTTTCACAATCGATGTAATTTCAAAGGACATTAATGGTTTTTTTTTTTGTTTGCACTTTCAAAATGGTGATTTTGTTTTCAATATCCTCAAGGAAATTCTTAGGATATATAGGACTTCAATGGTGGATGCTTTAATCCTATTTTGCTTCAATAAGAGAGTGAAGCTTATAATAATTTCTAAGAAGTAATTTTCCTTTTGATCAATGTTAGCGCTATCCGAATTCAAGTTCTCTTTCTCGCGTGCAGCATTCTTGAAAGAAAATACTCTGAAAGCATTAATTGCATGAATGATTTATTTACTCACTAGTAACGAGACCGAAGGGCTTTGCCTTGAATAAATTCTCCCACGTCATAAAAAAAAAAAAAAAATAGTACCGCAAGAAGATTGAAATGATAAGTCATAACACAGGATGACCAGCACAATAGTTAGGTTTTTACAGATTACTAGAGAAGTCATCTTCCTCAAACTAATTTCCATCCAGAAAACACATAGGCTGTGTTTGAACATTGGATTTGCAGATAAAATAAATGGATTCTTTAGTTGGAAAGGTATCATAAAAACTTCCAAAGGGTGGTAGAAAAGGGCAATCAATAGAATATTCGAATGGGACACATTTACATACCGGTTTCACAACTTTCACATGGTTGGGAAAGAACAGAAGACATCATTTTTCGGCTTCACTTGCATAGAATTCCTCGGCTGCTCTACTCTTTGAAGATGAGATGACAGATGAATCAAATCAACAGTGGGCATATATTCAGGAGAAAGATAACTTTCAGATTTCATAGAATCTAATCTTCGAAAAAACCCACCTGCTTCGACTTCAAAATTAATAGCACTACCGGCATCAAAAACTTCCCTTGACTTCATTCCAGAACAAAACCCATTTGGTGAAAACTTTTCCTCAACGCTTACACTTTCAAAATTTTCAGAATTTTGATCTACACAGCAATGAGCATTGGCGCTTGGTATGATCGGAGGGCTAGCCATGTGAATTCCTGTCCAATGGCTTGACAAAATGTTCGATTGAGCTGACAGAAGAGAGGGAGCACTACCGGAGTTTGAGACCCCAGAGAGTTCTTGAACCATTGATGCTGTGTCAAGAGAAGAGTAGCCAGTCAGTGATGAAAAATTTTCAGAAGAATATTGTTTTCCCATGCCATGCAGATGGAAGGCAGGTTTTGAAAGAAACTGCCTGTTTGTTGACAGCATCGGCAATCGAGGGCCGTGAATTGGCCCCTCTTCTACTTTGATATGGCTGACCTGATTACCTAGGTCATTTCCTTGTGGACTGAAAAACCAGCCAGGAAGCGTGTCTGGAAATACAACGCATGCTAGAGAAGCCCTCAGAGACCTAGCACCTGTCAAACATAAAATTTCTGTTCGTTAAACGACAAAATTTCTGCTCATTCCAAATATTTTGAGTGTTTCCGGGGCTTGCAAATATCAATCATGCCGTTCAAGCTTCAGATTAAGTTACAAGACTAGATGCTCAAGACCAATTAGCTTTTTTTTTTTTTGTTTTCCTATTCATTTTTTGCTTTTCTTTATTGCCATGTGCACAACCACTTCTAATCGGCATTCTATCGCAAAATAAGAGCATTAGTGCAGAGCAGTTAAAGAGTCCATGCCGGCTCATAATAATATAACATGGTGGAGCAAACAACGAGTTGTTGCCTGTTGGTAAGACTAGGGGAACCCTTCTTTTTTTTTTCACTGTAGGACTGAGTGAGAGCTCCCATTGGGTCTCAGAAACCCGTCAAGAGGAGGGGAAATTAGGATGTCACAAGGTGGAATCAAAAGCAATAAAGGGAATCCAGATGCTGTGGCTGCTCCCATTTTCCTCTAATTGGGAAGCAGACTAATGCTTAAAAACGGACATTCAGATGGCTTACATCCCTCTTATGAAAATTGTGGAGTTGAACAAGTCAAAGGGTCAAGACTTTAGGATTACCAACTAAATAAAGTGGCATTCAAGAAAATCATGCAGTGTCCGGAAACTAAAATCATAATCATTGACTAAGTTATGTCCACACAATGTATCGTAAGTGATAATAAGGTATGCACTTGATTGCTGTCCTGCAAAATGTCTGCCTCCTATTTCTTCTGAATTTCATTTCAATTTTTGGAGAAATCTTAGGATAGTACGATGTCCTATTCATAAAATGTCAAGCTCATAAGGTTTCTGCAATGTAACAAAGCCATGCCTACTATAAACTGATAGAAAAAACCAGCCATTGCGCAACATACAACTCAACTTGACAAAGCCTTAATCCCAACTTCTTGGGTTGACTATATGTAACTAATTCAAGAGACAGAAAGAAAAACTTTAGGAATACATGCTTGATTGTTTCTTCACAAAAATACATCCACAGACTCAGAGAGATATAATGATTTCCAATGTTTACATTGGTAAGAGGGTATAATTATGTTTAAATCGCTGCTGATTTATTTGCATAAAAGAATAACATTGGAGGAAATTTTGTACAGAAAGAAACTGACTTGAAAATTATAGACATCTTAAAGAAATGGAGATGATGTGATAAATATCCTATTACAAAAAACAAAAAAAAAAAAAATAATCTTTTAATTGCAATATTCAACACGCTGCAGAAGAGAGAAATAACTAAGAAGTCTTCTGTTTCTGAAACTTAACTCGGTCACTGGTCTTGAGTTGAACAATTTGTTTCATTAGACTAATTTGGAAGCTGATATTATCCATATACTATCACCCCAACTTTCTAATTGTAATTAGCGGTTTCTATTTGACTAGGAGTGAATAATTTGGAATTGTTTATGACAAAGCTTGGGTGACTAAATAAGACTTACAACAAACAGTTGGAAGGGGAAGGTCAGAGGAGAGTAGATGGAATTTTCAATTGCAAAGCATCAGAGACCCAAGAAAAGCTGATACCTTGATAATACTGAAGCAACTTCTGTGGTTTACCAGAAAGAATATCAAGTTGAGGCTTCCTTCGACGCTCATTATGGCATGCAAGGCGTTTGCGACAACTGCGTTTACCATCGTCAAATTCAGCCAGCACATGGAACCTGGAAGCAAACAGTTTCTATCTATCATATTGGAAGAAAACAGTTGAGCACTTAGCTTAGCTTAACTCGTTCTATCAACATGGCCAGTTTGAATCCGCCCATAAAATTTAATAAACAGTCGCCAGAAATCCACATGAATACCAGTGTAGAGTGTAAATCAAAGATTAGTGACTGATTAATCTCAAAACTAACTGTAAAGGTGGTTCCAGTTTCACATATACCTACTTGAATGCACCCAAAGCTAAAACATTAATTATTCTTATATATCTCTTAAGGCCCAAAGTTGACATCTCTGCTATATCAAGGGAAGGCCTGTTTGGGGCAGCTTACGTGTTTTAGAAATCAGTTGCTGATACGTTCAATAAGCTAATTCTGGACACTGGGCACAATATTAGCCTATATAGTATATCTAATGCAACACCATTGTACAAGAGAGCCTTTACCAAGTGTCAGTCTTGCCAATGCAGCGTGCTGGGAGCATGTTGTGTGTTCCTCCAGTGATTTTCACAAATAGGTGCACGTCACCTTTTTTGTGCTTTATGAGCTTGCATACATGGGACTCCCCCCCCACCAAAACAAAAAAAAAAAAAAACCAAAATCCCCCTAATTGAGCACAATATTAACATTCATTACAAAATATTTGAAGGAAGAAATCTGGCTCATTGCCACAGCTTCAGCATAAAGGGAAAGAAAAAAATAAAGGAATCTGGATATATGTATCTATTATCCAATGAGAGAACCATCAGCAGACCAAAGTGAAATGCCTCAAGGGATTGATTATACCTGCTACACTGCTGACAAAACCTTTGCTCAGTGCCATTAACAACAACTTTAGCAGTCTTTGAGTGAACATCACAAACTTTATGCCTTTTAAGGTACTCCTTCGAGGAGCTTAGGTCCTTGTTACAATTGTAAACTTGGCAAATGGGATCCTGGGAATACAAATTCGCTATACGGCCTTTCTTTGATGTCAATGAAGATCCTACTGAAGATAAAACTGTCCTTTTGTTCGAAAATCTACTATTCTTGGCTTGTCTCCAATCCGTCTCCACCTTCAAATCAGTTAGTGTTGTTTTTTGACTATTTGATTCAATGACAGGACTGGAAAGGCTTAAACCCGATTCTAATTTCCCGAAAGATGAATTTGAGGTAATCCCAAAAGCAGGCGAAGGTAGTGTTTCACGAAAATTATTACCAACCTCACCAACCAAAAGATCCAAACTTGGGTTACTTGGATTTGGCTTTTCAGGGAAACCCAATTCAATCAATTCCATGCTGTCAATTGCTTCTCTACTAGAGACTACCATGTTATCAAAATTACAAGAGGTTTTCATGTCCCAGCCCATTGAAATATTTTCAGTTCTAGCAGGAGCATCAGCTGTTGAACCTATTTCATCACACAACATAGGACTCTTCCCATCTGAAGCGCGCCTCCAAGTCTCCATTCTCTGAACAGCATAAAAGTTGAAAATACTATCAACAGACAACTACAAATCAGAAAATAAAATTTCCCTCTTCTTGCAATTCAGCACAGAAGCCAAGTTCAACTTTAATTTCTGCAAACCCACAAAAGTAGAGAAATCATGAACAACAATTCTATTAGCATTAGAGAATCAGCTTATCAAAATCAGCAAAAGGAGACTGAGGAGTCATTATATCCCATAGAACCCAGCACGAAACCATACATTCTCAATTAAACAGGACAAGTAAAAAGGGGAAAAAAAAGGGTAAAGGAACTAAACTACTAGGTAGCTCAAAAACTCAGAGAAACTTCAAGCTAACAAAAAATCATGTAGAGAAATGCAAAATACAAATACATACAAAGGAAACGAAGCCACAGACATTCAAAATCGAACTTAATTCCCCAAGATAAAGAGTCACATGTTTCTGCTACTCTCAATTGCTCAAACTCAAGAAAAAGCGCAGAATGCTTAAACCCTCATACAGAACTGTATAAGCATGGAGGAAGAAACAAATAGAGCAAAACCCATATAATAAATTGACTGTAAAAGCATTCATAACATGGAAAAATTAACTGAAAACAGCCTCAATGATGAATTAGAATGTTTTGCTTTACCAGACTGAACAGTGGAGATACAGAGGTGATTTTGTGTCTTCCTCTTTTCACTATTTGTGGCGAGGTCGAAGCAGATATACTGATAGTCAACATAATTTCCACTACCCCTCGTGAAAGAGAGGAAAGACCCAGGTCGAAGACTTTTGTAGAAGAGAGAGAAAAATTCCATCATAGTACAGCAATATACATTTTACTACAGAGCATAGAGATATTATAATCTTTAAACTTACCTATTACAATTGATTAGGTATGCCTATTCCATTTGGACTGATGAATTCTGGCGTGGCCTCTGCTTTTACGATTCTGGTACGGTCACTCTACCAACCACTCTTCTTGCTGAGTTGACAAGTCAATTTAACTTAATTTATAAAAAAAAAATTAAAAAGTTGTGCTCAAACTTCTTGTGTAAACACAATAATATAGAGAGAGAGAGTGATCAAGCAGAACATCCTACGACTATCATCACCACCACCGGTGACCTCTACCACCATCACCACCACCGACAACTTCTACCACTACCAGCGTCCTTCACCACCATCAGTGACCTCAACAATTGACAAATCATATGTTAAGCAATCTCTCTAAAATCGAAATAATCGAGTGAACACGTTCTCAAATCTCCAATTTTAATTCAGCCCTAGGCTATGGCTATCAAAGTGAAATCTGAATAAGATTTAAGGCTATGGTTGATAGGGGCGCGCACACAAAGAGAGAGAGAGAGAGAGAGTACGCCGGTGGTGGTGGAGGTCGTTGGTGGTGATGATTGTGGCAGATGTCGTTGGTGGTGGTGACGGTGGTCGGAGGTTGTCTTGGTCGACCACTTCTTTTTCTCTCTGTATTGTTGTGTTTAAGCAACAAATTTGAGCATAACTTTTTAGTTTTTGTTCTTATTTTTTTATAAAATTAAGCTGAATTGACGTACCAACTCAACAGTAGTGATTGATAGGAGTGACCTTAACATTACTTTTGCTTTTATGTCAATGGTTTGGCATGTTGGCACTTAAACACGGCCCATTTATTTTACATGGTGACACTACACACAACAAAACATTACTAAAAACAAAAAAAACAAAAACGCATTATTTTGTTGAATTAATTAGGCAACTGGACAAATTATGTACACTCTTGCGCGAATCTAATGCGAGTACTCAAAATAATGTTGTTATATGATGGTTGATTGTTCTCAAACTTTGTGTTATATGTTTTTTTCTTTATTTTCAGAATCAATATCTAAATATTTGTGGAGTTAGAAAGATTAGAAGTGATGGGATTGCAGTTTAATTCTTTTTTTTTTTTTTTCTAAGCCTCTACTTTTTGGTTAGGACTTATTAGACTTCTCAACCAATTTTCTCATTTTGATTTTGATGCCTGAAATTGTGGCTTTCACCTTCCAATTGGTAGTGAGAGAAATGGGAAGAAGCCAAATCCCAACATTTGAACACTGAAGTGGTCAATATCGGTTAGATAAGATCTCCGAAGGCATCACTTAGGGGACATTGGAGTCTGACAAGACCCAAGTGCTACTTTGTGGTCTAGGTGAGCATCCATGTGGCCTTTTTTTATTTTAAAAAAGCAGATAGAAAATGTGAGGTTGGGGAGTGAGTGAGTGACCTGCTGCACTAACTTTTCTCTAGTGGTCCTTTTTTATGCAGTAGTCATGTATGAATGGTCTTTTTCTATCTTTTTTTTCTTCTTCTTGGGACTAAGAAGTCCTAATTAAGTTGCCTTTATTCTAGGGATAATTATATTAGTGTAGTTTGAACTTAAATTAGATAATTTTTTTATAATTTAAAAGTAAACACATGATCTTAATGTGGTTTAAGCTTAATTGCAAAATTCATAAAAACAGTTAGATTTAATAAAAATTCTGTCATTGGAGTATTTTTATTATTTTATATCTTTAAATTGAAATATTAAAAAGACAATTTGATAAAATAACAAAAAAATCTCTAAAAAACAATTATTTATTTTGGCATAAAAGGATGAAATCATCTTCAAATGTTCTTATTTGAAGAGATAAAATGACGAAGATACCTTTATGACAATATTTTTGTTAAATTTAGTTTTTATTAATTTTACAGATAAGTCCAAACCATATAAGAGTTATGTATTCACTTTTAAACTATAAGTAGATCATCTGATTTTTGCTAAAACCACAGAGGATAAAGTATAATTAACTCTAGATTCTAAAAATTCATTCTAGCTTCTTCTTATTCTATATACAATTTTTATTGCAGCATCATATTTTCATTATTTTTGTTGTTGTTTTTAAACCAATGCATGCATTTGTCCACTTCGAAGAAAAAATCAACACATGATTATATTGCCACAAACATGTGTTATCTTACAAGGTAAATTCTCAACCCTTTTCTTATTCTTTTTAAATAGGTGAGCTGTTTACATAACTGTGGACTTTGAACTTACATTTATTTCAATTTGAGGAACTGTTCAGATCAATGGTTATATACTAGGTTTTATTGTGGTTGGCTTTAGAGGTACGTGTGTTTAGATTTTGGTGTTTCCTCTGTCAAAAAAATAAAAAAACAAAAAAACCTTGCATTTGCCTCAATTAACCGATTATGAGAGGGTGTGTTTGGATTTTGGAGACTCCTTGAAAATTGGGTTTCATTGTTCTCTATTTGTAGTGCGACCATAGAAAATAGCAATCATAGATGGTCGATAGTTTGGGTTAACACTATACATGGGGAATTGAAGGCTATTATTTATTCTCCATACAAAATTTCATTGTTTTCTATTTTTTTTTCTTTGTGCTCTATTGAGGTCTCAACTTCAAGGAGGGATTGTCTAAACTAGTACCTCAACCTATTGCAAATTAGTCTTAGCTAGAAATATATACCAATCTCTTTAAAGAATCACAATGGCAATTACATAGAAGCTATTGTTCAATTAAATTTTTTTTTTTGAAATTGTTGGGCTTTATGCTTAAACTATAGAACAGAACTGGTTCTTAATCCCAGATGATTTAACAGAACCCAATATGTATTAGTGCCCAATACAACAAATAGGCTCATATTTTTAACGCACAATACTTGGGTATGTTGGGACCAATATTTATGGATTTTGTCACTCAATCATTTCTCTCTAAAATGGGCCAATGCAAAATTACACAAAACCAATATGACCCGATATATGGATGGGTCAGGCCTTGGTTTGTGGACAATCATATTGGCCTAAAAGGTTTTATTTATTTATTTTTTTGGTCCTTTTTTATTTTTATTTTTATAGTTGCTAAAATGATCTAAGAATGTTTGCTTAGGAAACTAAAATTCAAGAGAAGTCGAAAAAGACAAAAATAAGGACCAAAATTTAAAGCCCAAGTTCTTCATTTGGGAAACATGTATTTCATGAAATATACATTAGAGAGGGAGACAGGGAGAGAGAGAGAGAGTTCTGGGCAATATGTTTTCAACTAGATACACTTTCCTTCCAAATGCATGAAAAACCTGCTTTTTTCAACCATGAGCAGTTAACCGCTACCCTACTACACATTAATGATTTCTTTGATTTGTAACTTCTGATTTACTTTAAGAAAATGTTATTTTTTCATAATTTGTGTACATAATTTTGAACCAGAATGATGTGACAATGACAGTTTTGTAATTAAAATGCATCTTGATGAGTTTTTGTTTTAAAGTGATAGGCTCATAATTCAGACACATCATTTTGGATATAAATTCTGTATAAATTTTCTGGATGTATAGTATTATTCTTTACTTTAAGTTCACGGAAACCAAAAGTTTTTATTTAGAAGAAAATATTAAATAGCTCTTAATGAGTTGCCCTATTGACAATTTAACTTTCTAGATACTCCTACCTTTCATGTGAATGCAATTCAACACTACCTAAGAATTCGAGTACAGAAAATTAATAAATAGGACGCCAATAACACTATCTTACTCTCAATGTAAACAAACGTTATAAATAATTCCCTTGCCAATCCCTTGCCAATCTACGAGTGAGAAAATGTTATAACAAAAAAAATTATATATTGCATTTTTTAAAGCTGAGGTTATGATTGTAAATTAGATGTGATACCAAGAAGTTCAGATCTTATACTTTTTTTAGTAAAAAAAAAAAATGGAAGTGCAGGAAGGTACCCAAACACCTCTGTCAGGCGCATTGCCCCTCAGCTCACCCAAGTATCTGTCTCCTTGGCCTGGTACACCAAAGGTTCTTCGACCAGGAAGCACGTTGGAGGATTGAGGTGGTAGAGTTAACCCCAACGTGTTGCTATATGGTCTCGAACCTAGGCCTCGACCCATCAAGTCCAAGATTCCACCACTAAACCAACCACCTGTTGGTAGTTCAGATCTTATACTTGAGACCACCTATGGATGATGAGACTTATGAGTCCGGACCAGTTGGTTTTGTTGTGGTCACATAATGTTCAACATTGTGTGGGGGATGATGGGTGGTTGACAAATCAAATCCCCCACAAGGCTGTTCCACTCTGTAATTGCCTGTGCAACAGGTGGCCACCATTGGCAGCAATATGCAGATGGGAACCTATTTATGAGCACTCACTGATTTAAACCATAACCATTCGAGTCAACAATTCAATTTTTAGTATTGGAGATATAAATAATTGATTTACTCGCACTCAATATATATATATATGTATATATCTCTCTAAAAGCTTAAACTTGTAAATAAATTGGTTATGAATAATTTAATTGTAACTTCAATTTTGTGTGTTAACAAGGAGAATTTTGTGTGTCATCCAATGTGGTTAAGGACAAATTTTCAATAGTAAAGTAGTGTAAACTTTAATTCAGATTCAAAATTTATATTTAGAAACTCATCAAATAAATATAAGGTAAAAAATCATAGTGCTTATGGTATATTAACACATAGGTGGTATCCTTTTTTTTTTTTTGAAAAGCAAAATATATTAATGTAAGGGAAAAACAAAAGAGACAAGACCAAGACTTACTACGACAGACATAGCCTTGGCAGAAAAGGAAACGTTCTCAAGAAGCACAACAATGAGGTGAAAAAGAGAATTGGCAAGGAGCCGAGTAGAGAAACTTATTACAAACACCCTTAATATTATGAAAGAAATCACTGATCCTAAAACCTACTGATTCATCCCCTGCCTTGCACCAGAAAGCTGTCATTAGTTTGATGTCCTACACTATATCAGTAATTGCATAACTTCTTTGATTGAAGATGATCCCATTCCTAGATAGCCAAAACTTTCAAATTGTAAGTAGAATTTTTCGAGAAGGCTGGATCGATCTCTCAAGCCCACATTGACTAGTCCAAACTCTCTGCAAGAAAGGGAGGTTAGAATGGGTCGACTCTTGTTGGGCCGATCACACTCCGATGATTAAGTTAGCAAGCTTAATTAAGATTAGAATGAATAAAAGTTGTGTATACTTGGAGTCAGTTGTCCATACCTGGCTCTTGAGGGTTTAGATATTTATAGTGTGATCGATGGAGTGTTTCGCTCCTTGCCTACTAGTAGATCATCATGGCCTGCTGGATAGGCATAATTGCATACCGGCCTGTCTTATCGCCGCTGAGGAATTCGGTTGATCGGACATGCATGTTGACGTCGTGTGGGGAGTGGTTGGCGCATTTAATGCGAGTCAACTCCGCATTTAATGCTCAAAGACCGCTAGCGGTTTGGGCTCACCTTTCACGGTTTGGGCCAAGGTTGGCATGAACTCGGTGGCTTGGGCCGGACCGTCCCTTAGTTATGAATTTGGGCCGCCAAGCAACCCAACTATAATTCGTGTAGATTGGGCCTCACCAAACGGGTTGGGCCGTGTGCTATTCCCCCATAATTACGCCCCCACCTTTTGCCTCATTTTGACTTCCCAAACGGCCAAGGGTTGTAATGGATAATCGTGGCATCTTTTTAAGTGTGCGACCGTTTCTACGGTTACCTGGCCACGCGGACGGTGGAGATTTTAAAAGATCCACTGATGGGGTGCCATTGAATCGACGACCGATGTGACGTTTCGGCAGAGCGTCATGATTGCTGCCGTTTTCAGTGCACAAACTGATGGCTTCGAGGTATATAAAAAGGTGATGCCCTGTCCGGTGAAAGGCACTTGGTTTTTCTTCGTCTTTCTGTCTAGCGTGTGCGTTGCCAGTTTCGACTTCCAGCACTGTAAGTCTTCCTTAGCCCACATTTCCTTCATTTTTCTCTTCGTTTTCCTTCTTGTCTTCGATGGTTGTCTCCTAATGGCATCCCGTCTTAGGAGGATGTTAGAGGGTTTGGCGGCCATGGCCGCTTTTAGGGCTAGGTTCGAGATCCCGGACGAGATCGGCTTAAAACTAGTCGATCCTAAAGATCATCGTATGGAGGAAATCGAAAAGGGGGTATTATTCCCGCTCATTGCCATTGTAGAAGGGGACCTTAGGTTTCCCCTTCATCCCTTACTCCAGAAGTTTATAGTAAAGAAGAAGGTGTCGCCTTCTCAGTTGTCGTCGAATGTTTATAGAATCATCTTCGACATGCTCGAAATTAATCGGCGCCTAGGTGTGGACATAGGGCTCGCTGAACTAGATTATTGTTATACGCTTTGTAAGGTCGGGAAGAGCTCCAAAGTGTATCTGCGGGTCGTAGATGCTTTAAAAGAGTTAGCAAATTGTCTACCCTCCTCCGGGAAGGGTGTTGATGATGTTTGGGTTTGGGTGACCGGGCCATGGGAGTTCGGCGACATTCCTGAGGGAGAAAGACTGGCTTTCCGATGCTTTAGAGTTCCACTCTAAATAGGTTTGCTGCCGACCTTTTATTTTGTATGTCCGATTTATTTCCAATGTGTTTATGAAGTTGTTTGTGATATTTTGCAGAGACGCCTTGTTAATCACGCCAATTTGAAGAAGGTTCTGGACTTTCGGGGTGAAGGCAGAATGAGGCCCATATATTGCTCAACTACCCTCCCTGCTACTCGACTTTTACGGCCGACAAGGGGATCCACAAAGTGTCCTTGCGAGTTTGGCTAAGGAAGGTACCGAGGGGGATTTCGAAGATATTCCAGTTGGCGTTATAGTTGAAAGGGTCCATGCCCCCATTGGAGTGATGGTTGCAGTTGCTCCTCCCATAGAGCCCATTGCCAAAGAACTACGCGAGGTGCGCTCAAAGTCAAACAGTTCGGCATCGAGTTCGTCGCCGCTTACGGTCCCTGACCGCCGAGTTAGAGCCTGGTCAGAACACAAGAGTCCACCCCATCCCTCGACGAGGAAGACACCATGAGTTTGAGGGAGAGGATGTTTGCCACAGCTAGCAAGCCACTGAAGACGGCTGCCATAACTTCTGTCGATCCTCCATTTGCCGAACTGGAGATTGCCTCTGTGGTGGAAGCCGCTCATGTTCAAAAAAGGCCGAAAACTTGGTAGCAAAAGAAAAGGGCGCCTGAAGTTGCGGCACTGCCCCCGGCACCCAAGAAACCAAGGGGGAAAAGGGGCGGTGGAGGAAGTCGGCGAGGTTGTTATAGTCACGCCGGATATTTTGGGCGCCCTATGATGATGGCTGACTCAATGATCGACCAGGTCGAGGTTACTTTCGGCGTCATGAAAAGTGTTCTTCCGAGAAAGGACGTTGCCAAGATGGGAGCAGTGAACTACACAGGCGCCTTCATGGGGGCATTCCATGACTCCCTGCTTGTAAGTCGACATTGCTTTTAAATTTGTTTGGAGATTTCGCTCATACTTGTTTTAAAACAAACTTTTGCTTTTTGGAGTAGGGTTGCCTGAATTCTCTAGAGGCGATGACCCACTACCAGAAACTTGCCAAGGAGCACCACGAACTCATAGAGGAACACAGTCGTTTAAAGATGGAGTGGATCGATACTAACAAAGAACGGATCACCTTTAAGAAACAGGCCGAACAAGCTTCTGCCAAACTCAAGATGGTGCAAGCGGACTATGAGAAGAGAGACAAGGAGGTGACCGACCTTTAAAAGAAATTTGATGTGCAGTCCGTGGATCTGTACAAGGTAAAATCGGAGATCGAGGCACTCCAAACTGAAGTGGCCAAGCTAAAAGCAGATGAAGAGGCCATAATGATAAGGAGTGAAGAAAAGGGGGGCCAATCATCTGGCCATTGAGATGATGGATCTGAGCTGTGTCATCTTTCGTCAGGGCTAGAACGGCGCCCTTCATGTTACTGGGGTGGACAAGTCCTCGGATATTTGGCATTTATGCCCGGATTACTTTGACACTACTGAAGAGGGCGTTGTAGACCCAAAGAAGGTGGTGGCCAACATCGAGTATCAAAGACAACTTGCTTTGAAGGCTGCTGTCAAAAGGGAGAAGGCTGAGAAGGAGAAAACTGCTGCCGAACCGTCCAAGGATGCAGAAGAGACTGTAGATTGCTCTGCGGAGAAATCTGTGTAGCCGAGGGAGAAGTCGGCAGAATGATTGTAGCTTTTCCTTCTTTTGAACATATTTTTGTAACCAACCTTGCTACTTTTAATGAAAAGCTCGCCTTTTCTTTTATCTTGATACTACTCACTCCTGGTAAATGTTAATCGGCTGTCCTGACTTTGCTCGATTGTTTAAAATTCATTTCTTATTATGTTGTATGATTTTTTTCATCTGGCTGGCCTGTCCAACTCGGACAGGGACACATTTCCACACTTTGGTTTTTGTGACCTTCTTTGGCCGACCTGTCCACCTTGGATAGGACCAAGTTTTTACATTTGGTTTTTGTGGCCTTCTTTGGCCGACCTGTCCAACTTGGACAGGACCAAGTTTTTACACTTGGTTTTTGTGGCCTTCTTTGGCTGACCTGTCCAATTTGAACAGGAGCAAGTTTTTACACTTGGTTTTTGTGGCCTTCTTTGGCCGACCTGTCCAACTTGGACATGACCAAGTTTTTACACTTGATTTTTGTGACCTTTGGCCGACCTGTCCAACTTAGACAGGACCAAGTTTTTACACTTGGTTTTTGTGGAATCCTAAAGTGCTTAGAGTATATTTGTTTGAATAACTTCATTTTCCATTGATCTCATAAAAGCTTTACACATTTGTTGAGTTGTTACATCATATGGGACTCTGCACTATTGGTAGAATTTCTTCAAGTTGTTCGCATTGCAGGGTCGAGGCAACTGTCTTTCCTCTTCAACAGTCTCCAACCGGTATGCGCCAACGCTGACCTAGGATGTCACTCTGTAAGGGCCCTCCCAGTTGGGGCCGAGCTTTCCATCTGTTGCGTTCTTAGTTGCCCCCAGTACTTTTCGTAAGACTAGGTCACTTGGAGCGAAGTTTCTCGGACGAACTCGTTTGTTATAGAAGCATCTTAACTGTTGCTGATAATCGGTAAGTCTGATCAAGGCAGCTTTCCTTTTTTCTTTAGCAAAGTCCAGATCCTTTGCCAGAGTTTGGTCATTGAGCCCTATGTTGAAGGCTGCCGATCTGATAGTTGGTAGTCCTACCTCCAAAGGTATGACTGCTTCCACCCCGTATGCCAAAGAGAATGGGGTTTGGCCAGTAGACCTCTTTGGGGTTGTTCTATAGGACCACAGAACGTTGGATAGCTCCTCCACCTACTTCCCTTTGGCCCTTTCCAGCCGTTGTTTAATACTGTTAAGCATAGTTTTATTTGAAATCTTGGCCTGCCCATTGCATTGAGGATAGGCTGGTGTTGAATAATAGTTTTTGATCCCAAGCCCTTCACAGAATGATCTGAACATGTTGCCATCAAACTGGGTGCTGTTATCTGAAACAATGGCACGAGGGACCCTGAACCTTGTCACTATGCTTTTCTATGCGAACCTTTTGGCGTCGACTTCTCTGATGCTTGACAAAGGCTTCTACCCATTTATTGAAGTAGTTAGTTGCCACGATGAGGAACCTCTTATTACCCAGAGCTAGGGGCAAAGGCTCGACTATGTCCAGTCCCCACTGAGTGAAAGGCCACGGATTGGTAATGGTTGCGAGATCCTCGGCTGGCTGATGGATGATGGGAGAGTACCTTTGACACTTGTCACACTTTAGGACGTACTGGGCTACATCTTTTTGCATGTAGGGCCACCAGTATCCTTGTGAGATAGCTCGGTGTGCTACTGATCTTCGACCGACATGGCTTCCACATATTCCTTTATAGATTTCGAATAGAACGCCTTGCACTTTATTTGGATGGACATAGTGTAAATATGGACCCGTGAAGGAACGTCTGTAAAGCTCCTTGGTTGGTAACAACCAATACTTGAGAGTTGCGTGTTTGATTCGCCGGGCTTCGTTCTTGTCCTCCGACAGCTCGTCTTTGTCGAGGTAAGAGATAATTGGGTCCATCTAAGATGGTCCCAACTGTTCTACAGCTAGGGCTTGTTTTTCTTCCTAAAAAATGCTTGGCCTGGCCAGAGTTTCCATGTTGATTGTCTTTTTTGACCTTGATTTTAGGGTTGTTGCTAACATCACCAGAGCATTTGTATGAGAGTTATTGTCCCGGCTGATCTAGCGAAGCTTGTAACTGTTGAATTAGCAGTTCCTTGGCTTTAGCTAGGTACTGCATCATTCTATCATTCTTTGTTGCGTATTCTCCCGTAATCTGATTGACAACAAGTAGGGAGTTCGAATAAATGACAATCTCAGGAATTTTGAGTTCGATGGCTCGGCGTAGTCCAGCAAGCAAGGTCTCGTATTCAGATTTGTTGTTAGAGGTAGCGAACTCGAGCTTGATATCTTGTTCGATGGTCAGACCGTCTGGTGTAATGAGCAATATGCCCGATCCTGCCCCCCGGTCATTGGAGGCTCCGTCGACGTAGAGTTGCCAATGATCAGTTTTTTCCCAAAGATCCAGAGGGAGGTCATCGTACGGTTGGGCAGGCGCTGGTGCTTGGTCGGCTTTGGGTGGCAGTTCAATGGAGAATTCGGCAACGAAATCTGCAAGGACTTGCCCTTTCACTGCCTATCTTGGTTGGAACTTGATATCAAACTCTCCTAATTCCATAGTCCATTTTGCCAATCTTCTAGAGAAGTTGGCCCTCCTGAGAAGAGGTTTGAGTTGGTGGTGTGTGAGGACATTGATGGTGTGAGCTTTGAAGTAGTGCACCAACTTGCGGGACACTACTACCAGTGCGAGTGCCAATTTTTCAAGGGGTAAGTATCTACTCTCTGTCCCGAGAAGTGTCTTGCTGACATAGTAGACGGGTAACTGCTGCCGATCTTGTTGCCTGAGTAGTACGACGCTGATTGCATGCTCTGACACCGCGAGGTAGAGGAAGAGTTCCTCATGCTGGAGTAGGGTGGAAAGCAAGGGTGGTTAGATCAAGCATTTCTTCAGATCACTGAGGGCTAGGTCACATTCTGGAGTCCATTTGAACTGTTCTTGTTTTTTGATAAGTTAGAAGAATGGCCAACACCTGTCTAATGATCGGCTGATGAACCTGTGGAGTGTTGTTGCCATTCTGGTTAGCTTTTGTACCTCTTTGGCATTCTTTGGGGCTTGAATGCTCTGGATTGCACTGATCTGTCTTGGATTCACCTCAATGCCCCGATGTGTAACCAAGAACCCCAGAAATTTGCCCGAGTTGACTCCAAAGACGCACTTCAAAGCATTCAACCTCATTTTGTACTCCTTTAGGATGCAGAGTACCTCTTTTAGATCCTCGAGATGAGAGTTGTTGAGTTTGCTTTTCACCACCATATCGTCGATGTAGACCTCCACAGTATTGCTGAGCTGTTTCTTGAACATCTTGGTGACCAACCACTGGTAGGTGGCCCCAGCATTCTTCAGACCAAAGGGCATAACCTTGTAGTAAAAGATACCCCTTGGAGTGATGAAGGTCGTCTTCTCTTGATCATCAGGATGGAGGGGAATCTAGTGGTACCCCCGATAAGCATCAAAAAAACTCATCTTCCTGAAGCCAGCTGTTGCATCCACGAGCTGGTTAATTTTAAGGAGGGGGAATGGGTTATTGGGGCATGCTTTGTTGAGATCAGTAAAGCCCACGCAGACCCTCCACTTGCCGTCCTTCTTTTTTACCACCACTGTGTTTGAAAGCCAGCTCGGGTAGTTGATTTCCCGAATTGTCCTAACTTCCAAAAGCTTCTCCGTTTCTTCAACAACAACATCCACATGCTGGGTTGCCGCCCTTCTCCCTTTTTGGACCACAGGTCGGCATTTTGGGTCAACATTTAGCCGATGGCAGGCAACATTGGCATCAATCCCCGGCATATCATAAGGGGTCTAGGCGAACACTTCTAGGTAACTTGTTAATAACTCGATCAAAGAACGTTCCTCCATCTTGGACAAAGAGGTGTCGATGACGAAGTACTTATCATCCTGTCGATGAATGTATATCTTCTTTAGGTCTTCCACGACTTTGTTCTCGGGTGTTTGTCCCACATCGTCGATGGTGGGAGGTGGGGGTGTCTTCATGCAGTTCCATCATTTGCACATTTTCAGCTTTTGTCTTGGTTGTGCATGCTGTTAGGAAACACTATTTGGCAGCCACTTGGTCTCCCCTTATCTCCCCTACTCCATCGGGGGTCGAAAATCTGATCAGTTGATAGTAGGACGAGGGAATGGCTTTCATAAGGTGTAACCAGGTTCGTCCCAAGATGGCATTATAAGGGGAGGGCACATTGACTACCAAGAATTCTGTTTGCAATGTAATTCCTCCGGTAGTCACTAGAACCGTTACCTTCCCAATGGGCCAAACCGGATCTGAGCTGAATCCAACCAATGGGTTGAGTGATGGCTGGAGGTCGAACTCCTTAAGCTCCAGTTTCTTGAATAAGTTGTAATACATGACTTTAGATGAACTTCTTTAGTCAATGAGCAATCTCTTTATGTCACAGTCTACCATTCTCAGTGTTACAACCAAGGCGTCATTGTGTGGGGTTTGCACCCTCACGAGATCTTCATCGGTGAAGGTAATGGACATAGGGCAGTCGCTGACCTTGACTTTCTTGCTCGGTGGTTGTATCTGCATTACTTCCCTTAAGTGTGCAACCTTCTGTATCTCGGTCGGGTATCTATGTGGGTTGACGGTTCCTGATTCAGCTGAACCATGCAACACATTGATTACTCGGACCGGTCTTGCTTCAATCTCCTTCTGGGGTGTGTCTTCCACTCGCAGTTGCTCGGCTTCATTTTTTGTCTTGTCTCGATCAATGAATTGGTTGAGATGGCCAGCCTTGGCCAAATCTTGCAAATGGGTTTTGAGATGCCGACATTGTTTCGTTTTATGCCCCTTCTAGCGGTGGTAGGAGCAGAACCTCTTTTGATCTCGGGTCGCTAGGTCCCCTCCTAACTTTGGTGGTCATTTGAAAAATGGCTTGTCACGGATTTAGGGCAAGATTTTATAGATGAGGTCCTTAAAGACTGTGCAAACCCCCTCATTCACCTTTTTTCCCCAGTTGTTGTCTTCTAGTTGGGGTTTCTTAGCATCCTTCTTATTTATTTTGTCGGCAACAATGCCGACCTTTGCCGAACTTGGTTGGGGCGTATCTTCATCCAATCGTGTATAGCGCTCGATTCTTAGCATCAACTCCTGTATGGTGAGGGCTAGTTTTTTCATCAAGGACTGCCGCAAACGATGCTCTCTAGGAAGGCCGATTTTGAACTAAGTCATAGCCAGTTGCTTGCTGCACTCGTTAATTTCGTTGTAAGCCTCCCAGTAGCATCGTGCATATGCCCGTAACCCTTCCCCTTCTTCTTTCTGCAAGGTCAGTAAGAAATCAACCTCCTTTGGCTGCAGGCTGTTTGCTATGAATCGAGCGGTGAACAGCTCGACAAGTTGCCTTTAGTTTGACACAGATTTAGGTGGCAACTTATCGAACCATTGTAAGGCCACGTCTCCCAAGCTGGAGGGGAAGATTCGGCACATCAACATTTGGTCACCGCACCATACCACCATTAGCTGCTTGTAATACAACACATGGTTAACTGGGTCGGCCTTCCCGTCGTATAGAGTGAACTTTGGTGGGGTGAATTTTTGAGGAATTGAGTGGGACTCAATCTTCTCTGTGAATGGTGAGGATGTGATTTGGTCTAAGGCCTTCTTGACCAGATTATGGGCCGCGCGTTCCTTAGTTTGTTGCTTCCTATCTTCCAGTTTTTCATTGTACCATTTATCCCAGTCTTTTCTTTGCTAATCATCCTTTGCATGCTCGTCATTTGGTAGGGTCTTACTCCTTCCCCTTCGTCGATTTTTTCGCCGGTTGTCACAGCGTCCGGTACTAGAGGTGTAGCTCCCTCTTACTCGCGGCGCCGGGTCGTCCCTGCTTCCAGCAATTCTTTCGTGATTGGGGGACCTTCTCTCCCACGCCCATCTCTTACGAAGATTGCTTCTCTCATGACCCGAACTTGGGAGGTGAGGTAGGCAATCTTTTCGCGGCGCCACCGAATTTCCCTTTTTGCCGCATGGAGTGTGTCTTCATTTGGGACTCGCCCACTGGAGGGCAATGGGGCAAGGTCTCGATGGTGGTTTCTACAGAAGTTTCTGTCCCTGATATTGTCTGTATTCCTCCGCAGTTCATCTAGTGCTTCTTGGTGGCTTTCAGCAGGGGTTCGTATTTTCGATCTTAGTGTTCTTCCTCGGTGCCTATCTACCGGTGTAGATTGGCAGTGCACTGAATTAGTCTGATCTTTGCTGGAGGATACTCTGCTACCTCTTCCATCATGGTTTTCTCTTCTTCCTCTTCGATCGTTCAGACTCATGGTTTTTCTAAGCCTTCCCGCAGATGACGCCAATTGTAAGTGAGATTTTTCAAAAAGGTTGGGCCGAACTCTCAAGCCCATGTTGACGAGTCTAAACTCTCTGCAAGAAAGGGAGGTTAGAATGGGTTGACCCTTATTGGGACGATCACACTCCGATGATTAAGTTAGCAAGCTTAATCAAGATTAGAATGAATAAAAGTTGTGTATACTTGGAGTCAGTTGTCCATACTTGGATCTTGAGGGTTTGGATATTTATTGTGTGATCGATGGAGTGTTTCGCTTCTTGCCTACTAGCAGATCATCATGGCCTACTGGGTAAGCATCATTGCATACTACCGACTGACTGCGAGTAGAGCCTGCCTTACTGCCGTTGAGAAATCCGGCTGACCAGACGTGCACGTCGATGTCGCGTGGGGAGCCGCTGACGCATTTAATGCGGGTCAACTCCGCATTTAATGCTCAAAGACCGCTAACGGTTTGGGCTCGCCTTTTGCGGTTTGGGCCAAGGTCGGCATGAACTCAGCGGCTTGGGCCGGATCATCCTTTAGTTCTGAATTTGGGCCTCCAAGCAACCCAATTATAATTCGTGTAGATTGGGCCTCACCAAACGGGTTAGGCTGTGTGCTATTCCCCCACACAAATCACTGCAATAAAAAGAGAGTGCCATATAGTTTTCTTCATCTTATTATGATTGAGTTCAAACCACCAATCCATTTGGCTTTTAAGGTTTCCAGGACATACCCATTATAGATCCCACTAACTCAAAACTGCAGACCAGACCTGCCATGCAAAGTTGCATGTCAACAATAAGTGGTCAGATGTCTCAGGGACTTGCCTGCAGAAGGAGCAAAGAATGTCCAAACTTGGTGCCAGACTTAATCTTTTTGAAATAATCACCTTTGTTTTGATTTTGCCTTTTAGTGACAACTAGCAAAAGAATAGGGATTTTGGAGGAGCATTGATCTTCCCTAAGAAGTAGTATTTAAAGACATTCAGTCCCTTCCCTTCCTCAAAGGTTCTATAGAAAGACTTATAAGAAAAGATCCCATTTTTGTTTGGAAGCCATGAAATAAAGTCTTTGAGGCTTGGATCAAGGTTTACATGACTAATGATAATCCTTAAATCAGCTAGTCCTTCTACTTCCCATAGGAAGAGATTTCTTTTGAACTGAAAGTTCTAAGATTTATAAACTAAGTTGTACATTGATCCTACATAGGCATTCTTTTGTAAGGAAACATTGAATAGTCTAGGAAAAGTGACCTTTAAAGGCTTATCTCCCACCCAAACATCATGCCAAAATCTTATAGAATCACCATATCCCATTTTGAGATGAATGTTAGAATATACTATAGATGACAAACCATCTTGATTAATGCTTGCAGATAATATATTAGACCATATTTTAGAACCTTTTTTCTTAGATAATTCTTTAGGCAACCAGTCATCTGAGCTCAATCCATACTTTGCAACTATAAGCCTTCTCCACAGAGCTTGTTTCTCACTACCAAACCTTTGCCACCATTTTGCTAGAAGAGCATGGTTTCTAGTTTTTACTGATTGGATGTTCAGCCCTCCAAATTTTAGACTTGAAGTGATAAGACTCTAGTGAACACACCTTATTTTTCTCTAGACTCTGTGTCACCCCATAAGAATTATCTTTAAAGTTTCTCCAGCTCAATGCTGCCCTTTTGAGGCATCTTGAAGAGTGACAGATAATAGATTAGCAGACTTGAAAGGGTTGCTTTGATCAAAGTAATTCTCCCCCCCCCCCCCCCCCCCCCCCCGAGGCTTCTTGCTTCTTGTTTTAGCAAGAGAGCCTCTTCTGGAATGATTCAATAGCACTCTTCCATGACTTAGACAGCCTAGGGTTGACTCCCAATTGTAATCCCAAGTATGACATAGGTAGCTTAACCACATTGCAGTTGAATAAGTTTGCCACATTAGATAAGAATGCAAGGTCCAAATCAATTCCACTAACCAAACTTTTGTTGAAGTTAATCTTTAGCCCAAAAAGCATCTCAAAGCACCTCAGCGTTCTTTTCCAAGTAATTAGCTCCTATATATCAGCTTTGCAAAATAGAATTGTATCATCTACAAATTGCAAATGAGTAATTGATAAAGAGGAAGATGCATTTGAGCCAATGTCAATCCCATTGATGATTCCTTCTTGTTTTGCTCTTTGGATTAGGATGTTTAGCCTTCTACTACAATTATAAACATGAAGGAGGAGATAGAGTCACCTTGTTTGAGCCCTTTTGAAACATTGAATTGCTTAGATGGAGAGCCAGTAACAAGAACTCAAATGGAACTGGATGATAGACATTCCAATATCCATTTATACCAAATTGATCCAAAACCCATGCCAGTCATCATGTCAAACAAGAATGCCTAGTTAACTGAATTAAATGCCTTCTCAAAATCTAATTTTAGCACTATAGTTTCTTTCCTGTTTCTTTTCCAATCATCAAGAATCTCATTAGTCATTAGAACCCGATCCAGTATTTGTCTTCCTTTATGAATGCTGATTGGGATTCACTAACAACATCTTGAATTACTACTTTTAGTCTCTCAACTAGTGTTTTAGACAAGACTTTATACATTGAGGAGATCAAACTTATCGGCCATGGTCATACAAGCTTTCTGGAAATTAAATTTTTGAAATCAAAGGCAAGAATGAGGAGTTAGTACCTCTTACCAGCTTCCTATTGATGTGGAAATCTGACATGAATTTCATGACATCCCCTTTTCTTATAGGCTAGAACTTCTTGATGAAGTTGAAGTTAAATCCATCTGGCCCAGGGGCCTTCCCACCATTATAGCTCCTAACAGTTTGCCACACCTCTTCCTCAGAGAAACATGCTTCCAACATTGAACTTCTTTCAAGATTCAATCTCAATGGAAATAGACCCCTTAATTTTCCCCTTCCATACCAATTCTCATGGAATAGATTTGAGTAGAAGTTTACTACTTCTGCCTTTACCTGACTTGGTTCACTGAGAAATTTTCCATTGGAGTAAATTTGGCCAATATAATTTCTGCTATATCTCATTTTCATTGAGTTATGAAAGAATGAGATATTCTTATCACCCTTTCTCAACCATGGGATCCTGGACTTCTGTCTTGTCATTGATTCATCCATTGAGCTAGCCTTCCATAAATCCAATTTAAGACGTCTTCTCAACTGAATTGCATTGTCATTTAGAGGATGCACTTCACTTTGCAGATCCAATCTGTGTAATGAGTCCTCTAGCTCTTTGATCTTTGCCCTTATATCTATAATATTTAGTGCTTTCCACTCTTTAATCATTTTCTTTAGGTTCTGCATTTTTTTAAGCAGAACATATCCCCCCCACCCCCTTTCCACCTACTAGGATCATACAGATTCAACTACCTCTTGAAGCTTCTTTGGTTTAGCCAAGTATCAAATACTTTAAATGGTTTTGGGGCCCAATCCTTGATATCATCTGACAATAGGGTTGGACAATGATCTGACAAACTTTTTTGAAGCCCCCATTGAGAACAATTCTATTTCTCCTGCCAGGAGTTACAAACTAAAAATCCGTCGAGCCTATTCCATTTTTCATTTTGTTGCATGTTGGTCCATGTAAATAACCTTCCCTCCATCTTGAGGTCAAACAATCCTGCCAATCTCACAAAATTTCTAAAGGCTTTTATTCCCTTGGTATAAACTGAAGATCGTCTCCTTTCACCCAGCTTTAGTACCTCATTGAAATCTCCCCCAATGCACCATGGTGATTGGTGAGACAATCTTAATTGGTATAGCTTCATCCAAAATAGATACCTTTGCCCATCATCATTTGGCCCATAGACGTTGATTAGAGTACAATTGAATCCATCCTGCAGGCTGCCTTCTAGTAGTATTAAATTCTGATCAATCTGATAAGAATTCAGAGAGAAAAAATTCTGTCTCCAAACACACAAGATGCCCTCTGAGTTTCCATTAGCATCAGCTGCTAACCATTCACAATCCAGAGAACCCTATATAGTTTTTACAATCCTGCTACATCAATCTTTCCACTTTGTTTCTTGAAAGAATAACATATCGACTTGCCTTTTCTTTACTAGTTGCTTCACCATTCTCTTTTTTTCAAGTTTTCCCAAGCCTCTTTTGTTCCATGTTATGATTCTCATTCTACTGGCCTACTATAGAATTGATAATTTTTGCTTTAGCTTTGGATACTGACCTCCCTTAACATAGGTGGTATAGGTGGTATCTAACTAGTCTTTTTCTACTTCTTGTTAGGCCCTTTAGTTTGAACTTTTAAATAGATAAGGGTTTTTGGTCATTGTGCATGGTGGATGAAGTCCACCTAATGGATGAGTACTCATTATGGTTTCTTTACTTCTCTCTTTCATCATATCAATGTGTTGCGGAGAAATTTATATGCAATGCAATAAATATGAATAAACAAGCACAAGACACAAGAATTTAACGAGATTTAGCAGTTAGTGTAACTACCTACATCCTCAGCTGTAACGAAATTTTTTTTTATTACTTCTGAAGAAAAGTGTTATAACTGATTAGGATTATACTAATTTAAATAAAACTCTAATTCTGGATACAATGACAAAATTTTTAAAATACCCGTATCATGCCGCGGGAGTTATGCTTTGTGTCATCCATGAGCTCTATTATTTTCGGAATTAGTATTAATAATATGAGCAACTAACCCTAACGCAACGAAAGAAGAAGAAAGAAAGAGACACTCGGCCTATTGGGGCGAAGGGTTTAATCTGGCAGAACCTAGTGACTCTGTGAGAGAGAGAGAGAGAGAGGAATGATCAGTTGGTATTGTATACATGTATGATATGGAAGGTTTGTTGGTTGGTTGTAGCATTTTCACTTGGCAGTTAACTTTTTCTAAAGCAACAAGCATATCTATGATTGTCCATCCCTCTCTCTCTTTCTCTCTCAACTGGGGCATGATATCTCTCTCTTTTTTAATTATGGCACACGCTTGGGCCCTCCACGCACTCGGCTGGTTCCATGCTTTGCTGGACCCATTTGGTGCCTCATCCATCATTTGCTTGTATATATCATCATTCCTTCTCAAGGGCTACTCTCTATGGTTCATGAATGATCAGACTACCACCAATTTCTTAACCATATATGAAAACGCACGTAGCATATGTATGCACATATATACATGCATATGGCGAGAGAGAGAGATATTCTTCAAATGTACTTGTGGTACAGTTGTAATGTTGAAGTTTCATATTCAGTAGTTTTGAATACACGTTAAGTTAGGCTTGGTAAGGACTGTACAACAAAATCAAGAATGAATGTGATAGAACGACCAAGTCCGATCACCTGAAACCATTTGTGCTTGATGGTGTTGGAACTTCGAAAAAACTAATCGAATATTTCTATTGGGTATTGGTACTTCTCAACTATTAGTCAAACCACAATAAATGATTCAATGATCGATTTGCTTTCATACCAAATACGAGATCTTAAGATCCTTCTCATGCTCTTTTGTAACTAGTCATTATTTGTGTAATATATATAGTTTACATAGTTCGAATAGATGATGACTCTACACCAGCTCGAAGGATTAGTCGTTCGAAAACCTAGACACCTTGTAGCAAACAAGAAAAAAAAAATTATATTACTACTCATTGACGTGCCATGAGAAGAAATTACCGTCATTTACTTGAATCTAACTCAACCTATTAGATAAGGGACCTACTTGGCTCATGTGATCAAATGTCCTGGTTCATGCATGTTAAGCATAAAACCAAGAATTTAGTAAATATCAGGCTAGCTTAGAGTCAATATCTGTTTAGATAATCTACACAACCAAAAAATTTATATAAGATTTTTATATGAAATGATATAGTTGAATGAGAGTTAGTCATCAGAGTCATTACTGTATTATTCTAATAAAATTTCTGAACAAAACTTATAAAAAAATTAACATTTACAACCTATGAAGACAGCACCTTGCCAACCTATATGGCTAGTCATAGCTCTTGAAATCTTGCAAAGGGCTTTAGATAATAATTATCACACAAGATTTCCTTTTCTCTTATTTTAACAAAACTGCTGAGAAAGTTTGGCCTAAGTTTACATTAATTAATCTTGCTTGGACCATGCTAGTAATTTGGCTTTATATCTATATCTTACCACTCACTATAGTTATTAGAATAAGAGTTGCATGCCTTTCCAAGTTGATCCCTTGATTAGACAAAATCGTGTTTGCTTAAATGATGGCCCTAATTAGCTTAAAAAGTGCAAACATAGAAGATATATTGGTTCCGTACAGATACTTTTACTTTTCATGCGCTCCTCTCCAAGTTCCTATAAATGAAATGCACCATTCTATATCCCTGTATATGAATTCCTTATATATGAACATGTATTCGGACAGATACTCACACAATATATATATATATATATATATGAAAAAAAATATTGATGGATCGATATTGATCAATTTTACCCGTTTAATCTCTACACAAGTTGCTAATTAGGTTGTCGCGATTTTCTTGTACGAGATTTGGATCCGTTAATTACAATTAACTCACATCTGAAAGTATCAACTATTTGCTAATTATGTTAGCATTCATGATCCATTATTGCCGCCAAATTAAGTGAAAGAATAAAGGATAGTTTACACGGAGTGATGAAGGATTGTTTCTCTCCGATAATCTAGTGAAATGGATCGCTAATCATGCACAATCTAATCAAGCTATTTCTGTTATGGACTTCTGGTGTTATAGCAATCCATCATATAATTCCAAAAGCAGGTAAAAGAAAAGAAGAGACAGACCAACATTCGAAACTGTACATATAGAGAAAAGTTAATAAAGAAAAAGCAAAATCTAAGGACATATCTAGACAAGAATTCTAACATTTTCTTTTCACATCTCCAAACATCAATAAGTAGTAGTAAACAAACAAATGGACAAGGAAAAAAGAAAATAAAAAAAAAAAAAATCTACAGTACTACATAGCCCCATTGGAAATTGGTGCACCTCTCTTGATGCTGTCCATATGAGTAGTCTCATAAACTGGTAGACCACTTGAATAGTAACCCAAGTCATAGATTTCCAACTCAAACAAATCAGAGCTTGAATCACTGTCTCCACCATCATCCACCTCATCAAACTTCCTAAATTCCTTCTCCTCTGATGGATACTTATCAGCCCAAATCCCATCTTTCTCTGAATGGAATTTCTCTGGAAACCCATTGGTGAACTTGAATTTCTCATCCAACCATGCAAAATCTGCTCTTCTTTTGTCATCATAAGCACCATTTTGCAAAGCAGTGGGTTTGGCATGTCCATTGTATTTGGGCAAAGACACCACTGGCTTGTGATCTGAATAGCTTCTCAAATCCTTACAGGTCTTTGGAGGAGGTGTTCTAAATCCAGAACTTGATGATGAATAAATGGACTTTGAATCGGCGGTGGAGGAGCTGCGGAAGTGACTAATGCTGCTCCTCCTCTTCCTCCTCCCACCTGGGCTTTCATCTTCATCCTTTATGGATTGTGTGGTGGACTTGGATTTCTTCTTCTTGGAAGATGCTTGGTTGAAGAGAGAATTCAAGAAGCTAGCAAGTCTACCACCTGGAGAGCTTGGTTGCTTGTACTTCTTCTCTTTTATTTGCTTCTCCATCAGATGAGTCTGCGAAGGAATCGAGTTCCTCATTGGCATGTCTAAGCTAACTCTTCCTCCTCTCCAACCCTGCCTTTCTTCTCTCATGATCTTCTGCGCGAAAGTCGCACCATTGTAACCGGAAACTTCTGTGGCGCCAGAGAAATACCTTGAAGCCTCAAACACGTCGAGCTCACCGGAGTCATTCCTCCGGTGGGAGGACTTCTTGTAGATTCTATCTGGTTCTGAAACTCCTGTGATGGACATGGCTAGATCAAAGTTCTTAATTTAAATGATATGGAAATTTTTGAAAGTGGATGTAGAAAGATGACTGTTTAGAGCAATGCACAAAAAAGGAGGGATTTGTGAGGTTGCAGAGAGAATAGGTATTTGAAATGATTGAGAGCAGTGGTAAGAGGAGGGTCACATTTATAATAATAATCCATGGCACTGTCCACAAATAATATATGATGAAGGTGCATATTTGGAGGTTTTTGGAGAGACCCACTTGGTGTGAATGTCTGCTTTAGTCAATATACAAAAGAGAGGAGAGAGCCCTAGATTCAATTCTTTTTAGTAAGAATTTATCCCTAGTGAATATCTTAGTTTCAAAAGTGAATGGCATACTTTTGATTAAATTGTCTTTGATCAAATTAAAAAAAAAATAGATATCCCTTACTGCAATATCAAAAAACATAGAAAGAAAAATAAGAGTGGGGTAGAATGAAATCAAAGCTTTATTTTATCCTCATCAGGCTGTGATAAATTCCAGAGGTTTGTGCTGTGTGTTGTGGGGGGCAAAGAGCTGTGCTTCCTTGGATTCTCGACTACTAGTCTGTTTTAGTGGGGTGTAGCTTTCAAGGGATGTTGGCTGTCGAGTTGTACTATGATTTTATCTTTCTATGCTTCTTTAATTATATATGAGGAGAGATAGATCTGGCTCTCCTTTTTGAGAGAGTTTGGAAGAATTTTCATTTTCATTTTAATTTATGTGCTTGGAACGTTTAACCTCTTAAACGCAAGTTTTTCAATAATCATTCTTATTAAATTATAATATATAATACTTTTTTTTTTTTTAAATCTCTTCATATTTTTATTAAATTTAAATTGTTAGTATAATAAAATATTATATCTCATAATTCAATATGAATGACTATTTAATATTAACTACTACCTAACAATTGTAATTTTTCTCCTTCCAAACCCTTCAAAGTTAGTCTCCAATAAAATTGGGAGCCATTAAGAGTAGAGAAATTTTGGACTATATATACTTATTTATCATGCTAGGATTGAACCATTGGTAGTAGCGTGCAGTAAATTTAGTTACATCCTCCTTGGAGGAGCTCTACTCTTTGGAATTAGCCATATTAAATGATATCTAACCAAACTAACATGGGTGTCTGTATATCAACTTGGCTCAGAAAGTTTCTCAGTTTTTTTTCTTTTTTGTTGAAATGCTTATGTAGATGATTGGATTACATATAGTCAAATTAATTTTGAGCTACTGAATTTCAGAATCTATGTTCTATGAAAATAGTAGTACATTGTCCATTAGATAGGCCTCTTGTTCTTGTCAAATTGCTTGAAGTTCTAGTTTGAGGCCAACACCCTAGGTGAGATTAATTTTTGGAGATTAATCAAATCAGTGAGCTAAAATCTTCCTTACTACACAGAAATGGATTAAAATTGGTTTATTCAGTTCAGACTGCAGAAATTGCAACCTAGAAATAGATTCAACAATGATAGAGGTTGGTCATTGGCACTTGACATAAACCAAGGAAATAAATCCCCCCCACCACCACCTACCACCCATGGTACTGCCACGGCCATCACCCGCCACCACCACCCAGCACTATTGCTATCACCACCTGACTGTCACCAACCACCGCCCACCACTATTGCCGCCGCTACTACCACTATCACCTGCCACCACCCACCACCGTTGCCATTGTCACCATTGTCCACCATTGCCCACCACCACCACCGCCGCCATCACTATCACCACCAACACTGCTACAAAGAACGGTAGTATATTATAAACAAAAGAATGGCATTATGTTTGAAAAAAATTAAAAATTAATTTTTAAATGTCAACCAACAAATAAAAAGAAAATTAATTTTTGAGTAAAACGTTTTACATGTAAAAATATGTTTCGACCCAAGTGTGTGATTCTTCGATCCCAATAATATTTGAATCTTTCTTTTTTTCGTTTTTTTTTTTCTCTCTTTTTTTTTAGCACCACTACTTAGCATTGTTTAAAATATCACACCTACCCTAGATATCTTTTTCCCTTGTGAATTTGCAGAGACATCACTTCCAAATGAACGTAGAGAAGAGACAGATTAGAAAGAAACTGTCAAGCAAAGTGAAAATATCCAATGGGAAGAAACTAAGGCAGTGTTGGAATGGTTGGTGTGGATCACACTGATGTTACAATGACTCGACAAAATTTGTTCTCTAACCCATGAAACGGACTGCCCTCGCCCATAGGTTTGGGTTTGGTTAAAAGTTTTTATAGAACTGTGAATAATTGTTGTGACCCACCAAGAATAATTGTGGAGTGATCTTAAGAAAGTGGAAAGATAAGAGGAGATACATATATATATATATATATTAGCTGTGTACAACTTTCTTTCTTTTGAGATGTTGGCTATGGTCCATTAAACCTCAAACCCATCACTCAATGTTTGGGGTCCTAAAACCTTTGCATTTAGTGTGGGTGTGTGACCACACGTGCATGGCCAAACCTAGAGAGATAACACACACGTGACATAACATGACACAGCAATTAATTTGATGTGGCTACTTCAAGATCTTCTATGCCCGATCTAGTTATCGTGTGATCACGACACTCCTATTACCATCATGGATTTGTCAATTTTTAGCCATGATTGTATCGTTTTTTTATCGGTATGGAATGGTCTGTTTCATTCTCACTCAAGACCCATTTGGTAGGATGTTTTTATTTGGTTTTTTTTTTGTTTATAAGTAAAAAAAATCAGTTTTTTTTTTTAAGTTTTTTATTTATTTATTTTTAGCTCATAAAAATAAAAAAATAAAATTTTTTGTATAACTTTTTAACTTATAAATTAAAAGAGTCAAATGAAAAAAAAATTGAAATAAGTTCTACCGAAAAAACCTTAAGCCGTCACCACATAACCAAGATGAAAAGACCCGCATGACTGTTGCAGCAGTGTTATTTGGGGTCATAATCTTGTTTTAAGCTGCTCGTGGATTTACGGCCATTCGTTTCGAAGAAGACATATGGTCAATAGCGCTATGATATTAAACGAGTATGTTTTGGCCATGTTTTGTTTTATCTAGAACATGTAAATGTAGGATTCTTTTTTTTTTGTTTTCTGGTACCCAAGCTACCAGTGGTTTTGGGTATCCCTATCTTGCAAAATCTCATCCCCCAGAGCTAAAGAAAAAAAAAAAAATTAACCATTGGATGTCATTTAAAAGAGGTAATTTTGATGAAAAAGTAGTTATTAAAAATGAGACTATAATTACCAAAACAGTGACCAAATATTTTTTTATTCATGGATGAGGTATCAATCGGTACCGAAAACTATTTTAGGTACACAAGAATAAATTCCATAAATGTATGGTTCTGATGGCATTATTTTTGACAATCATGCTGAGGGTATGACCATGTTTTAGCATTGTGCTTTTGAACTGATCACATGGGCTTGATGGCCCATCAATCTGGGCGGACCAAAATATATACTCAATGAAGCCCTACCGAATGAACATATGAGTTCATGAGTTGCAAAACTTGCATCAGATGGAATATGAGGTCATAAACAGCAAAATACTTACATTAAATGAAGTATAAGTAATACATGCATTGGATGGACGGCTATGATCATGGTGATTTCATGATTGATAGCTATGAGAAGTGGATACATATTGGCCATATTGATCAGGAAATCACCATCAATCAGACAGTAGCAGCCAAAAATGGATTCATTAACCAGATGTATATATCTTGTGTGTGCTTCATATCTGAGGTCTACGAACGGGCCCACTTCAGGGATGATATATACACAAACTTTGATTTGATACTGGCCACAATAAAAATGCTTGTTAGGATCACAATGACTTGCCAATGGCCGCTGAACACTTGTCACAAAGCGCACGCGTGGCAACCTTAGCCAGTGCCTTTGACATGTCTACCCCATTTACAATCTTCTCTAGGAAAGATTATTTTATGGTCCAGAACATTACATCAGCTGAAGACGTATCATACTAGTAATCAAGTTTCACATGTCTCATGTTGCAATTTTTTTTTTTATGATATTTCTAATCGGGAGATAATGAGATAAATTAACCATTTTTTTAACCCTAAGCTCAAGTTTGTTAGTGATGCTATTGAGTTGGCAAAATAATGTATGAAGTGTCTATTTTTAAAAGGTTGGATATACTATATCATCATGCTAACGTGTTGTTTTGGACGATAATTCCTCATTCTCTAGATAACCCTAGCTAGTCTCTTCAACACCACTACCCAATTTCTAATCTTTGTCTAGAGAAACGTGTTCGGTTGCTTTCTTTAGCTATGCACCATGCATTTATAAAGTAACATTCCATGGTCATGGTTCTCCTAAGAGTCACATCTGTTGCCCTATGTTTCAAGTCTCATGCCCTTCCACTATGACTTGAAAGGGGGAAGAAAAGAAAGTGGGGGTGTGGACTATTTCATAGATTGAAAATTGTGAACCATAAGAAGACGGAGCCCTAATTAAGCAGGTAAATAATTTTATCAAGCTAGGTTTTGTCTGCCTGTGGCTTCCCTAGCACGTTGCAATTTCTGCTGAATTTATCACTTATAGGGTCTTGATCAGTGTACAAGGGCCCAACCCTTGTGCCTCACGTTGAGACAGTAATGGACAATACCCTAAACTGTCCCCCAGTGTCACCCATTCAGGCCGAATGGGGGGAATTGACTTGTCATCTCTATTGGGGTAGTGCCCTCCGTCAGGGTTCATGAACCAATAATCTTGTTAAGGTCAAATCAAGATTGGAACATGCAGTTCCCTGGGGATATGCATGAAGTGCAGCTCCACAGAGAGAGAGAGAGAGAGAGAGAGAGAGAGAGAGAGAGGACAAAAAAAAAAAAAGGAAAAAAGAAAAAAACTTTTATTTGTAATATCAAAGGTTTATCTCATGAATTTAAATTGCATATGACCAAGTTCTGGAAACGTGGCTTTGCATGCTACACACATAGTGCCCTATATCCTAAGTATCTTGAAAAAGAACCTTTTTTTATTTGTTTAATGAGTTCCAAAAGACTTATACAGATCATAAAGCATGTGTAATCTCACACAACAAATAGAAACATCTTATCCCTCCAGAAGTCAATCATTCATGTCTCTCCTTTAGCTTATCCAGGAAGATGTGAAGCGGAGAGCTTTTAGAGGAACTATTTTATGTGTTGGTTTCCTCTACAATAATTTCAAGAAAACTTTAATGGATGTTCTCTCCATTTGGGGTTCATGAAACCATGATATCTTAGTAAAGAAGAAGATCGAATCAGGTCGTGAACATGCATGTACGGGAGCAGTGGCGGTGTCAGAAAATTCGTTCAATGCAATCATTAATCATAATTATTTTTTTTAATCAAGTACACTTGATTTTCATACATATGTATATTATATACTAATATATATATATATATATATATATGGGTCTTTAAAGCAAAATAACTATTTAAGATAGTATTTACAAAGTTTTAGTAGGCAAAGGGTAAAATATATTTCTATAATTATAGGTAAAAACAAAATATTTAAAAACTTGAGGGGGTATTTATAAAATTATAGAGGAGAAAATTAAAAATATTTCTTAAAGTTGTAGATAAAAATGAGATATTTAAAAATTTGAGGGGGATATTTCTAAATTTTTAAGAGTTAAATTAAAAAATATTTTAAAAATTATAAATAAAAATATAATTTTTAAAATTTTAAAAAGGGCAAGTGCTCTTTCCAGACACATGCTCCCTCTACCAGTGTAGTAGAGGATAAGCACGCATGGAAAAAGAAAAAAAAAAATGACCTCAAATCAATTAACATATTATAGTAAGCTTTGTCTCACATCCATTTGAATTACTGATAATGTACTCCCACGACCAAAAAATAATAGTAATAAAAAAGTGTTTGACCAAGTTCTACAAGCTAATACACGTGCCCGATAAGTGTCCCTTCAATATTAATGAGTTCTAAAGGATAATAGAGATAATGAACTATGTATATGTGCTGTATCATCTCTTGAAGAATGAACATCTCATCTCCGCAGGAAGCTGTCATTTTGGGGTTTTTTTCCAAAAGAAATAATTTAGAAAAACATTTTTTTAAAAATAATTAAAGACAAAATGTTACTCCGAAATAAGGTAAAACACAATTTAGAACTACGTTTTCTGTGAAAACGCAATCTTAAATTGCATTTTTTTAGTGGGGTAAAAGCAGGAAAAAAAAAGCCAATTTTTTCCCCCCTTCTCCCCCCTTCTAACTAATTCTCTTTTCTTTCTATATTTTGTTTAAAATAAATAATTCTATATTTTATTTAAAATAAAATAGTTATTTTATTTATTTATGTTAGTAAAATAGTTTTATTTAAATGTATAAAATTAAAATTTTTGTAAGAGTTTAGTAAAAATAATAATGAGTAAAATAATTAAATTTAAAAATGTGTTAGTAATTAGTTTAGTAAAAATAATAATGATGAAATAATTAAATTTAAAAATGTGTTAGGAATTAGTAATAAAATATTAGAATCAAAATTGTGGTAAGAGTTTAGTAAAAATAATAATGAGTAAAATAATTAAATTTAATGTAGGATCTTTTTTTTTTTAATTTTCATTCATGTGTATTATTTTTTTTTCTTGCCTTCGAAAGTTTTATATAGGCTTTGTTTATTTTAAAAATTTTATTATATAATAGCTAAAAAAACATAAACAGTTTGTTTACAAAATTACATTTTTTTGTGATGTCAGAAAATTTATAGAACCCCAAAATGTTGTAATTGTCTTAAATGAAAATAACAATTTGTAGCATATAATTTTATTTGCTAAAAAAATAACTATGCAAACTGTAACCTTAGGCCTAACCTTAAAAACCGAAATCAGTTTTATGGACCATGTTCGTAACAACACATTGGTTTGCCGCCAACAGAAAGGCTACTAGGTAGATAGTTGACAAAGTTATCGTTGGCTTCGGCTTTTGCTTCTGAGAAGTCTGAAAGTTCTAGGCTAGAAACTAGCAACAGATTTTCAATCATTTCTAATATTCGTTGTGTTGGACAACATATTTTGTCTTCGCCTGCTTTGTGCAAATGATACATGTCCAATCTTCATTGCATTTGATCAATCTCGCATTCCAGCGCTGTAATGACCTTGGTAGGTGATTTCCTATTCCACAGGTTAGCTAAACGAGCCTTTAGGACATAGAGGCCATGCCATCGACAATACATCTCTTACTCACACTGTTTATCAACTAAGTCTTTCTATGGAAATCTTATGTATTGGTTGTCCGTCATACCGGAGGGTGGTCGTAAGGATGCATTGCCAATGAAGATATGGTTGACTGGACCCATCGTATTGTGTATAAGGATAGGTTTGTTGGAAAAGTTACGTTTTCGGCCATACCATTTGTTATCGATTGGGTCCGTCTATGTACCCACCATATAGCATGGTCTTGACAGTTGGGTTTCATCCATGTCGCTGGTAGGATTTGCACGATTGGACGATGCGCCAAACAAGTCTTTTCGCTTCGGTATGTCTTCAGGTATAGTTGAGCACTCCTGCATATAATCAGATGAGACTTCAATTATTGTTGCTTAATATAGGAGTCTTTAATTGATATAAAAATTATGTGGTGTTGACTTGTCTAGTCATAGGGATGAAGTCTTCACGTGAAGACGAGTTAATGACTTTAATTGACATGACAAATTTCTCTTTACAAATATCTCAAAACCATAACTACATATATATGGTATAGTGTTCATTTTGATTTGACCCTTATAATTTTACTAGTAGGTGGTTAGTACATAATCATAACCTTAACCCTAATAATGATCGTCTTAAACGCCAAATTCCATACCCCAACCTTATATATATGTTTAGCTCGCTTACTTACTTATTTATAACATTAAACTTGTTATATGATTTTTTGCTATTGTACTTGTCTTAAAATTTAATGTATACCTATGTATGGTGAGTTCCTTGCAAAATTATTAAAAAAACTAAAAAGCGATGCCATACCACCTACAATAGATAATACATGCAAATAAAAACGACATCACGTATCTGGGGGAGTAAAACACATACAATAGATAATAGTAATACATAATACTAATGAAACCCTCTGAACAATGATCGCCCTAAACGCCCCCCTGTGAGACATGTTTGAGTCTGTCTGGTTCTTAGTCCTCTACGAACCCCCAAATTCTACTATTGGTCCTGCCCACTCTATCCTCTGTCAACATCCACCTTCGCCTGCTCGTTCTCATCACTCATTGCTGCCAACTCTTTATCGTCCTGATGAACTTGTGATGGCCCTACCCTATAACTCGATGAATGGTAGCCACTGTGAAAATCATGACTCACATGTGATGGCCCTACGCATAAGTCGATGAATCGTAGCCAATGTGAAAATCATGAGTCACCTATGATGGCCCTACCCTATAAGTCGATGAAGGGTAGTCATTATGAAAATCATGAGTCACCTGCGACGGCCCTACCCCATAAGTCGATGATGGGTATCCACTGTAAAAATCATGACTTATTTGTCTAGAACTGCCACCTACGAACGGACCGTAACTAAACCCTGGGTCAATTTGAAACATAACTAGAGAGATGTGGCGGGCCAACTGACGATGTGATGTCCTAGAAGTATCATGTATGCCAAGGTATTCCTCACTAGGAAATGCTGGCCTAAGTGACGTTGTCCCGGAACTCTGAGTGGCATAGCTGTATGGTGTAGGTGCGACGTACCCTGCACTATATTCATCATGAACGAAAGAATGTATCGAAGAGGTGGATCGACGTGCAGGGGTGGGATGAGGTGGCATGTCGTATCACACACCGGGTGCCAGGATACCAGAATGTGTGGCACACTAGGTGCCTTGTTATTATTTTTACTAAACTATTACAACAATTTCGATTTTATATATTTAAATAAAATTATCTCACTACAACAAATATCATATATTGCTACAAAATTTATTGTGACAAAATTAAATTTGCCACAAAAAGTACACTTCTCGTGACAAAAATTGATCTTGTCACAAAAAGTCATGTCAAGATTTAAACTTGCCACAAAACAATACTTTGTCACAATAGTTTGTCACAACAAGTCCAAAATTGTGACAAATCAAATTTTGTGACAATTGTTTGTCATGAATATTATGGTGGGAAGTTTCCACATCGGCGGGAACCAAAATTTGCAACAAAAGTATTTCGTCTCAATAAATTTGTCACAATAAATTTTTAGTTTTTATATATAGTGACAAAAATATTTTGTCATAATAGATTCCATTTCTTTTGACAAAACATTTTGTCACAAGAATCTTTTGGCACAGTAGGATTAAAATTACTTACGAAATGTGTTCGTCACTATAAACATGTATTAATTGTTATTTAAGTTCCAACATATTGTGACAAAAAAAAACTTTGTCACGATAGGTACAATACTAGAAGTGCATCTATTGCTAAAAAAATTGTTGCTACAAAACAAGTTTTTGTCACAATATATGCACATATTGTAATTTTTTTTTTTTTTGGTCTCAATACGTCTTACATGAGACAATAATTGAGACAAGCTATATTTGAGTCGCAATAGTTTGTTGTACGAGCGTGATGGAGATTGACAATGATGGGTAGCTCAATAAGTCTTACATGAGGCAATAATATAGCACAAAAAGCTTGGACAATGATGGAGGGCTCATATTTGCAAGAATTTTGGTAATTAAAAAGTGATAATAAAAGACATCATTATATTTACAAATGGTTTTTATCACTATATTGTTTATTCATGTACTAATAGTGATGATATAACTTTGTCACAACATAATCAATGTATTAAAGCAAAGTATTTTGTAAAAAAAAAATTTACACAAACATAGCTTTTACACATACATATTGCCATGCCAAAGTTAAGGAATCATGAAACTATTGGTCACTACAAATGAATATTTTGGTAATGATATAAATAGTCATTATTATTGTTTATAGTAACAAAGGCTCACATTCGCAATACGTTTTTATTTATTTTTTCTACACATAACATATACATAGTGAGAGTGAACACTAGCTCAACAACTTGTTAGGTCCTATTAGCCTAGCTTTTAAATTTTAGTGCTTCAACACATTTTTAGACTAGTAGGATTGGGTTTGAGTAATTTTTTAGGCCAGTTCATTTTGAAGGTTGGACTTGGAACATAGTTTGAGGTCTAACCCGGTCCGACAATATATCCATAAGTCCATGACAATCTAAGGGTGGATATGGCCTAATGGCCCACTAATTTTGTCCAAGTCCGCTCATTATTTATAGGACTTCAAACTTTTTTTTAGATTTGATTTTGTTAGTGAGTAAACTTGAAAAATATTATTAAAGCTCAATTTGGGTTGAAAAATATGTAAAACAATGTATTTAGCATATGTATTAGATTTATGTTATCTTACCTTGTTTTGTTTTGGGAGAAGAAAACTATTTATCAAAAAATTAATTACAAGCTTTTAACACTTGATTTGAAATTCATAAAAAACATTCAAACCATTTCAATTAACAAATCATTTAGGTTCCATTTGTGACATAAATATTTTATTAAATTTTTTTTGGATTAAATGGTGAACTTAGAGCCTTAGGCATCTAATTTAATTTAGGTGGGCTTGAAATTTAATTTAAATTAGTTGTAGATTATTTATAGTGTCGGTCCAACTCAAACTCGACTACACGCAACCAACTAATGTCCACACCTATATGAAAAAGAGTGTAAAATCATTATTAATATAAAATTAACAATTAATAATCAATAAATAATTTAGGAGCTCGAGGCGAAAACCTCCACACTGTGTAAATTGCCGAAGCGTCTTGGTGGGAAAATTCTCTTTATGATAACTAGTTGGAAAATTCAACTTCCCCCAAATTTCCTTCCCTCCCACACAAAATAGAGAACTTTCACCCTAATATTTCCCTATTCCCCATCAAGCCCTAGATCTTCTGCTCGCTCGCTCTCTCTCTCTCTCTCTCTTCCATACAATTGACGCACCACCCTGCCGTAGGACCCCTGTTTCTGTCGCAAGAATCATCCTGGTAAGTTCTTTGCCTATGAAGTTACATTCTTTGTAGTCTACAGATCCATTATGTTATCATTAGAAGCGCTTCTATTCATGTGGTTTATGGACAAAGGTGTATGGATTAGAGGCATAACAGTTAGAATACCATGGTCGTCTATTTTCTCATAACATTGGCTTATGACACTAATTTGCTTTTCATTTCCCAGTCACTATTGGATTGCAATTTACTCGTAATTTGCTTTTATCTTATGCTTGTTCTAAGTGACTATTAGGGCCAACGAAATCTGATGTTTCATCTCTTGTAATGAGAAAATTGGTTTTGAGTGATCTCCATCTCTTAGTAGATTGTTCTCTAAATCATTATAGTAGATGCCTGACCATGTGATGATCTCAAAAGCCAATTGAGTAACAGAAGTATTGTCATTGGGCATTTTAATGGCTTTTCAATGGTCTTTCATGAAAGAATTATACCAGCTACTATGATATTTGTGTTAATTGGCAGTAAACAAAAAACCCAACATTTAATTACCCTTTGTAGTTATTAATTCAGTCATCCCATAACGTGTTTAAAGTAGTTTTTAATGCAATTCATAAAAACAATTAATTACTTCTGAGGAAAAAGAGGACATGTTGTCCCTCTAATAGTGGCTGGTTGACAAGCATGTCTTGGTTGGTAGCATTAGCAGTAACCTTGTGAGGGCCTGACAGAACAACTTATTTATTGGCCTTTGAAAATTGTCTGGACTCGGGGAAATACATCCTTAAGGATCTGCTTAGTTATGTTCATGAAATAATACATTTTGCTCCCAAGTTCTTGCTGTAATATACAAACTTGTGCACATTAAAGTATGTACACTGTAATTTTTTTAATTAAATTTTGTACACCGTGGGAGGGAAGCTATGAACGAACCTGATTTGGACCCTTAAAGAAGTTTACAGCAAATGTTCATAAATTACTTGTAGAAATATCTGCGGTTACTCTTGTAAACAGGGGATTTCGGTGCTTAAACTAATATGATCATAACAAATCTCTATCTCTTTTACTTTGACTGGCAATAAGATATTAAATATGTCTCCAACATTTTATGACCAGCTCGTACTCTCTTTCTAAACCAATTAAGTTCTTGAAAGTTCCTAACATGGGCACAGTAAATTATTTATTTTTTTAAAATTCCTTGAAGCATTTTGTGCTTAGGCTTGTATGCTGTAAACTTTGGGATTAGTTCACTCCCGAATTCTGAAGTGCTCCTTGGGTTGGAACCTTTATTGTTAGGATTTCCCAACCAACTAGAACTAGACATAAAAACTAAAGGGGAGATTAGTTGGTTGGTTTGTATTAAGCTTCTTTGACTTTTAAGCTTTTGAGAATTGTTAGAGGTGATTTTAGGGTTTGGTTACAGTTAAAATTCAGTTTTCTTCTTCAGATAAATTGGCTAAATTGGGTAGTCCAATTGTGAGATTTAGGAATCGGCTAAGATGCTTGTGTTGTGAAGGTATTATAATTGAAAGAACTGAAATTTGGCAATAAGAGAGACATAGGAGTTAAAGGTAGTAAATATGGAAAATATTTATCCAAATGTAGAAAAAATACCAATCTATGAACATTGTAATGAAAATACCAATTGATGTCATCATGTTTCTAAACTATATTGGATGGAGTTTCTAAATGTTCTTTTCTTGGCCAACCAAAAAAGGGAAAAAGACAAAAAAAAGGTACAAAACATTTGTGGGTTAGCAAACTCAACTCTTGCCCATAAACCCATCTTAGAGAAACCCACCTCATTAGCCCAAGAACGCAAGAGAGTTGATGTGTAGGACTAATCAACACTTCACTTCCTCACTCTTCACTGATGCATATAATAAGACTGGTATACTTACATCTGTTCTGTTTCTTATACAATAGCTGTTTGTTGCTGCTAAGAAAACATATTAAAAAAATGTAATGGGAGCTAGTTCACTTAAATTTTTTTTTCCTGATTAGTTCACTTAAACTTGAAGTGAATTATCTTTGTCTTCCTTCACTATGAGAAAATGTTGGCTTATGGTTGTCCTTATGCTTGTGTAACTTGGCAAACTCAATTTTGCACATTCATTGGTGCTCCTTAGTCCTTAGTTAAAAAGTTAAACATATAATATCAAAATATGAATTCTTTCTATTACAGGTTTCATTTCTCACTAAAAACAGTGCTAGTTTAATTAAATGGCTTAGCATTGTGACAAAGTGACATACATGGTTACCTTGAAATAAGTACCCTGTTCTACTACTGATGTTGTTGACTTCCACAATGCTTCATATAGAATTTAGAGCTTTCTTGGCCATGTTAGATTTATAGTTGGCAAATTTGAAGCCTCTTTGTCCTGTTAGTATTTGAGCTCTCTAAAAATTCATGTGTTAGTTTAATTTTTAAACAGTCATCATGTACTGGCTTACAGTTCTCTTGTCTTATGACTTAACTTCAATTTTTTTTTTTTGTTTTTTGTAGGTAGCTGCACTATTTGATTTGATACTTACATATTTCAACTGAACTGTCATCATGTACTTACTCACAGTTCTCTTGTCTTATGAGTTAACTTAAATTTTTTTTTTTTGCAGGTAGCTGCAACCTTTGATTTTATACTTACATATTTCAACTAAACTTTGGCAAAGTTGAAAAGAGAGTTGATCTTCTTTCGCTCCTTCATCACAGATTTTTGATGTGATCAAGGCTACATGATTTCCCTTTTCACATTGGCAACATTTTATTAGTATAGTTTGTATTTTTTTTAAAAATTTTTTAGTGAAGCAATTACTAGAATGATTTATTTCAATGTGTAAGATTTTTGCTTAGTAGATGTTTCTTTTCAAATGGAGATTATTGATTGACACTAATATCTCACGTTGCATTTGATGAATGAAATTTATAGAATTGCTATTTGAAACAAAGTGCAAGTTGCTTGTGACAAAGTGGGGTGTCACTGAAAGCAACATTCATGCATGGTCTTGTCGACAAACATTTTTTGTGACAAAATTCAGTTGGTCAATTATGACAAATATTTCATAACCATAAGCTTACAAAGCTGAGTGACTGAGATTAAACATATTGTGACAAATTGAGTTTGTCACTATGACAAATATTGTGACGACAAAAGTATTTATCACCATTACTACAGCTGTTGTGACATAAATGATTTGTCGTAATAACCCATACCTATTGTGACAAAATCTTGGGGGAGCGTGAATTGTGATGAAATGTTTTGTCACAATATATTCTTATGGAACATTGTGTTTGCGACAAAAGTAGGCATATAATGACAAGATATTTTCCTTATGGTGACAAAAATTTTTGTCACTAATGTGGTGGTGTTGTTATGAAAGTTTTTTTGTCGTTACATGTTTACTCTTATCGTGACAAGTTGCTAGTTTTGTCACAATAGACTTGTTATGACAAGTTGGTGACGAAATTTTTTTCGTCACATTAAGTCTATTGTGACAAAATTTTGACTTTATGTGACAAAAATTTGTGGCAAAAGCTTGATTTTGTTGTAGTGTCGTACCAACATAAATAAATAATAGCGTTAATTACGACACAAATAATAGTTACCTTACCAATATAAATAAATAAAATATTTTACCAATGAAATTGATTAACTGGTTCAATATGCAAAATAACGAAATCCTTTCTTGAAATAACAGGAGCAGCAAATATGGCTACAAATAAAATAATAGACAGTTTGTAATTTGTCAAATGTATTATAAAATATATATCTATTTAACATTAGATCTTGTTACCTTATTGCAATGCCTTTAGAAAGGGCAGAGAAAGTGAGGGAGGAGAGTTGGTCAAGGGAATTGTTCGCAGATAGGGAGTGAGGGAAAGAGGAAGAACAGGGAGTCGGGGGAGAAAAATCGGTGGCTGGAGATGAAGAAGAGGGAGTGGGGAGGAGAAGGGGGGAGGCCGGCTAGAGTGAAGCAGAGGGAATGGGGGGAGGAAAAAGGGGGGGGGGGGGGGGGGTGGCTGGAGATTGAGGGAGTGGAGAGAGTGAGGGGCGAGAGAGTGAGATGAAGATGAGGGAGTGAGGGGAGGGAGTGAAGCGGTGGGAAAAATTATAGGGGCAAGAAAACGCAGCTAGGGGCTACGTTTTCTGACAAAACGTAGCTAGAAACTGCGTTTTGTCAAGAATCAGGTCAGACGTTTTGCAGTTTTGTACAAAACGCATTTCAGGGTGAAAATGCAACTCAAAATTGCGTTTTACCTTATTTCGAGAAAAACATTTTGCCTTTGATTATTTTAGAAAAAAGCTTTTCTAAATTATTTATTTTGGAAAAAAACTCATCATTTTGTGCCTGTAGATGTGGAGGGAAGAGCTATATAATCAAGGTGTCAGTGTGGCCAGGTAAAGGGTTAGGAATCTTGTTGGGACAGGGTCAAAAATAATTTTTTTTGGAATTTTAATAGATAAAGATAGAATTTATTGAATTACATGGCAACCAAAGTAAAAAATTTTTTTGTGTTTTAAAAGGCTAGAAACATATTTTTTTATTTTTTGGAGGGACCCACACAATATTTCTTATCATAAATATTCAAAATTAATTTGACCAATACAGAATTTTGTCAATGTAGAGGGATCATGGCCCCCATTGTCTTAAGGTAGTTTTGTTCCTAATTGTGTTACATGGCATTTCTTTAGGCTATCCTGTTATCACTAAAGTATTTATCCCGTCATGTTTTTCCTATAAGTAATGCTATAAACAAAGAAAATTTATCCACAGAATTTTTACAAAGAATGACACGGTTTCAATCTCCATACTATCAAATCGGGTGCCAACTCAAACTCTGCCCAACAGATATATAATGTGCCCGGATTGGTACCTTTTATATATCATAGAAATAAAACTATTATTAGTCACATCATTTTGTGTGAAAATTTCATCATGTTATTTTTATATCCAGTTATGAGTTGAGATGTTAACACTGGATTTGACCATAGTGAAACTATGTAATTATTAATTACCCTCAACCACCAACTAGCGCCAATAAAAAAAAAGAAAAAAAAATAAAGAAAGCAAGCACAGGCATTATTTCAAGGCCATGTAGAACAACAGTTGATCGGCAGTTCTTTCAAAGTTGGAATAGGCTTTGGAAGGAGTTGCATTTTCTTAGATAACCCATTTTATCTTTCTTGGCCCAATACCGAACCCAATATCACATTCCTGGCCCAACAACTTTGATCTCTTTTGTTGCGTTAAAGCAAAAGACAAAAGATACAAAACAAAACCAATTATGGCCCATGGAAGGAGTTGCATTTTCTTAGAAAACCCATTTGACCTTTCTTGGCCCTATATTGAGCCCAATATTAGATTTCCTGGCCCAACAACTCCTGATCCCCTTTGTTGCCTTAAAGCAAAAGGCGAAACGATACAAAATAAATCCCCTTTGTTGCCTTAAAGCAAAAGACAAAACGATACAAAATAAAAACCAATGGCCCATGCAGGTCTCGAACCTGCGACCTTCGCGTTATTAGCACGACGCTCTAACCAACTGAGCTAATAGGCCATTTTGCTTTACTTTTGTTTCAAGTTATTATATAATGATATTTTAGTAAAGTATGCTTAACACATGTCATGCCACATCCCGCACCACTTCTCACAGCTAAATTAAAAATCTTCTACCTCCGGATTTTGGATTTATAATAAAGTCGAAAAAGGTAAATGTATTTATTTTTTTGTTAGGCTACAAAAATTAAAAGAAAATAAATAGTTATGTGTCAAAAAATATTGTTTTTTGTTTGATCACTCATAAAAAAAAAAATATATATATATATAAATAATATTACTTCTCTTTCATTTTTCTTCTCTTGACAAATTCAAGATCCGATTATAATGTCAGTTTTTTAAGAGAAGAATGAGAGAATTTCATTAAGAAGAGAGAAGTATACATCTGAAGATAAAATAGAAGCTGCCCACTTAGGGCTGAAGACAAAATGAGGCTGCCCACTTGGGGGTATCCTCCAACAAGGTAACAAAACCAAGAACATACAAAGAATGGTGAGGAGGGGGATAGCCCAGTGGACTGGACTCACACTCTCCCTTCCCAGGACTTTGGCCCTCCGATGTATAAAACTACGATTTGCATAAGACAGCTAAGCATGAGTATCAATATCAAGTGAAAAAAAGGAGGATGTCATCCATGTAAATCAAGGCATTTGGCAGAAGGGGTTCAAAAATTTTGATCATGGTCCTCCGATGTATAAAGCTATGATTTGCATAAGACAGCTAAGCGTGAGTATCAATATCAAGTGAAAAAGGGAGGATGTCATCCATGTAAATCAAGGCATTTGGCAGAAGGGGTTCAAAAATTTTGATCATGGGCTTTTGAAATAAGGAATGGACAGTCTTCAAGCCGAAAGGCATGACAGTCCAGTGATAATGATGGCTTGGGATACAAAATGACCCAAAAAGAAATCTCTCCAGAAAAAACTTTGCCTTCTTAATGGACAGTCCCAGCTCTGATAGCCTTACGCGTCTTTCTCAAGCAGACCAGAAATCATATGCAATAAGTCCCACTCTAAAACAATGCGGTTCAAACCAATCTCGGCAGCAAAACTGAGCCCATGAGTAACTGATAGTTACTTGTAAATTAATCCTTATGTTACATGGATCATAGTTACCAAAATGGAAAGTAGAAGCGGGAATCAGAAGCGGAAAAAAAATAGAAGGATCTTATTAGGAAATTTTTGCGCAACTCAAAAGAAACCTTTAAGAAACTTAGTGAAGATCTTTGAAAAATTTAGTAAAAATTTACATGAAGAATTTTATAGATACTTAGTTAGAATTTAAGGTATAAAAATTAATATTTTAAGTTTTCGAAGCGTTTCTTCTAAGTTTACCAAGATTTTTCATTAAGTATCCTAAAAGTTTTTCAAACATTTTTCAAGAGATTTTGAAAGGTTTTTCCTGAACGCTTTCCCAAAATTTTCAAATGAGTTTAGTATTAGTATCGGAAACGCATTTTCTTTTCCCTTCAAAATGAGTTTTTCGATAACTATGACATGAATTAATGTGCAACTTGACTGCTAAAGAGAGTTGAGCATGTAGGTTGAAAATTTTGGTGCTCATTAGAGTGCTATACATGACAAGCATGCATTTTTTTTAAGCGTATGCGAGTGCATCTGCGCGTGCATGTCTAAGCTTATACAAAAATTATTTTGTTTATATATATATATATCTTGATTTGAGTCTGGAAGGAAAAAATTATTCTAAAATTTTTAGTCATGTTTAATTGAACTTTCCATTTTGTTTATTATTATTATTATTATTATTATTATTATTATCTTTTAGTACAAAGTCAATTTGGGAAAGCATAGAGGTACAAGTTGAGCAACCCCTATTGCTAGGACGACATTGGCTGCTGCTAGGGCATTAGGGTTGTCCTACAATAGGGTTTCAAAATTTGACAATGGAGTGGACCGAAAACCTCATGCCATAGCAGCAGCACTCCTAACTTATAATAACAAACTCATTTATTTTCAGCCTTCAGTACTCTTTTACCTGCATTTTCCCTGTACTTGGTCCTTTACTTTGAATCCAAATCTATACCAATTTCAATCTATTCAATTGTCCTTTGCACTGTACAAACTTTGATGTGTTTTTTATTTAGATTCTGTTATCAGGATTTTAAGTCAGTCAAGAAGAAATATATCTGGAACATAGTCTCAAGCGAGTTTTCAGTGAAAGACTCCCCTAAGATACAAAATAAAAATTAAGCTTAATCCTATCCTTTATATTGTTTTCAATAAAAATTTCCGTAACTAAATGTTTAATGTTATTTTCAATTAGAAATAAAATAAAAAGAGCTAGTTAACCTTATTGCACTAGGTTAGTTCAATAAAATTCAAGTTGTTGATCTCAATTTGTTTTCTTTCTCCTTCATTTGCTCAGCAAGTGAGAAAGGGTATTCCCGGATTGATGTCCTCTCACGCGCTTTGCAATATATATGTTGTAAGGTAATTTTGTTTATAGTGATTTGTATTTCAAACTTGTTGTTATGTTACATTAAGTCTGATGAAGAAGATAGATTCATTACATAAGATTTTCAGAGATCAGAAAGTAATTTTGGTTGAAACGGCAAAGATGACACTAGCCAACTTTGGAATGACACTTATTTTGTTGGTTCCAATGGATTCTAGAGAGTTGTTAAACAATAGCAAGACCAATGGCACTTTTCATGCTCACAAGTAGATTCCAAAGAGTTCGCAAAAGTTGACTAGACATATTGCAAGATCAATGGCACTAGTCAAGCAAATGCAGCAAGTTGGCTTGAGCCAACTTAAACATGGCACTTGCCATGCGGGAAAATTTGCGGATTTCTTTTTAAACGACATGTTTAGAAAGATTGTGATTTATATGACTCTTGATCAGATCTTTTCTATATGATTTAGGTATGTATCTAGACATACTAACTAGAAATAAAAGAGTCCAAAGATAGATGATATACCTATCAAATAGATAGGGTTTGTGAGCTATAAAGATTAGAGAGAGACGTATTGGTGGGTATCGACTCTCCAATTATTCTATAGAGAAAATACAGATCCTTCCACCATTGAAGAGTTGAACAAAAGATCGTCTTGGTGAATTCCAAAGGCGACAGAAAGTATTATGGTGATTTGGTGCTACAGTCAAGCGACTGGGAAAGAACAAAAAATCGAGGAGCGTTAACTTAAACCATAGTTTGTGGCAATTCGAACAGCATCCGTGGAGTTCGTATTTGGTTGTAAGTGTAACTTGTGTAAACTTTTTATATATAGTGTTTGGCTCACCGGGACTAAAGGAGTTGGTCCACGTGATTTTTTTCCGTATTGGGTTTTTAGGGCAAAAATCTTTATCTCTATGTGTTATTGCTTTTATTATGCTTTGGTGGGATCTATGATATGTGCTCAATTGTTAGGTTTAATACTAGATAATTAAGATTGGTCATTCGCACTATCAATAAGGTTAAAGTAAATCTATATATTACAGAATCGGGTTTTTTCATACGTGATTTGGTAAAAGATCAATGGCAACTCATGATGTATAGCGTTATCAAAATAACTTACGTTGTAGAAATTGTAGTATACAACAATGTGTAACATGCACTTACAAAAGTTTAAAGCAATATCATGTTGTGTACTAATTAGGTGGTTGAATTAGGACCATAAATTCAGTGGATGACACGGTCAGATATGTAACTTATCATAGAAGATGTCGTATTCTTACTTGATTTCATTTATTTAGTTGTCTTTCCTTTTTTTTTTTTTTTTTTTAAATAGCGATTGATTTGTGAACTAGAGTGGACATGTTGACGGATCTCAACATTGTTGCACTTTTTGGTAGCAATTGGAAAGCAGCTTATTGATAATGCTTTTGACCTAAAAGCAAAACCTATAAACTGAAGTCATTCTTCTTTTTAAGTGTGAGTGCAAGTTCTAGGACAAGATGATACTTGTTGGTCAAGCAACCATGATTATGGTTTGTGATTTTCATAATTCAATCTGTCACTATATATTTTTTTGTCTTTTCTTGGATGAAATCACCCCTCTTAATGTCCACATAGCATAAAGTCTCTAAGTCACCGTTTAACTCTTTCCATGACTCCTTAAGCAACCACATAAAGCTTATGGTAACCTTCGTACTAATTCATTTTCAAATTTAGGATGGTGCTTATGGCAATAATATAATAAGAAAGATGTTAAATTCTCTTTAGCTACTGAAATTGTATTTTGGATTGTTCTATTTTATATTGCTCTAGCAATAATAACTATATATGTCTGTACTTCCAAGTTAGAAATTAAAAATATTAAGTGCAAGCAAGCAATCTAATTAACTTCATCGAGTCAATAACTTTCCTTCTCTAAAAACACTTCGTACAGGTTTGCAAATTGCCTTGTGATGTTAATAAACAGCTTTAGTTCTGGTCTTTTCAAAGCTAAGTAACTTGCATTAAAAAAAAAATGTGATTTAATAATTTCATACCATGTGATGCATGAGCACCATGGCAATCCTTCAAAACGATATATCGAATAATAGTTCAAGTTGGAAACTCAAGTTATTTTCCGAATTTATTTGTTCATTTTCTTGATTGCTAGTAATTAATTAATTATGAAGTATATTCCATTTACTTTGCAATATACAATCCTGAGAGTTTCGCTGGCAATACGTATATAATTATAGTGTCCTTTGTTTGAAATTAACATTAATTAACCTATAGAATGTCCTTGGATGTCTCTATATGAATGTGACTACACTCTAAAACTGTAATCTCAAAACCCAAATTAATTGATTGTTAGCTATTTTTGTATATGTTAGATTGTTGTTTTACCCTTTAAAACGGCCTAAACAAGCTGTAATATGTTTTTGCAGGAAACTGAGTCTAAACAAACGGAAAAGAGGCAGCAATTGATCAACCGATCGATCGGCCCAACAGATCGATCAATCGCTCGACGTTCTGTTCAATCAGTGACGTTGGAAAATTCATCGATCACTCTTCTGCAACTGTAGGAGTCTCCCAAAACCAAACTTTAGAGGGGATATTTTTCCAACTGAAAGGTGATCGAAGGTTGATCGATTGCCTCCCCACCAAGATTGATTGCCAGGCGCAATTTCTGTTTTTAAACATACATATATAAGGTTGTTTGGACATGTTTTTGAGGGAAATTCGAATAAAACGCACTCTCTCTCATTGTAGAACTTAGAAAGTTGTATTAGAGCTAGCTTTTGTATTTTCTTTGATTTTCTTGACATTTCTCCTTCATTTTCTTTATAACCAAACACTTGATTTCATATAAAAAAGCCTAGATCTATTGTTTCTAATGTCTTCTCAACACTACTACATACTTTATATGGTGGAATTCTCTAGCTAAGCTCTTCATGTGGATGCAATTGTGAAGATCTATCAAGGATTGCATGGAGATTGAAGAGGAGTAGTATTCTAATTCTATGGAATATCTTTAGATTTCTTCTTCTCTACTCAAATTGAAGTTGATTTCTCTAAAAATCTTAAATTCATAATCATGGCTTGATGAATTTATGATTTGCTTTTAAGGATCTCACAAGATTTTCAAATCATACTTCAATTGGGAGGGAACCCAATGTTTTCAAGTCTAAATTCTCCAAATCAAGGATCTATGGAGAGATCCTTGATTTGAGTAATCCAAACTTTCTCTCTCTTCAATCCCTTATGAGAATTGATAAATTGGATCAATTGTATCTACATTTCTCTTCAAAATCCATTTGATTATTTAGTTAATCAATTTGAATTGCAAGTTGCTAGCATTCCTTAGGTTTAATTGCCTAGCTTTAGTCTCAATTGTTCTTAGTTCTTTAGTTTAGAGGGTAATTGCTTGTATTTCCATTGGGTAATTGATTCGTTGATATTTACTTTTGCTTCAGTTGATTAAAGGTTAGGCAATTAACTCCCAAAATCCCCAAAAGATTTTCGGTCTAGATTTGGCTATCATAGATTGATTCTCTACTTGTTTTAGCAATCTTGGTTCAATATTTTTCTAATATTGTACTTTGTGTTGATTGCTAGACTTGCACAAATCCTTTGAGAAATAACGATCCGAGACTTAACCGATAAAATTATAACACGACCACTTATTCTTGAGTGCACGTTTGAACGTGGATCAAAATTTTCAACATAATTTTTTTTCTAATCATACTTCAATGTATTGTTAGTATATAGAGACATTGAGTTTCAATTACGTCACGAAGGATTTGAATTCTAGTCATTTTTATGGCAAGAGGGTAGGTGGGATGACATCAAGTTGCATATCTGCCATTTTGCCCTTCCAATTTTAGGGTCAAAATAAACCAACATATCAAAGAAAAGCTGGTAAGACAACTAACAAAACATGTCAAAGTGAGCTGTAGGGCATCCATAGATTCTTTCTGGAGCGATAAGGCTTTGTAACCCTTTAGAAGTACATAGAAACATGAAAGAGATTGATAAAATGGCTGTGGAATTATCAGCTCCCAAAAGGAAAAGAAAGAGATAGAAATGCCAACAAGTGGGCGCATTAGGTGCCCTAGATAGGGTCCTAAACCAAGGACATTCAATCCGAGATATCTTCATAAAAGGGCAAGGAGGGCCCCTACTCTATTTTGATTCCTTTTAGGCCCTATACTCTTTGATTGAGAGGAGTGGATAGCTCAGTATGTCAAAATAAGAACACATATATAAATATATGTACATATATATACATATGTACAAAAAAAAATAATTTATAGAACAGTAAAATAAAAAATTAAAATTTAAATAACAAACTATAAAAATTATTAATAAATTAATTAAAATCTACTACTAAAAATAGAATATAACAGTGGAGCTCTCTAGTCTTTGCGAGGCTGTCCTCTTTGGCTCTCTCTTGATTGTCAATTTATAGGTATTTGGCCAAAGTAGGAAGAAAGCCTTCCACTTCCTTTCTTTTTTTTTTTCTTTTTCTTTCTTTTCTTTATTTTCTTCATTAGCCGATAATAGCTTCCATCATCCCTTTTTTTTTTATTCAATCTAATCCACTTCTTTTGTATTCAATCTAACTCACAATCAGTCCTTCTGTTTGCTTGCGATCTGTCACCTACACACACATACACACACACACACATATATATATATATATATATAATATAATATACACTCACTAATACACACACACATATATATATATATAATATTATATCCATTAATACACACATATATATAGTATATACACTAACACATATATACATATATATAATATGTTTATATTATATCAAATTAACTCTCGAATAAATGTTTGTGTGCACGGCGACATCATTTTGCTCAATTTTAGTTTTAAATTTGCACAAGACACAAAAATATAAAAAAAAATTAATTTTATATTAAAATAATAAATAATGTATAAATAATTACTAACAATAATTTAAAATTAAAGATTCTGATTTACTTTTTCGATTGCAATTAAATTTTACTCAAAGAATTTGCTGCATCTAAGTATCAGCTGCAAAATGTTTCAGATTTAGCATTTGAACAATCGAGACAAGCTCGAGCTCATGTAGTTATCCTTGAGCCTCTATTTTTAGGTTTGACGCGGCAGCTAAATTGAGACACTTTCCCCCATTGGATTAGGCATCACATGAATGATACAACGGCCAAATTTTCATTCTAGAATTCTATTACATCTAATTACATGCATTGATCAAAGGAGAGCCATATTTCTCCTTTGACTTCGATCGGTGGCGTTTTAACCTATTTTTGAGTATTTTGTTTTGTTTTCAACCTGCAAAAGGTGCGCATGATTCATGCGCCATTGAGCTAATCGTAATCGTAATCACATGAATCATAATTTGTGGAATCCTAACCTTTGCCACTTAGAATTGTAACTAACGAGCCAAACGAATCGTAACTTCTCCTTCATCATATGCATCATAATATTTACCTACATGAATAGTAACTTTTACCAAGAAGAAATTTTGGGTTGTGCATAAAAGAAATACTACCTACAATCGAGCCAACTGGGCAAATATCAGTTGACGAGTGTCCGTAAAGTTGTGGGTGGTACATTCGTATGCATGATATGCACAATTAGAAAAATGTATTGAAGATTGATCTTTTGATGCAGTGACAGATCCAAAATTTATGTTGAGGGGTCAAAATAAAAAAATTTAAATTTGGTTGAGATTTATGTAATTTTTTTAAAATTTTGAAGAGCTAATACCTATATTTTATTATAAATATTGAAAAATTCCATATGGATTAGAAAAAATTTTAAAATTTTTTTAAAATCTATATTAATCCTCCTTCCGCCACTGCTTCGATGCATCTTTATAACTTTGTACGGACTTAGATGGGACAAGAAATGCCAAAACCTTAGATTACACAAATTGACAATGATAAAAGTGGAATCAAAACGGAGTAGCGAATCAGAACTCGAAACGTTTGATGGTTTACTACGTTGGAGACTTGACAGCTCCGACTTCGTGCGTTCCATCGAATTCGTTTGTCGTAAGTAACCATCTTTACAAAGCTATGCAGAAAAAAATAATGGATATGCTTTCTTCAGCAAGAATGCCTCGGAAAACCGAGGTTTCAAAATAGTTATACTTAATGGAGGTATGGCAGTAAATGGTCGGGTCGAGTCGAATTAAGTACTGAATTATTTAAGTTTGACTTAAAAATTTTAATAACCTTAAAAATGTATGGAAATTTAATTTGTTTATTTTTGAGTCGATTTCAAATGAATTTCATTAGGACCGATGATGAGCTAAGTTGAAGTAACTTGAACTTTTTAGTATATATTAACTCGCTTTGAAAACTAAAAAATAGAATTAGTATCCTGTAAGAGTACATGAATCGCGATTAAGTATAAACCAGTAATCCGGTATCGTTCTCTTTCAGGGGACCTAGCCAAATATAGGATTTAACACTCAACTCACACTAGCCTAACCTAGGATTGAATTACAATTATGTGGGGAATTGGATCTAAAATAAAAGAAAAAAATAAAAGGATCGAAAATCTTTAGGTTTTTTATGGGGTTTTGATTTACTAAACTAGTGCAATAAAAATTAAAACAATTAACTAGGCAATTGATTTAAATGAAAAACAATTAAAATGGAAAGCTTGGATATGATTGATTCAATCCACCAATTCACAACAAGAATTTCACTAGAGGATTTTTATAACTCAAATCAAGAATCACACTGTGAATTTTTGATTCGGAATATTTTGACCATAAAATCTTAAGTTCATATTTAGTTGAGTTTATGAATTGCAACAATTAATAGAATCATAGAAACAAACTTAGAAATGTGCAAAATTTATACCAATTGTTGAATTGTGCATAAATATTACCAAATGAGTTATGAATCTAAGTTTTCAAATAAATCCAATACTCAACCGAATAAAACAATCGAAGTCTAGGAGAAAAACTTTGAAGTTCATGAATCCCCATTAAAATACTTGAAGATCCTTGGTGGATCTTCACAATCACACCCAAGATAAATCTAATTACTTGAATTCATTATAAAAGCATGTAGAAATGTAAAGAAAGCATAAAGAGAATTAAATCTAAATTTTACTACAACAATAAATCTGTTTGGTTATAAGAAAAGTGAAAGAAAGTGCAAGAAAGTGAAGAAAAATACATTATAATGAAAGAAAGTTACAATTTCTATTCCTACATTAACATTACAAACATAAATCTAAGCTAAAAATGAATAAAAACATAAAAAACCAACCTTGGAGGAGCTCTCCTGCCTCCCCCTTAGTTGCTACAAACCCTAACTGTCTTCTCTTTCCCTATTTTTTTTGAACAATACAACTTTTATGCTCCAGATCTGTATCGACCGATTGATTGGTACTATTCACCGATTGAACAGTAATTGTAGCGTTTGATCGGTCACTAGTCACGGACACTGTTCACGATCGATCGGACACTGTTTATGATTAATCGAGCACTGTTCACCAATCAATCGGTCACTGTTCATTGATCAAATTGGGCACTGTTCACCGATTGAACGGTAAAACACTCTCTCTGAAGTTTGCCAAACCAATTGATTGGTTACTATTCACCCATTCACCTTGAAGCTTGATTTTGACCACCTTAGAGGTCGATTCAACCGACACACATTAGAGGACAAATTGTAGCTCTTGAAGTCTTCTTTCCAATGGCTCAAAAATTAGCTTAATCGGATGTTGGAGCAAAAGATATGGCCAGAATACTGAGACGGGTCTGAATTTTCATTACTAAATTATTCGCCTTGAACCCGCTTTGATGATTCTTGCTTTCTTTTTGTCTTTATTAGCTTATACAACCTACAAAGCACACACAAACTATAATGAAACAAATATCTAACCAAAATAAGAAAATTAACACTAATATAAATCTAACAAGGTGCGAATTAAGAGTCTATGATTACACTTTTAGGATGTAAGCACAACCCCCAACTTACATTTTGCTAGTCCCTAGCCAAAACTATAAAAAAATATAAAGGATTATCTCCATTTTTGTAGGGGTCACGAATGCATTTAGCTCATGCACCAAGCCTTTAAACCCCTAGGTTTACCCCTAGTGGACGAGTGGTGTCTCGTGAGGGTTTATAGTGATGATACCCATAAACATCGTTTTGTGAATTGCCAATCAAGATAAGAATAAGGAATGAGTGCATAATCCTACTCAAATCAATATTAGATGCCACTCCAAACTCCAACCAGTTGTAAGAATATGCAACAAGTCATGCAAAAGAGAGGTTCATGTGTGTGGGTGATGAATCATGCTAAACAATACAAATGAACTCACCTATGCAAATCCACCCTTTAAAGCTTTGATTCAAACCTCACCGGACATACACTCACAATTAAAGTTCAACATGATTTTCATAATGGTTTGCTCAATAATGGAGTAAATGTAAAGAGAAAAATCAAGTGAGCATACCAATTACAAAAACCAAAAAGATAAAAGTGTATTAACATTAGCATAGCTCCATGGAAGAATATTCAAAGTTAAGCATTGATTCAAATAAATTGACAAAATATAGCTTATACTCTATTAAAAATATTAATCAAGCATAACTTGGATCAACTAAGCTATGAAGAGGTGAAGAGGGTAATGTAGAAGAGGTGAAAGGTAAGGGTAAAGAGATGAAACAAATGGTCATATCATATGTGATCAAGGTATGAAATGATGAATGCTAAACAACTACAACTCTCCCCTTTTCAACATTTCAATTCTCACTCTTCTCTTCTCTTATTTTGACTTTTGAACTCCTCTTCCATTCTTTTTTTTTTTTACTTCTTTTTGTGTTTCCATCCTTATATCATCCCCGTTTGATTCAACAACTACTTTTCATGTTTCAATATGCTCTTTTGCATTGAAATCCCTAAATCAATCTCTACTTCTTCTTTTTCTTAGCAATGCAAAAACACCATTTTCTCGCTTAGGTGTCCTTTTTGTAATACAATGGATGAAATCACTTTGCACAATTCAAATGGATAAAGGTAAAAGATCAACAAGGGTAAATACACGATTTGGCAACAGGAAACAGAAGGCTATCAAGAAGAATATGGCAAAGAATCCTATCTTAAGTTGTACAATCGAAGCATTTCATAGAGTACAAGTGTTAATAACAAGATCAAAACTCAACTCATGAACCAAATATAAGCATAATAAAGTTATTGAATGAAATGAGAGTGAAGAAACTATCCTTGAGTAAATGTAAACGCTCCAAAAGGAGATAAATGGTCTAAAGCTCACAAGGTGATAATCTCTACTAATGTAAGGATGGAAAAGTAAAAACTAGTAACAAACTATGTTATAAAACATGATTGTGCACAATGTTGTAATCCTCTCTACAAATGCATGAATTAAGCAACCCCTACAACATGTTGGGTTTAAGGAGTGAATCAACATCATTTTGAGTAAAGAAGCATGTAAAAGTTTCTATTTTCTAATCTCAAAAGGCACTTTCACAAGTAAAAAGATTTTTTTTAAAATTTTTTTATAGAGCGCAAAACAAAGAAACAAAAACAAAATAATAGAGGCAAAGCCTCTACCCACCCCCAACTAAAATGATGTATTGTCTTCAATGCAAGAGAACAAAACATTGAATGTAATTCAATGGTGGAAAAAGAGAAAAATAGGATGCAAAAGGCACCCCTAACTTATAATGCAAAATAGATTAAGAAAATAAAGAAACAAAACTACTCCTATTCCTATACAATTTTGAGAGAGAATCACCCAATGTCACAAAGTAAGAATTTACCATCATCCCACATCCTTAACTTAGAGATTTTCAAATATTGCATACAAATGAGGGAATGTACAATGGTGACTACCTTAACGACCTCAAGGATATAGTATGAAAGCACATAAGGGCAAAAAGGTCATAGAATGTAGAAAATAAAGAATGATCATGCACAAATATGCCAATTAGGCTCATGTCATGAAGTGCTTGACCCTCCCCTTCTTCTTGGTCGGCGATAGGAATGATGTTTGGTTCAAAGGTTGGGACATGAAGTACCAAAGGCTCCGGTAGGTTAAGACTAGGTGTTAGAGGTGTAAAAGTAGGGGTCATTTGATCCCTAGACATGGTAAGAATGTCCTTTAAACCATCAACATCCTCATTGTCATGCACATTCCCAACATCGAATAAACCAAAGTCATCATTAAGAGTAGACTCATCATTACCCCACTCCTCTTGTTTGGAGTCCCCGATTTCGGACTCCTCTCTCTCAATTTCTTCATCCCTAAATTCATTTTCAATTATTTTCTCACTTACCATAGGAATGTCTTCCTTAGACCTAAAGTCTTGGGAAAGGATGGTTTGGTCAATGATATCCTCAATCCTAAGGTTAGTGACGGGATGGATTTGTTCAATTGGATGGGCTTGCTCTTGGTTAGGGTAAAAAGCATGGTGATTTTTATTAAAGCTCACTTAGGGTGGAGGTGGATATTCAACGTGCTTATGGTGGTAATAAATTCGTGAAGCTTCACGAAAATAGTCAAAGGGGTTCTTGTAGGTTTGAAGGGATTCCTGATAATGCTTTGAAAAGGCTCTCTCATGTTCCTTACCAATGTTAAATTCATTACACTCCCAAAGGTTGGGAGGTGGTCGAGTAGTTTCCCTTTGACCATTAACTCTAAGGCATTCCCTAAGAGACATGTTGGATGATTCTTGTCCTCTAAGCCTATTAGCCTGAATGTAGTCTTTAAGAGATTTACATGGAGGTGTTTCCTTACCACCATTCTCATGAATGCTCTCATTACCACCATGCGGGGTGTGATTATATATCCCAAAATTGGGAGGTAGTCGGGGAGGCTCCCTTAGGCCATTGGCTATAAGGTGTTCCCTCATTATCATGTTGGATGACGGATGGTTTGAAAATGTGTCCCCAAACATAATGAAATACACAATGAAAAATGGATGCAATACACAAACAAGTGTAGCGCACCGCGCCTCAACACATCATAAACAACAATGCTCAATAATTGTCCATCCAAACCTTTAATCTCCACATAATAAATTCCACCAATTTAAGTAACAATCCAACCTAACCTCCAATCTTTAAAGATATATATACCACCAATTTACAACCAAACACAATCCCTAACTCTCCACTAGTAATGCTCCAATCAATTATTAAAATGAAACAAAATATATACAAATGAAACAAAATGAACCTAAAATAAAGAGAAAAAGAAAGAATAAAAATCTAACATGGTATTTGCACAAAAAATGGAAACGAAGTTATCGATGGCCTAAACGAAGATTCCTCTGTTGCGGTAGATTGATGGAGATCCAATCCACCAATTACTCTTCAACCCCAAGCTAGTAGTGCTCGCCTTGTGCCTTTGGTCCCTGGCAATGGTGCCAAAACTTGACTCGCTCTGAAAATTACAAAATAGAGTTAGTACCCCGTAAGAGTATGAGGGTCGCGATGAAGTACAAACCAGTAATCTGGTATTGTTCTCTCCCAAGAGACCTAGCCAAATATAAGCTCTAGCACTCAACTCACACTAACCTAATCTAGGATTGAATTACAATTATGTGGGGAATTAGATCTAAAATAAAAGGAAAAATAAAAGGATCGAAAATCTTTAGATTTTTGATGGGGTTTTGATTTACTAAACTAGTGCAATGAAAATTAAAGCAATTAGCTAGGCAATTGATTTAAATGTAAAGCAATTAAAATGGAAAGCTTGGATATGATTGATTCAATCCACCAATTCACAATAAGAATTTCAATAGAGGATTTTTATAACTTAAATCAAGAATCACGCTGTGGATTTTTGATTCGGAATATTTTGACCATAAAACCTTAGGTTCATATTTATTTGAGTTTATAAATTGCAACAATTAATAAAATCATAGAAACAAACCTAGAAATGTGCAAGATTTATACTAATTGTTGAATTGTGCATAAATATTACCAAATGAGTTATGAATCTAAGTTTTCAAATAAATCCAACACTCAACCGAATAGAATAATCGAAGTCTAGGAATAAAATTTTGAAGTTCATAAATTCCCATTGAAATACTTAAAGATCCTTGGTGGATCTTTACAATCACACCTAAGATAAATCTAATTACTTGAATTCATTATAAAAGCATGTAGAAATGTAAAGAAAGCATAAAGAGAATTAAATCTAAATTTTACTACAACAATAAATCTGTTTGGTTACAAGAAAAGTGAAGAAAAGTGCAAGAAAGTGAAGGAAAATACATTATAATGAAAGAAAGTTATAATTTCTACTCCTACATTAACATTACAAACATAAATTTAAGCTAAAAATGAACAAAAACATAAAAAACCAACCTTGGAGGAGCTTCCCCCCCCCCCCTCCCCCTGGGCGGCTGCTACAAACCCTAATTATCTTCTCTTTCCCCATTTTCTTTGAACAATACAGCTTTTATGCTCCATATTTGTATCGACCGATCGATCGGCACTATTGACCGATCGAACGGTAATTGTAGCGTTCGATCGGTCACTATTCACTATTTTTATTATTCACGGGCATTGTTCATCGATCGATCGGGTACTGTTCACTAATTGATCGGGCACTATTCACGATCAATTGGGCACTGTTCACTAATCAATTGGTCACTGTTCATTAATCAAGCGGGCACTGTTCACCGATCGAACGGTAAAACACCCTCTCTGAAGTTTGCCAAATCAATTGATCGGTTACTTTTCACCCATCCATCTTAAAGCTTGATTTTGACCACTTTAGGGGTCGATACAGCCAATGCACATTAGAAGATCTATTGTAGCTCTTAAAGTTTTCTTTCTAATGGCGTAAAAATCAGCTTAATCGAATATCGGAGTAAAAAGATATGACTAGAATACCGAGATAGGTCTGAATTTTCATCACCAAATTATTCGCCTTGAACTCGTTTTGATTATTTTTACTTGCTTTTTGCCTTTATTAGTTTATATAACCTACAAAGCACACACAAAATATAATGAAACAAATATCTAACTAAAATAAAGAAATTAACACTAATATAAATTTTACAAGGTGCGAATTAAGAGCCTATGATTACACTTTTAGGGTATAATCATGTATCAGCTTAACAAGCCAACTTCGAGTCTAGTTCTAAAAACTAATAAATTTTAAAATGTATTTAAGCTTATTTTATTTACATAACGATTAGATCTCGAATGAGCTTTTAATGAATAGAACTCGAGCTGTGCTCAAATAGTTTGATTCGTTTTACAGCTCTAAGAGGAGCCACTGTATGTTCGCGAGAAGTAGTTCTCCTTAAGTTTTTTTGAAAATTTCAATTTTATGCATAATGTTAAATATAATTGTCCTTTCAAAATTTGTAAATGGTTGCCATTATATAGTCATTTTTCCTTGAAATCTCTTTTTATGTATTACATATAATTTTATATGCATTATATATATACATGAAATATTATAAATTATGAAAAAAATTTTCAAGATTGTTATTATTGGTTACTTCTAGATGAATTTTTTGGCCCCCGCTACTGCTTACATGAACCATCAGCCACTCTAGCCTTGAATAGAAACACTACTTACACCATTTGGTATAAAGATCATACAAAAAAAATTGAGGGTCTGATCACAGAGGTTTGCATCAATCTTATTAAAAAAAAATAATATTTTTTCAAAAAGACTACTAAAAAAACTAGTTAAATAGCATGACATATACGCTGATCCAAATAGCTTGGATCAGCTAGGCATCTAGAGATGCAACAACTGCCACTTTTGCAAGACCATTTTTAATAAAATGAGCCTTATTATAAGCAAAATGCAGCTGGAGGAATTGGCAAATAGTGATGTGGCACGAGAAAAATTCCGTGGTACATTAATACATTAATAATTTTTTTACTTGTTTATAAAAGCTTATACGCATGAGAGTAGTTAGTACATCGGGACCATTGAACAGAGGAAACGTATTTGCCGCTCGGACACTCCGACTAACTATAATTAATGTTCTTTGTAAGAACAGTTATCAACCTATCACAAAATGCGATCGCCGATCACATAGATCCCGTTTTATAACAATTAGATTTGTAAATGAGTTGAGTCGAGTAATGGATTGTTCAAATTTGATTTAAAAATCTTAATAAGTTGAAAAATATGTTTAAACTTGACTTATTTAACTTTCGAGCCGATCTTAAACAAAATTTAATCGAGCTGTTTAGGAACCGATCTTGGATAGCTTAAATGTTTTAATGCACATAAACTTAACAAGTCGAACTTAGTAAGTTGAAAAAAGAAAGGTATAATCCTTAAAGTTGACTTCTAGAAAGCATATGATTCAGTAAACTGGTCCTTTTTTGTTTCAGATGATGGAAATGTTGGGATTTGGGTAGACTTCGATAAGATGGATCAAGGAGTGTCTATTTCAGGGTTAGTGTCATTATTGGTGAATGGATTAGCTACAAAAGAATTTACAATGCAGATAGGCATCAGACAAGGTGACCCCCTATTCCTATTTTTATTTCTAATAATTGCTGAAGGCTTGAATTTACTGATAACTAGAGCTATGGAGTTAATTTTGCTAAAAGGAACACAAGTGGGAATTGTTGGCCCTGTGGTATCACATCTACAATTTGTAGATGATACTATTTTTTTCTATGATGGGGATTATGATGATGTGTGGAATCTAAAAAGAGTCCTTAGGTGTTTTGAATTGATATTAGGTCTTAGCCTTAATTTCCAAAAAAGTGCAGTAAATGGGGTTGGGATGGAGGAAGGATCTCTTAGGGAAATATATTAATTCTTTGGGTGTAAGGTACATAAGTTGCCAATGAACTACCTAGGCTTGTCAATAGGGGTTAACCCACGGCATATTAAATCATAGGATCCTGTTTTGGAAAGTTTAAAGAAGAAGTTATCATCCCGGAAGAGTAGTCACTTCACAATGGGTGGAAGGTTCACACTTCTAAAGTCATCTCTAGCAAGCATCCCTGAGGTTTGCAGGAGGATTGAGCAGATACAAAGAAGCTTTCTGTGGGGAGATAAAGTGAGAAAGACGAATGTGCATTGTTATAACTAGAAGCAAAATCAAAGGAGGTCTAGGGGTGTGTCCCATTAATGTTATTAACAAAGGTCTTCTAATCAAGCGGTGGTGGAGGTTCGCAAAGGAAAAAGAAGCTTTGTGGAGAAAATCCATTTGTCACAAATACAATTATGAGGAGGGATCTTGGTTTCTAGGAGAATCGAAAAATGTATCATTTACTTGGCAGGGAATTTTACAAGATGGAAAAGAACAAGAAATTTTCGGTCAGCTACTGATTATACTCCAAAAGTGTAATCTTAATCCTTTAATTAGTGGTTTGTTAGCCCTAAAGTATTTCTTAGAATATGGTTTTAGTAATAAATTGTTCTAAAAGGATTTTCTTTGTCCATTCTAGGTTTTTTGGGCTAAAAGGGCGAAAATGGGCCAAAAGTGTAGGAAAACCGTTCGGACAGTGGTACAACAGTCCGAATAGTGGATTTACCGTCCGAACGCACTGTCCAGATGGTCAATTCACCGTTCGGATGCACTTCTGATGGAACGAAATACCGTTTGGATGTTACGTCAGACGGGAGACTTCTAGAGTCGAGTTTTTGTGTCCGAAAAAATTTTAGAGTTATGTTTTTGCTTCCGAAGACCATTTGGATGGCCTGGCTAACCGTTCGGACTATAAAATACCATTTGGACGCACATCGGATGTGTGCCGGATGCACTTCAAATGATATGCACATAATTCGACTGTAAACCTAGCAGCAACCTAAAAAAAAAGGGGAGAGCTATTTTTGGAACGGGAGTTGTGGGGGTTGAGAGAGAAATTCGAGAAGAATGTTTGGTTTTGATTGTATTTATTTTGGATTTTGTAGTTAGGATTTTTAGAAGAATGTTTAAGGATAAAATCTTGGTAGATTTTTGTTTCATTCTTTGTTATCTTCCCCATCATTTCCTTGTAATCTAAGCAAGAGTTTTTGTTTATCATTTTCTTGAGCGTTTCGAGAGCTTTGCTGATGTAGTAAGACTGCCTAGAGTTGCAGATCCTTAGTATAGTTTCCCGTCTAGGGGAGCCCTTGATGATTTTGAGGTTGTGTCCACCGACGTCTATCTCCCAGGCACTCAGTGGATTGATCGTCGGCAGTTGCCAGCTAGAGTGTTGTTCCTAGTATACTCTGCCCTTTTTATTTTCTGTTGTCATTTCATATTCCCTATTGTTAGACATTCTAATGTAAAGAAGGATACGGTGAGTTTATTGTGGGCCATAGGGACGAGGCAGACCATAGATCTCCCATTATTTATGTTTGGAGTGCTCGCGGAGGAGTGTTTGTACCCGCACACTCAAGGGTTTATCCGATTTGAGGCTGTTCTGACTTGGGTGATCGAGGCTGTGCTTAGGGGGCCTAGTTCTAAGTTTGCCTCGACTCCACCAGGCGAGGGAGCTAGTTGATAGGTCCACCATTTAGCGGGAGCTTAGGTCATGGAGACAGCTTCAACAGGAGCAGCAGCCACATATGTCTACTCAAGACCAACCCTAGCAGCCACAGGTGCTTGGTCAGGAGCAGCCAGATCTCACGGATTTAGACTAGTACGATCTGCATATTTAGTTTGAGCAGCTGCAGGACCAGCTGAGACAGTACCATTTCCAGTTATAAATGCTAGACCAGTCACTACAAATGCTTGAGCGTATGCAACAGACACTAGATGCCTTAGCTGTAACATCGGCACATCAGTCTGCTGATATTTTGACGTTGGAGAGTTCCATGGCTTTAGGAATTGTTGAGTCAATACCTTGATTTTGATGATAACAAAACATGGTTAAATGATCTAATAATTCTACTTAGTGTGCAGATGAATTATTAATTAGATCTTGACTTGAAGCTTATCATAATAAAGGATTTATGATGAAAAGCATGATGAAGTGATGCATTCTACAAAGGTGATATTATAAGAAGAAAAAGAAATCTCAAGTTGATGAAAATCCTAGATTGAAGATTGATAAGCATGAAAGAATAGCATACTCAACAATGGTAATTTTATAAGGGAATGAAGATGATGGATATCAAAGAAGAAGAATGAAAATGATCAAAGTCTTGATTTAAAAGATTGAAGACTTTGAGTACTTGAAGATATCTTGCAAGAATGGAAGAAAAAGATACCAACTCAAAATATGGAAGTTTTCTTAGAAGATGTAAAGATGTCTTGAAGACATGGAAGGAATCACAAGATTTGGAAAGCTTTCTTGAGTTGTTGAAGTCCATGGAGAAGCCATGTTGATTGAAGAAATGAAGATTCTAAGTCATGGAAGCTCTCTTGAAGATATTGAAGAAGACTTGAATCAATAGATGAAGCTATGATAATGGAAGAGCTCTACAAGTGATGAAAATGAAGAAAACTCACCTTGAATGGATTGAAGATGTTCTTGGAGTCATCTAATCTTGAAGAAGTGTTTGCAAGCTTTAAAAAGCCTTTTTAGATGATCCTTGAAGAGATTGGAAGCTTTGAAAAAGAATGAAGAAAAGTTGCAAAAATATGGGTTTTTGGAAAAAAAGGGTCGACTCCTCAAGTTAAAAGAGCCAACTCATTCGAACAGAGCCTTGGAATTCTGCTGGAAGCTTAAAAGAGTCGACTCCTGGCCAAAAAGAGTCGACTCATTGCAACAGAGAACAAACAATTCTGCAGACTGCTGAAAAGAGTCGACTCCTGGGACAAAAGAGTCGACTCATTTGGACAGAAACTTGAAAAATCTGCTGAAATGCAAAAAGAGTCGACTTATTGAGAAAAGAGTCGACTCCTAGACTCTAACGGCTAGTTTTCTGACAGACGGTATGGGCACAAACACAACCAAATCTTCTCCCATACTTCTCCAACGGCTAGAATCGATCCATACCTATATATATGAGATACATACAGCTTCAAAGAAGAAGAGAAGAGCAATCATACCATTCATATCAAGTGTTTCAAAGCTAAAAATCACCTGCACCTAACTGTTACATATTCTTGCTGAGTGTTTAAAGTTATCCATTGAGTTGTATTCATTTGTATACTCACTAGGAGAGTCACTCTTTGTATAATCTTCATTCATTCTTGTTTGGGAGGGTTTGTAACCTTGTAAGTTTAAGTGTTCTTGGGAAAAACACTTGTAAGTTTAAGAGAAGCTTGGACAAAATCTCTTGGGTTTTGAAAGCTTGGGAAGAAGCTTTTGTAAAGAGTGAGCTGGGCACTCGTGGCACAACCAACGACTGTGTAAGGTGTATTGCATAGTGGAATTCCTTCGAAAGGATCGAAGAAGAGAGGACGTAGGCAAGGTTGGCCGAACCTCTATAAATCTGGTGCATATTTCTTCTGCCTCTGTTTTGCTTACTTGCTCATTATGCATGCTTGCAAATACTTGTTTTAATGTACACTTCATTTGCTTGATACATATACTTTGATTATTTGTTTCTAAAATCCATAAACGATTTTTTAGTTGAAACTCTTGTTAAAAATTCTATAAAACCCAATTCACCCCCCCTCTTGGGTTGCCTACTTGGGCCAACAGGAATGACTCAACATCGAGACTTTGCCGCTACTCTGGCCGCACATGCTGTTCACTGATTACACCCTAAAAGTGTAATCATAAGCCGTTAATTCACACCTTGTTAGACTTAGATTGTAGTTAATTGTCTTAATTTAGTTTCATATTTGATTTATTATTTTTTGTGTGTGCTTTTTAGGTTTTAGGAGTTAATAAAGGCAAATAGATGCAAAGAATGATCAAGACAGGTTCAAAACGAACAAACCGGCGATGAGAAGTCAAACCTATTTTGGTATTTTGGTCATAACTTTTCCCTCTGATATCCAATTAAGCTGATTTTTATTTCATTAGAAAGAAGACTTCAAGCTTTACAACTTTACCTCTAATGTGCATCGGCTGAATCAATCTCTAAGGTAGTCAAATCAAGCTTCAAAGTTTCTAGGCCGAATAGTGATGAATAGTACCCGTCCGAATGGTTACTGTTCATCAAACGACACTGTTCATCGGATGGTCACTGTTCATTAGATGGTGAATAGTGCATCTAGACAGTGAATAGTGTGTTTGGACGATTACTGTTAGCTATCTGGACAAACTTCAGACGCGCGTCAGACGCACCGTCTGATGACCGTTCGGACAATTATTGTTCATGCAGAATGCATTTTTTACGTTCGAAGCTGCGTTTTTTGAGTTTTTTGTAGAGTTTTTGAGTAGTTAGGGTTAGTTTTGAGCAAGGGGGCGGCGGGAGAAGCTCCCAACAGGTTGGTTTTCCCATTTTTCTTCATTTTTAGCTTAGATTATGTTTGTAATGGTAATATAGGAGTAGAACTTGTAATTTTCTTTTATGTATTATATTTTCTTTCACTTTATTTCATTTTCCTTGTAACCAAACAATTTTATTATTGTACTTAATTTTATATTTAAATCTCTTTATGCTTCTTTTTTTTATTTTTACATGCTTTTATGATGTATTCAAGTAGCTAAAATTTAAATTGGGTTTAAATGTGAAAATCATCCAAAAAATCCAAGGAATTCAATGGAGGTATCTTATGAATTAATTGCCATATTTTCTAGAATTCGAATTTCTAGTAATTACATGTGAAATTTTAGAAAACCTAGATTATTGACTAAGTTTGGGGATTTTTATCACCTAAATCGATGATATTAATTTAGGACTCCTGACTAGACAAAAACTTCACAATTGCTAGAAATTCATTCCCAACAATCGATTGAAGATGCCTTAGAAAACCTAGGTTATTGACTATATTTGGCTAATCAATGCACAAACCACAAATTTGGTATTGACTAAGTTAAATCGATGGTATTAACCTTTGATTCCTCATTGAATATGTATCTAATTTCAATTGCTTGAGAATATTCGGTTTTTAAAGCTAAATCATCCGAATCAAACACACTTAAATGTTGTGTTTGATTTGAGTTATAAACCCCATTAGAAACCTTGGATGAAATTGAGTGATTGGATCATTTGAGTCAAATTCTCATTTAATTGCTTTAAGTTTAATTTCAATTGCCTTAATTTAATTGTCTAGTGCTAATTGTCTTTATTTTCATTGCAATAGTTTAGAAATTCAAAACAACAATAGAAAACTAAAAGATCTTCGGTCTATTTTATTTTTTTATTTTATTTTAGATCCAATTCCCCATATAATTGCAATCCAATATTAGGTTAGGTTAGTGTAAGTTGAGTGCTAGAGCCTATATTTGGCTAGGTCCCTTGGGAGATAACGATACCGGATTATTACCAGTTTATACTTCATCGCGACCCCTGTACTTTTGCGGGGTGCTAATTCCATTTGTAGGAATACCGCATTTGGAGGCGAGTCATTCACATTGCTACACTTGAGGGACATATCCGAGTTTGGACCGATCACATAACAATACTTGAGGGTCAGGTCCAGGGCCAATCTAGGGTTATTGAGGAGCTATTTGTAGAGGTTCAGGCATTGAGGACAACTACACCACCACCTCCTGATGATGATGCTGATGATCTACACTAGTCTGGGGTTTAGATGCATCTTGTATATACATGACATATCATTACCTTGTTGTATCTAAAACCTTGTTTTGATATAGTGGATAATGTTTTGAGTTTTCTGTTGTACATCCTTTTATGTATAATCTTTATTTCTATCTTGTATTTTTAGATTCTTTGGCTACAGGGATACTCAGATATTGATATTTATCATTCACTTAAACCGTTCTAATGGAGATTCTGGTATTGTATGGTATAGGTATCAGTTTTCATTATGTTCACACATTTATCCCTGTCTTTCCTTATATATGTTTTTTTAGTTAATTGTGATGGATGTGTTGACCCTTGCATTTTCGATGCAGCGCACTACTTTTTGTGATAGTATAACCTAACTTAAGTTGAGATGAACTTGCTTCTTACTTCTAATTACATGAAAAGTGGTTAATTCATGCATTGGTAGATGGTTGTACACTTTAAGCACAAGTTATGCTTTGTGACATCATTTGTTACTGCTTTTGGCATTTTTATCCTTATCTAGTTGACTCGCCCCCAAATGCACTTTCCTAAAAATGGAGTTAGAAACCCTGTAAGAGCACGAGGGTCGCGATGAAGTATAAACCGGAAGATCTAGTATCGTTCTCTCCCAAGGGACCTAGCCCAATATAGGTTCTAACACTCAACTCACACCAACCTAACCTAGGATCGAATTGCAATTAAAGAGGAGATTGGATCTAAAATAAAAAGGAAATAAAATGACCGAAAATGTTTTGGGTTTTTGATGATGGTTTTGAATTACTAACCTATTGCAATGAAAATAAAAACAATAACACTAGACAATTAAATTAAAGCAATATGAAAATAGAATTAAAGCTATTAAAAGGGAATTGGGCTCAAATGATCCAATCACTCAATTTCATCCAAGGTTTTCAATGGGGTTTATAAATCAAATCAAACACAACATTTAAGTGTGTTTGATTCGGAGGATTTAGCTTTCAAAATCAATTATTCTCAAGCAATTAAAATTAGATACATGTTCAATGGGGAATCAAAGGTTAATACATCAATTCAACTTAGTTAATACCAAATTTGTGGTTTGTGCATTGATTACACCCTAAAAGTGTAATCATAAGCCCTTAATTTGTACTTTGTTAGACTTATATTGTAATTAATTATCTTATTTTAGTTAGATATTTATTTGAGTATGTTTTTTTATGTGTTTTGTAGGTTATATAAGCTAATAAAGGTGAAAAGAAATCAAGAATAATCAAAGCGAGTTCAAGGCGAATAATTTGTTCATGAAAATTCAAACATGTCTCTGTATTTTGGCCATAACTTTTTACTCCGATATCCGATTGAGCTGATTTTTGTGTCATTGGAAAGAAGACTTCAAGCTCTACAACTTTGCATCTACTGTGAATCTAACTCTAGGGTGGCCAGATTAAGTTTTGAAGTTTCTACAGCTGAACAGTGTGAATAGTACTCGTCCGAACGGTTACTGTTTACCGTCCGAACGGACTTCAAACGGGTGTCAAACGGACCGTTCGAACGGTATTCGGACGGTTACTGTTAATCCAGATTGTGATTTTTGCGTCTGAAGTGGCATTTTTTAGGATTTTTTGTATAGTTTTTGAGGAGTTAGGGTTAGTTTGGAGCAAGGGGCGGCGGGAGAGCTCCTCCAAAGTTAGTTTCTTCAATTTTTCTTCATTTTTAGCTTAGATTTAGCTTTGTAATGTTAATGTAGATATAAAACTTGTAATTTTTTTCATTGTATTGTATTTTCTTTCACTTTCTTACACTTTCTTGCATTTTCTCTCATTTTTCTTGTAACCAAACAGTCCTATTATTGTAGTTAATTTTAGATTTAAATCTCTTTATGCTTCTCTTTTCATTTTTACAAGTTTTTATGATGTATTCAAGTAGCTAGTAATTTAAATTGGGTTTAAATGTGAAAATCACTCAAATAATCCAAGGAATTCAATGGAGGTGTCTCATGAATTAATTGCCGTATTTTTCTAGAATTCGAATTTCTAGTAATTAGATGTGAAATTTTAGAAAACTTGAATTATTGACTAAGTTTAGGGATTTTGATCACCCAAATCGATGGTATTAATTTAGGGCTTTTGACTAGACAAAAACTCCACAATTTCTAAAAATTCATTCCCAACAATTGATTGAAGATGCCTTAGAAAACCTAGGTTATTGACTATGTTTGGCTAATCATTGCACAAACCACAAATTTGGTATTGACTAAGTTGAATCGATGGTATTAACCTTTGATTCCCCATAGAACATGTATCTTATTTTAATTGCTTGAGAATAATCGGTTTTCAAAGCTAAATTCTCTGAATCAAACACACTTAAATGTTATGATTGATTTGAGTTATAAACCCCATTGGAAGCCTTGGATGAAATTAAGTGATTGGATAATTTGAGCCCAATTCCCCTTTAACTGCTTTAATTCTATTTTTATTTTGCTTTACTTTAATTGTCTAAAGTTAATTATTTTTGTTTTCATTGCAATAGGTTAGTAATTCAAAACCATCATCAAAACCTAAAATATTTTCGGTCTTTCTATTTTCCTTTTTTATTTTAGATATAATTCCCCTATTTAATTGCAATTTGATCCGAGGTTAGGTTAGTGTGAGTTGAATGCTAGAGTTTATATTTGGCTAGGTCCCTTGGGAGAGAACGATACCGGATTACCGGTTTATACTTCATCGCGACCCCTGTACTCTTGTGGGGTGCTAACTCCATTTGTAGGAATATTGCATTACGGAGGTGAGTCAAGTTTTGGCGCCATTGTCGAGGACCAAAGGCACAAGGTGAGCACTACCAAGCTTTGGATTTGAAGAGCAATTGGTGGATTGGATTTCCATCCATCTACCACGATAGAGGAATCTTTGGCTTAGGCCATCGGTAACTTCATTCTATGTTTTGTGTAAATACCATATTAGATTTTCATTCTTTTTTTTTCTCTTTATTTTAGGCTTGTTTTGTTTATTTTGTATATATTTTGTTTTATTTTAATAATTTGATTAGAGGATTGCTAGAGAAGAATTAGGGATTGTGTATATTGCAAATTGGTGGTATATAACTTGTGGAGATTGGAGGTTTGGTTAGATTGAACTTAATTAAATTGGTGAAATTTTTATATGGAGATTGGAGGTTTGGATAGAACATTATTAAGCATTGTTGTGTATGATGTGTTGAGGCGTGGTGCGCTACATTTGTTTGTGCATTGCATCCAATTTTCATTGTGCACTTCATTATGTTTGGTGGTAAATTTTAACACCTTCCATCATCCAATATGTCTATTAGAGAACACCTAAAAGTTAATGGCCAAAGGGAGCCTCCACGACCACCTCCCACTCTTGGGGGGTGTGACCAACTTAACCTTGGTAGGGGATATAAGAGTATATTTTCACATCATTATTTTGAGTCTCACCCTTACCAAGAGCCCTTTGACTATTACCATGCATCACCTCCACCCTACCACACTCCACTGTGTGAATACCCCCATGCCCAATTTTTACCCTATGAGGAATATTACACTCCTCACATTGGCACACAAGCGGACACCATAAAGGATATTCTAGAGAACACACTTCAACAAGTCATAAAATTTCAAAGAGAAGTGAACTCTAGAATAGATGAGGACCTTAATGAGATGAAGAGTCAATTGACTCTTTTAATGCAAACCTTGGTTGTCCGAGCGGAGGACAAGTCCCTCGTGTCATCTCCAATCATTCCTCCTAACCAAGGGTGTCCAAGTACACCCGCTCATCCCATCACTAACCATAGGAATGAGGAAATAATTGATCAAAATACCCTTCCCCAAGACTTTGAGTTTAAGGAAGACATTCCTAGAGAAAGTGAGGCAATTATTGAAAATATATTTCGGGATGAAAATTTTGAGAGAGTGGAGTCCAAAATTGGGGACTCCAAACAAGAAGAGGGGGGGTAAGATTACCCTTAATGATGGTGTTGGTTTAGATGTTAGGAATGTGCTTATCAATGAGGGGGGTAAGATTACCCTTAATGATGGTGTTGGTTTAGATGTTGGGAATGTGCTTATCAATGAGGATGTTGACGGTTTAGAGGACACACCTACCATGTTTAGGGATCATGTGATCCCTATTTTTACGCCTTTAACACCTAGTCCTATTTTATCGGAACCTTTGGAGCTCCATGTCCCAACACTTGAACCAAACATTATTCCCATAGCCGACCATTTAAAAGAAGGGGAGGGTTAAGCACTTCATGGCATGAGCATCATTGGCACATTTGTGCATGATCATTCTTTATTTTCTACATATTATGACCCTTATTTCCCTTATGTGCTTCAAGGTTATATCATAGAGTTCATCAAATAAGTGGCCATTGTCTATTTTTATTTTTTTTTGAACTCATTGAAAATCTCTAAGTTGGGGGTGTGGGATGATGGCAAATTCCCCCTTTGTGGCATTGGGTGATTCTCTTTCAAAATTGGGTACGAATAGAAGTAGTTATTTTGTTTATTTGCTTTCTTAGTTTATTTATTTATTTATTATTTTTTTTCTCTCATTTGTTTAGGAATAGGAGTAGTCTTTTTCTTTGTTTTCTTAGTTTATTTTCTCATTCTAAGTTGGGGGTGCTTTAGGCAAAATAAAAGAGTTGTCCAGTTTCCAAAAATAAAGTGCAGACCCTATTTTTTAGCCAAATTTATAGTGAAATCTGTATTTACTAGAAGTGAATTAGCATGCAAATATTATATGGATGAAAAGATCTATGAATCTACTTTCCAAAAAAAAAAAAAAAACAGCGCATGATTTGCTTTCCTGTAGAGAGAGATATGGCTGTTTTAGTGAAGAGTGTCAAAGTTGTCTGCACACACTCGAAAATTCAGCAATTCCCTTGATTTTCTGCAACATCCCTCCTTTGATTTTTCTTTATTCTTGGGGTGCATTAGGCACCCTATTTTCTTTTCTTCCACCATTTAATTGCATTTAATGCTTTGTTCTCATGCATTGAGGATAATGCATCACTTTAAGTTGGGGGTGGGGTAGAGGCTTTGCCTCTATTGTTTTGTTTTTGTTTATTTATTTTGCACCTTTAAAAAAAAAAAAAAGCATTCTCTCTATTATTGTGTTTTTGTTTCTTTGTTTTGCACCCTATAAAATTAAAAAAAAAAAAGAAAATCTTTTTACTTGGGAAAGTGCCTTTTGAGATTAGAAGATAGGAATTTTTGCATGCATCTTTACTCAAGATGATGTTGAATCACTCCTTGTACCCAATATGTTGTGGAGATTGCTTAATTCATGCATTTGTAGAGGGAATTACATCATTGTACACAATCATGCTTTTTAACACAATTTATTACTAGTCTCGGCACTTTCACCCTTACGTTAGTGGAGATTATTACCTTGTGAGCTTTAGAGCATTAATCGCCTTTTGGAGTGTTTACATTTATTCAAGGATAGTTCTTCACTCTCATTTCATTCAATAGCTTCATTATGCTTGTATTTGGTTCATGAGTTGAGTTTTGATCTTAATATTGACACTTGTACTCTATGAAATGCTTCGGTTGTACAACTTTGGATATGATTTTATACCATAGTCTTCTTCATAGCCATAAGTTTCCCATTGTTAAACTGTGCATTTCCTTTGACCCTTGTTGATTGCCTAGTTTTATTAAAATGTGCATTGTGATTTCATCTCTTGTATTGCAAAGGGATGCCGAAGTGAGAAAAGAGTATTTTTGCATTGTTAAAAAAAAACAAAAGAGAGAAGAGATTGATTTGGGGAGTTCAATGCATATGAGTTCAAAAGTTGAAAATATTTCAAGAGAAAAGTGAGAAGTGGATTTTATGTATTAAAAGTTGAAAAGGGAGAGTTGTAATTGTTTTGCATTCATCATGTCATGCCTTAATCACACATGATATGACCTTTTGCTCCCTCTCCTTACCCTTACCTTTCACATCTTCTATATTACCCTATTCACCTCTACATGGCATAGTTGATCCAAGTTGTGCTTGATTGAAGTTTTCAATAGAGTATAAGCTATTTCTTGTCAATTTCTTTGAATCAATGCTTAACTTTGAACATTCTTTCATGAAACTATGCTAAAATTGATACACTTCTATTATTTTCGGTTTTTGTAATTGATATGCTCACTTGAAATGTCTTTTTACATTTACTCCATTGTTGAGCATACCATTGTGAGAACCATGTGGGTCTTTAATTGCGAGTGTATCTTCGGTAAGGATTGAATCAAAACTTTAAAGGGGTGGATTTGCATAAGTGAGTTCATTTGTGTTGTTTAGCATGATCTTCACCCACACACATGAATCTTTTTTTTGTATGACTTGTTGCATATTAATACAAGTGTGAAGTTTGGAGTGACATCAATGTTAACTTGAGTAAGATTATGCATCCATTCCTTATTCTTATCTTAATTGGCAATTCTCAAAAGGATATTTGTGGGTATCATCACTGAAAACCCTCACGAGACACCACTCGTCCACTAGGAGTAACCTAGGGGTTTAAAGGCTTAGTGCATAAGCTAAATGTACCCGTGACTTCTACGAAAGTAAAGATTATCCTTTATGTTTTTTTTTTTTTTATAGTTTTTGCTAGGGACTAGCAAAATGTAAGTTGGGGGTTGTGATTACACCCTAAAAGTGTAATCATAAGCCCTTAATTTGTACTTTGTTAGACTTATATTATAATTAATTATCTTATTTTAGTTAGATATTTGTTTGAGTATGTTTTGTATGTGTTTTGTAGGTTATATAAGCTAATAAAGGTGAAAAGAAATCAAGAATAATCAAAGCGAGTTCAAGACGAATAATTTGTTCATGAAAATTCAGACCTATCTCGGTATTTTGGCCATAACTTTTTACTCCGATATCCGATTGAGCTGATTTTTGTGTCATTGGAAAGAAGACTTCAAGCTCTAAACTTTATGTCTAATGTACATTGGCTGAATCTAACTTTAGGGTGGCCAAATCAAGTTTTGAAGTTTCTACAGCTGAACAGTGTGAATAGTGCTTGTCTGAACGGTTACTGTTCCGGATGGTTACTGTTCACCGTCCGAACGGACTTCAAATGGGCATCGAACGGACCATCCGGACGGTATTTGAACGGTTACTGTTCATCTAGATTGTGTTTTTTGCGTCTGAAGCGGCGTTGTTTAGGGTTTTTTGTATAGTTTTTGAGGAGTTAGGGTTTGTTTGGAGCAAGCGGCGGCAGGAGAGCTCCTCCAAAGTTAGTTTCTTCCATTTTTCTTCATTTTTAGCTTAGATTTAGCTTTGTAATGTTAATGTAGGTATAAAACTTGTAATTTTTTTCATTGTATTGTATTTTCTTTCACTTTCTTACACTTTCTTGCATTTTCTCTCATTTTCCTTGTAACCAAACAGTCCTATTATTGTAGTTAATTTTAGATTTAAATCTCTTTATGCTTCTTTTTTCATTTTTATAAGTTTTTATGATGTATTCAAGTAGCTAGTAATTTAAATTAGGATTAAATGTGAAAATCACCCAAATAATCCAAAGAATTCAATGGAGATGTCTCATGAATTAATTGCCATATTTTTCTAGAATTCGAATTTCTAGTAATTAGATGTGGAATTTTAGAAAACTTGAATTATTGACTAAGTTTGGGGATTTTGATCACCTAAATCGATGGTATTAATTTAGGGCTCTTGACTAGACAAAAACTCCACAATTTCTAAAAATTCATTCCCAATAATTGATTGAAGATGCCTTAGAAAACCTAAATTATTGACTATGTTTGGCTAATCATTGCACAAACCACAAATTTGGTATTGACTAAGTTGAATCGATAGTATTAACCTTTGATTCCCCATCGAACATGTATCTTATTTCAATTGCTTGAGAATAATCAGTTTTCAAAGCTAAATTCTCCGAATCAAATACGCTTAAATATTGTGTTTGATTTGAGTTATAAACCCCATTGGAAACCTTAGATGAAATTAAGTGATTGGATAATTTGAGCCCAATTCCCCTTTAATTGTTTTAATTCTATTTTTATTTTGCTTTAATTTAATTGTTTTTATTTTCATTGCAATAGGTTAGTAATTCAAAACCATCATCAAAATCCAAAATATTTTCGGTCTTTCTATTTTTCTTTTTTTATTTTAGATCTAATTCCCTTTTTTAATTGCAATTTGATCCTAGGTTAGGTTAGTGTGAGTTGAGTGCTAGAGCCTATATTTGGCTAGGTCCCTTGGGAGAGAACGATACCGGATTACCGGTTTATACTTCATCGCCACCCTCGTACTCTTGCGGGTTGCTAACTCCATTTGTAGGAATACCACATTACGGAGGCGAGTCATGCATTGATTAGTCAAACATAGTCAATAACCTAGGGTTTCTAAGGCATCTTCAATAAATTGTTGGGAATGAATTTGCTAGCAATTGTGGAGTATTTGTCTAGTCAATGGTCCTAAACTAATACCATCGATTTGGGTGATCAAAATCCCCAAACTTAGTCAATAATTCAAGTTTTTTAAAATTCCACATCTAATTACTAGAAATTCGAATTCTAGGAAAATATGGCGATTAATTCATGAGATACCTCTATTAAATTCCTTGGATTATTTGGGTGATTTTCACATTTGAACCCAATCTAAAAACTAGCTAATTAAACTCATAATAAAAGCATGAAAAATGAAAACAAAGCATGTAAAGATTTAAGCTAACAATTACTTGAAATTCAAGAGGGTTTGAGTACAAGAAAATTACAAGAAAATGTAAGAAAATTACATTACAATAAATAAAATTACAAGTTCTACATTTATACTACAACTACCAACCTAAATCTAATTTAAAAATGAAGAAACTATACAAAATCCAACCTTGGAAGAGCTCTTCCGCAGCCTCCTTGCTCTTCTTCCAAACCCTAACTCCCTCCCTTTCTTTTTTTCCTTCGAACTGCTAGTTTTAGGACAAATCTGCGCTTACCGTCTGATGCGCTTCCGGACACACAGTCCGGACGCTTATTTTACCGTTGGAACGGTTGTTTTACCGTCCGAACGATCTTCGAATGCCCTTCAGACGCAAAATCACGACTCTGGATTGGCTTCAAATGGGAAAACTTGACTCTGAAACTCCGCCATTCGTCGTAGCGTCCGAACGCTATTTTGCCCGTCCGAATGCACCGTTCGAACGGCCCAACCGTCCGAACGGCTAACTACCGTCCGAACGCACCGTTCGAACGGTCTTCTGGAATTTTGGCTCTTATTTGCTGTTTTCACTCCAAAACCTACAAAATACACAAAAGTACATAATAAATCAATTATTGGATTAAAACAAGATAATTAACTAGAATATAAATCTAATAATGTGCAATTTAAGGGCTTATGATTACACTTTTAGAGTATAATAACTACTGGAGATTACTACCTTGTGAGCTTCAGAGTATTGACCACCTTTCAAAGCTTTTATATTTACTCATGGATAAATCTTTCACCCTCAATTTTCTTGAATAACTTCATTATACTTGCAATTGGTTCATAAGATGAGTTTTGATCTTGGCTTTGATATTTATACTCTATGAAATGTTAAGATTTACTACCTTAAACGTGATTTAGGCTCATATTCTTCTTGATAGCCATCAACTCCCTTTTATATGAGCCGTACGACCTTGTATTACTTCTTTTGTTGCCAATTCGATTTTTGATAGGCAACATTCCTCTACCTATGTCGGAACACGAATTGAGTGTTATAGCTTTTAAAAAAAAGAGAGAGAATAAGTATAATAAAGAAGGAGATTGGTTGAAAAATTCAATAGAAAAGTGAGTTTATGGCAGAGTTGAAAATATTAAAGTGAAAAGGAATCCCCAAGTGGATTGGCAACAAAGAAATGAAAGAAGAAATTGTGAAAAGGGGAATTGTGAAAGTTGAAAAGATTTATATACATGAAAACTTGATTGTATACAAAAGGAGGAGTTGGAGTTGATATTCATTCATCATCTCATACACGCATAATTTGACTTTTACTTACTTCCCTTCATCCCTACCTTATACCTCTTCCAAATCTTTTTCTTCACTGTTAAATCACTTAATTGATCCGATGATGCCTGATTATAAATTCTATTAGTTATGAAAGATACATCTTGTCAATTCTTTGAATCATTACTCATCTATGAATGTCCCTTCATGAAGTTATGCTAAGGTCGATACACTTACATCTTTTTTAGTTCTTGTATTGCATATGTTCATTTGCATTGACTAATACAATTACTCTTTTGTTGAGCATATCATTGTAAGAATAATATGGGTCTTTAATTGCGAGTGTATGTCCGGTGAGGAATGAATCAAAGTTTTAAAGGTTTGGGTCTGTATAAGTGCGTTTTATTAGTGTTGTTTAGCAGCATTCTTCACTGACACACATGAACCTCTCTTTTGCATGAATTGTTGCATATTCTTGTAAGTGTTTGAAGTTTGGGGTGTTTCCATCGATATCTTGAGTGGGTAGTGTATATTTCCCTTAACTTTGTCTTGAATTACAGTTCACAAAGAGATGTTTGTGGGCATCATCATTGAAACCCTCACAAGACATCACTCATCCAGTAGGGGTAATCTAGTGGTTTAAAGGCTTGGTGCATATACTCAATGCACTCGGGATTCCCCCAAAAGAAAACTTTACTTTTTGTACATGTCTCTTCTTTTATATATTTTTGCTAGTGACTAGCAAAAGTTAAGTTGGGGGGTGTTGATTACACTCCAAAAGTGTAATCTTAATCCCCTAATTAGTGGTTTGTTAGCCCTAATATATTTCTTAGAATAGGTTTTTAGTAATAAATTGCTCTAAAAGGATTTTCTTTGTCCATTCTAGGTTTTTAGGGCTAAAGGGGCAAAAATAGGCCAGAAGTGCAAGAAAACTGTTCAAACGATGGTACAGTCGTCTGGACGGTCAATTCACCATTCAGACACACTTCGAACGACGCGGGATACCATCAAGACGCTATGTCAAACAGGGGACCTCTAGAGTTGAGTTTTTGCATTTGAAGCTATCCTAAAGTCGTGTTTTTGCATTCGAAGACCGCTCAAATGGTTTGGCTAATCGTTTGGATGATTAAATCACCATTCGGATGCACATTAAACCTGCGCCTGACATACTTCAGACGGTATGCGTAAAATTTGATTGTAAACCTAGCAGCTGATTGCACCACAAAAGTGCAATCATTTGTTTCTAATGTGCCTTTATTAGGCTTAGAATATGTGTAATTATATTATAAAGTCAATAATCCCAAATTGGTTGTCTTCTCAGGTTTTTAATGCTAAAGAGATGGAGTTGGAGCTTTAATGATGATCCGGGACTTGTGGTATGCAAAACGAGAAAATCCTATTTGGAAAAATCACACAAAAGGGGGTCTTATTTTGTTACGGATGTCCAAATGACTTGAGTCTTGCACCATTAGAAAGATCTCATCAAGATACAAATGTTTGCGTCAAACGGGCGTCGACCAATTTGGCTCTGAAGGGCCTTAAAATGAAGAAAAAGTGAAAACATGGAAAAATTACCGTTCAAATGCCCAAACCCAGAGTTCAAACGGCCCGAGAGCTAAAAATTCAATTTTTGCCTTGCCGTTCGAACGCTTGTTTGGCTGTTTGAACCCCAAGGCAGATTTCAGAATTTCATTGAAAACCTGTTTCGGCATTTTGGACATAACGTTTTACTTTGATCTCCGATTGAGCTAATTTTTGTGGCATTGGAAATAAGACTTCAAGGGCTCCAATTTTCCCTCTAATGTGAATTGGTTGAATCGATCTCTAAAGTGGTCAAAATTGAGCTGCAAGAGACAAGTAAAAAATTGGTTCAGAGTTCGAATGCCCAGGCAGTTGTTCGAACAGCTCGAGAGCTTGCATCCTAGAATTGGTCGAGCATTCGAACACCCATTAAGCCTTTCGAACGACAGGGAAAAAATCTGACAAATTTTAGGGTTCGAACCTTGTACCTATAAATACCCATTTTCATTTTTGTTCGACACATGGAAGCTAGGGGTGGTGAGAGGCGACCATTTTAGGTAGTTTTCATAGTTTTTAGCTTGGAATAGCTTAGATTTAATTTGGTTGTTGTTTCATTGCACTTGTAATCTCTTATACATTAGTTTAAATAGAAGTTCTTCAAATTTCTTGCTTTCAATTCGTGTCTTCACTTATTGTCTTTCTTTAAATTCGTATTTCCAGTTTTTATTCTTTTATTTTGAAGTTATTTCTTGTTGAATATGAGTAGCTAACTTCCCCCATTTCGGGATTGAATGTGAAAACCGATTAGAGATTTTGGTTGACCATAGGAGGGTGTATTTCAAATTTTCATACTAAATATTGTGTTTGTATTATTCTTGTTGTTCTTCATTCTAGAAACTATTGAAAACTTGGTCGATTGGTTATGTCCGGTAATGGGTATGCGTGAGTCTTCACTCAATATATACGTTGCGCTAACCGATGGCATTCGTCCATGAATCTATGAACTCGATTTATTCTAAAAGTTGAATTTCTAAAGAACACCTCGTTTTTATTGCTAAAACTTCTAGTCGAAGGATTTGAGTTATAAAATTCCTCCTTTGGAATTCCAAGAAAAACAATCAGTTAGATCAATTAATCCCGAGACTTTAATTTCAGTTTGCTTTAATTTAATTGTCTAGTTATTAATTGCTTTAATTTTCATTGTAATAGTTTAGTAATTCAAAACCCCATCAAAAACCAAAAGATTTTCGGTCATTTTATTTTCCTTTTTATTTTAGATCCAATTCCCCACATAATTGCAATTCAATCCTAAGTTAGGTTGGTGGGAGTTGAGTGCTAGAGCCTATATTTGGCTAGGTCCTGACTTGTGCCACACGTGCACTCGAGATGAACCCAAGAGATGGCTGGCGGAGTAGTATTACTCGGAGTACGAGATCGTCCCACAAGGAGTTGTGTGTTCACAATAACCACGAGATCAAGGACCACCCTCTCAATCGACCACTAAATTCTGGCAAAAACTCCTTAAAATGCAAAGTAAAAAAAAATGAAAAATATATTTGTTGTGGAAATGGGTTGGTTATTTGAGTTAGCTAACTACTAAGAGAGAATGACTTAATCAAGTTTGATTTTTAACTTTAGGTGACAGAGTCTCAGGATTGACTGATCCAACCAATTATTGGTCTAAGAATTCCAAAAGAGGTATTCTATAACTCAAATCCTTTGACTACATCGTGAGTCTCGGATTCAGAAGTTTTAGCGATAGAAACGGGGTGTCCTTTAGAAATCCCACACCTAGAAGAAATCAAATCTTTAGAATCGAAGATGAATACCATCGATTCGTGCAGCGCCTATACTGAGTATGCACTCACGCATAAACGTTATCGAACATAATCAATCGTCTAAGTTTTCAAAGGTTTCTAGAATGAAGAACAACAAGAACCATACAATTAAAAGATTTAGCTTGAAAATCCAAAAACACCCTCTTATGGTTAACCAAGACCTCCAATTGGTTTTCACATTCAATCCCGAGATGGGGGAAGCTAGCTACTCATTCCTATCTATGAATAATTTCTAAAATACATGAAGAAGAGCTAGAAATTCGACTTTAAAGCAATAACTCCACCAACATTACGAATTTAATGCAAGAGAAATGGAAAACCATATATTAAACTAATGCTTTAAAGGTTACATTTACATCTAAGCATAAATCTAACAACAAAAAGGTATAATAAAGGAAGAAACATACAAAAACCCTAAAGTTGTTGCCTCTCCTGCTCTGATCTCTCGAAATTCACAAAAAGGGTTGTATTTATAGGGATTACAAAGCGAACCCTAAAATCTGGACAAAAATAACTTTGCCGTTCGAACCGTTAAAGTGGGCGTTCGAACGCCCGTCACTGCATTTTCAACCGTTCAAACCGTTAAGGTGAGCGTTCGAACGGTAGGCTAATTTCCAGTTTGCACGCCCACGGGCCGTTCGAACGGTCCATCTTGGAGTTCGAACGGTATGCCTTGTTTTCTCCTTTTCCTTCTTCTTGCCGTTCGAACGGCTCTTTAAGGGTTCGAACCATAATCTCCTTTTTCGCTCAGTTCGGAATCGCCACGTTTGAAGCCCTTGGAGTTGGAATTTGATGAGGCTCATTAGACGCAAACATGATTGCCTTGGGGAGAGCTTTCCAATGACTCATCAATTGCTCCATTCCAAGTCATAAGCCAAAAGTTACACACTTATCGAGACAAGACCCCCGAGAATGTTCCTCAATGTTCTACGATCTCAGCTCTGATCATTTCTTTGACTCCCAATTCACTCCTTTAACTTTAGAAACCTGTAATCAGATTGAGAAAAAGGTTCAATGCAAAATATATTAAAGAAAACAGACTTATCCCAAAACTACGACTAACAAGGGGTCGTTTAGAGGCAATAAACTACATTTTTGTTATCTAATCACACTCCCCAACTAACCTTTTGCTAGTCCCTAGCAAAAACTAAGAAAAGACAGCATAATCTCCACTCTCGTAGGAGTCCGAGCCTATTTGGTGAATAAACCTAGCCTTTTACCACTATGTTACCCTAGTGTGAGGTCATGAGGGCTTCTCGGGATGGATACGCACCAACATCTACCCATGTCATGCTAAGAAGATAGAAGAGATATGATGACATGCAATAACTCCATTCGCAAGAAATCTCAATTGCCCGAAATAAAATGAATCATGCAAGTTAAAGGCATAAAACATCGAAGAGAGGAAAGTACGTTAAAGTGCACTATCAAGTATATACAATTGTACCAACTCAACTCACGCAATTACATCCTTTTCGCTTTGATTTTAAATCTCCTAAGCCATACACTCAACTCAAAAGATGAATTCATAAGGTTCTCTCACGTGAAAGCTCGTCAAAAGAGTAAATGAATAAGACATGCACAAACGAGCAATTCTAATCCTCAAAAACCGCTAAAATCTAAGTGTATCGACTTGGCATAGCTTCGTGAAGGAACATTTGCGGCTCAAATAGCAGCTAGAGATGTGACATGTATAGACCTATACTCAACTGAATTAATAAATTATGTAATTCAGGAGATGCTACGGCCATGTGAAAGAAGAGTTGTGAATGGGGAACAAAGAAGGTGGCATTAGAATTTCAACACATGCATTGCGCACTACACATGATGACAAGAATGCATTCACTTCTGATTTCCCAACTTTTGAACCATAGTGAACTTTTCAACTTCTCTTATTTCTTCATATATATTTTCTTTTTTTTTTTAACATATATATTTTCTTTCTCTTGTTTCTTTTCAACTCCATACAACTTCACATGTGAAATGCAATGTGTTAGCTCTGCATTGATATGCTTTTCAAGACTGTGTATACACCAATATCGTGAGAGAGAAAAGACACGTACGATTTACAAGAAAAGAAATGGCCTTAGTCTAGAATCCAGAAAGACATTAATTCAAAACCTCAAGAAAGTATGGGGGGGTCACAAACTCCAACTACTACTCGACACACGAACCAAAATTAAGAAAAACAAGCTATTCAATCAATAGAAGATTACAAAATATACTTGAGTAGACATAAATCACTTCGAAAAACGATCTTTAGGCTCTAAACTCACATGGTAAAATCTCCACTTTACAAAGATGTGCATGCACAAAGAGATACGTAAACAGTCATATAATCATGCTAGAGCACAATGATGTAAATTCTCTCTTATGATGGATTTATGACAAACACTTGCAAGTCATCACGACACCAAGGTGCATCAATCATTCCTTCAAACTTAGTCCAATGCATGAAACAAAGTATCTCATTCAGCAGGAAAATGTAATGACATGAATACAACAATGGTTTCTTTAAGATATGCTCAACACACCTATTATCAACAAAAACAAAAATTTATTTACTTCAGGATGCCAAGAGTCATGTACCGTTACAGCGAAACCAGGGAACCAAGTTGTTTTGGGTGAACTCCACATGTATTGGATATCAGATAACCTGTCTCAATCATTATTCAAATCCCATTGATCATATGCATAAATTAAATTAAATCACAAGTGTTAAAACAAAAGATATATCGATTCAAAACCAGAAGTTAATATCCACAAAACAGTTATACAACCCATGAAAACAAAAGAAATAAAGTTTTAGACTAGAAAGAAAAACATCTACTAGCAACTTAGTCTAAACTCCTACTCATCATCCTCATCGTCATCACCATCATCTCCTCCAGCCGGCGGCTGCCCCCTTATCATCATCGCCATCATCTCCTGGAGAATGGTAGTGTGCCTCTCCACATGGTCCTCAATGTTCTTCAACCGAGTATCGGTTGAAGCTATGAAAGCGTCCAACTTCTGCCCTTGCTGCGCTATAGCAGCCTGCGAACTCGCACCTCGGGCCCCTGTAGCTGCCTCAGCACGCCTTCTTTCTTATTTCCTCTACCTCTTTCTTTCTCTTCTTTTGACCCTCAGACCGATTCCAAGTGGTATCATCAAGGAGTGTCTCCTGGTCCTGGGTAATGAGGTCCCGGGGAATCCTTGTTTTCGAGTCTCTAATCAACTCGGTAAGCATACAAGTAAAAGCAATTGACCCCTGGGAATTTGGGTTTGTATAGGCATGGTAGACTTGCATGAACATGAATCGGGGCAAGTTAATGGACTTCCCCGTACTGATGGCCCAAAGTAGCTGTACTCGGTTAAGGCTCATACCAACTGTTCTTTTTAGGGGTATCAAATTATGACAGGAGAACAGGAAAATGATAAGGTACTTGGGTGTCAACTTCAGTTTGTTACACTAGACCAACCCATCCTAGGTTTCTCCCCTCTTCAGCAATTCATCGCAAAGGACAGATAATGGAGGGCGCCTATGTCAGGGTAGTCAAACTCGGGATTGGCCTCCCGCCTAAGCCCGTAATAAAGACAAAAAGTGGTGGACTCTAGAATGATTTCCTTCCCCCGGACCCCCAAGACTTGATCCGTTCACTCCCCTTCTCAGCCACCAGGGAGGAAATGTTTGCCATAAACTCGGCACACAAGGTCAAAATGCACTCCCCCTTATATGAGGCCAACCCGAGCCACCCCCTATCAGAGAATTGTTTCTCAAACTTAAAAGGTTTGAAGGCATTGAGCCTTATCTCTCTCTCAATCACCGGCCCATTTTTCACCCAAATCCTTCTGTAGGATTTCTCCTCATGGACCCCTAAAAATCTCGAGGCATCATAATCCTCGCGGGAAGCACTAGCAACGAGAGCCTTCCTCTTGGCCTCTTTCGACTTGGATGTGGTTTTAGCCGAGGACTTGGACTTCCCCGCTCCCTTACTGCATTTATCACTCATCTTATCACCCCTGCAAACAAAATATAGACAAAAACACCAATGGACCACACATCACAACAAAGTTCAAAAGAAACAACAAAAGAGTGTGTGCATAGTACAAAAAGAATGTGTGCACAATGCCTTAGAGGTGGCCTATGATGTTCTACATGCCTTAGGAAGTGCCCATTAACCATAAATGGTGCCACAATGAACACCCAGACATTATGTTAAACATGTGGTGCGCGTGTGTTTTGGAGGGATTCCAAACAACAAAAAAACTAAGGGAAAAACTCACAATCTATCCTAGAGAACCCTACAATTCCTTGGAAATCCAATGGGGTTCAATTGCCCTCAAATTACTAGCAAAAAGCTCACTAAGGCATTTCATTGAACACATGGTGGGCGGTGAAAAGTGAGTGTGCCCAGCGCATTACTCCTAGTGATTCAACCACCCAAGACCAAGAAATGTATACATCTAAGCAAAACAATGCAAGCACCAAGTCAAATCTATGCGAAACCTAGGGTTTATGTAAACAATGAAAAGCAAAAAGAATTAGGGCACAAAAAAAAATGGGGGATTACCTTGGTTAAATGGTACGGGAAGGAGGAGATTCTCTTTCCAATTCACTGTAGACGTTGCAAATGGAGAGGAACTTTGAATGGAAGATGATCTTTCTCAAAAACTTCACTTCTCTCCTAGGTCTCAAAGTTCTCTCTCTCGGTTCTCTCTTTGGTATGAAATAGAATGAACAAAAATATGTTCGAAGGGCCTTTAAAAAAAACAAAAAACCTCTCTGCCGTTTGAACAGCCATTATGGCAGTTCGAACTCTAGGCACAAAATGGGCTACATGGCCACGGGCCGTTCGAACGCTTGATTGGCCAGTTTGAACGGTAGGCAAAAAAATAGGATTGTGACTCCACGGGCTGTTCGAATGGTCCATTTTGGAGTTCGAATGGTAGGCAAAAATTTTATATTCCAAATTACATGGCCACGGGCTGTTCGGACGGCTCTGTGGACTGTTCGAACTCTAGGCCAATTTTTTCAGATTATGGCTTATGCACACTAAACTAGACACCCTTGACCTAAAGAAGAAAAAATCTACCCTAATATACTAAAAGCTTAAAACCATACATCGAAAGACAAAAGACACACTACGAAGTAGACCCCCCTCAACTAGGGACGAGCATAGTCCACAATGCAACAAAAAGACAAGGGAAAAGAAAAGACACGGCGACGGATAGGTGGGGAAGATGAAAGAACGGGACAGACACACATACACACACCCACTCCCCCCCCCCCCCCCCCCCCCCCCCAAAAAAAAACTAGGAAAAAAAAAAACGACGTTCGACACGATTCAATCCTAACAACTACGATACAACCTATGGGACGACATTATGGTTCAGTCCAAAGGCGGTGGATGACTCACTTTGAAAACTACAAAATGGAGTTAGTACCCCGTAAGAGTACGGGAGTCGCGATGAAGTATAAACCGATAATCCAGTATCGTTCTCTCCCAAGGGACCTAGCCAAATATAAGCTCTAGCACTCAACTCACATTAACCTAACCTAGGATTAAATTGCAATTATGTGGGGAATTGGATCTAAAATAAAAGAAAAAATAAAAGGACCGAAAATCTTTAGGTTTTTGATGGGGTTTTGATTTACTAAACTAGTGCAATGAAAATTAAAACAATTAACTAGGCAATTGATTTAAATGCAAAGCAATTAAAATGAAAAGCTTGGATATGATTGATTCAATCCACCAATTCACAATAAGAATTTCAATAGAGGATTGTTATAACTCAAATCAAGAATCACACCGTGGATTCTTGATTCAGAATATTTTGACCATAAAACCTTGAGTTCATATTTAGTTGAGTGTAGGGATTAAACCAATTAATAGAACCCTAGAAGCAAACCTTAAAAATGTGCAAGATTTATATCAATTGTTGAATTGTGCATAAACATTACCAAATGGGTTATGAATCTAAGTTTTCGAATAAATCCAACACCCAAGCAAATAGAACTATACAAATCTATGAATGAAACTTTGAAGTTCATGAATCCCTATTGAAATACTTGAAAATCCTTGGTGGATCTTCACAATCACACCCAAGAGATGTTTAGCTACTATAATCCATTATAAAGAGCATAAATGAAGGTAAATCTAACATTAAACTAAGTAAAATTAGTGTTTGGTTGCTAAGAAAGTGAGAGAAAATGGCAAGAAAGTGAAGGAAAATACATTACAATGAAAGAAAGTTACAATTTTTACTCCTACATTAACATTACAAATATAAATTTAAGCTAAAAATACACAAAAACATAAAAACCAACATTGGAGTAGCATTTCACGCCGCCCCCTTGGCTGCTACAAAACCAAAAAATCTTCCTCTTCTTCATTTTTTTGAACAACACAGCTTTTAAGCTCTAGATCTGTATTGACCAATTGATCGACACTGTTCACCAATCGAACGGCCGATTGATCGGCCACTGTAGCGTTCGAACGGTCACGATTCACTTTTTTACTATTCACGGGCACTGTTCACCGATCGAACGGCCAATCGATCGGTCATTATTTATTGTTCATTATTCACGGGCACTGTTCACTAATCGATTGACATTGTTCACCGATCGAACGGCCGATTGAATGGCCGATCGAACGGTAAAACGCCCTTTCTGAAGTTTGCCAGACCGATCGATCAGTTACTATTCACTCGTTCACCTTGAAGCTTGATTTTGACCACATTAGAGGCCGATTCAGCCGATGCACATTAGAGGACAAATTGTAGCTCTTGAAGTCTTCTTTCCAATGGCATAAAAATTAGCTTAATTGGACATCGAAGTAAAAAGATATAGCCAGAATACCGAGACGGGTCTGAATTTTCATGACTAATTTATTCGCCTTGAACCAGTTTTGATTATTCTTGCTTTCTTTTTGGCTTTATTAGCTTATATAACCTACAAAACACATACAAAACATATTCAAACAAATATCTAACTAAAATAAGACAATTAATTACAATATGAGTCTAACAAAGTACAAATTAAGGGCTTATGATTGCAATTTTAGAGTGTAATCAGTGGATCATACAAGTCCACACAGTTAACCTCTCTCGACTCCAGCTCAAGATAGGGCTTCAATCGCTGCCCATTGACTTTAAACTTATTGCCATTCTTAGGGTTTTTGATTTCAATTACCCCATGAGGTGAGACTTCTCGCACTACAAAAGGTCCAGACCATTTACTTTGAAGCTTACCTGGAAACAAATGTAACCGTAAATTGTATAGAAGGACTTTTTGACCAATCTCAAAAGATTTGCGAAAGATGTGTTGGTCATGTAGTGATTTCATCTTTGCTTTAGAGATCTTGGAATTCTCATAAGCATTATTGCGAATTTCATCGAGTTCATTTAGTTGCAATTTCTGAAGGGAACCCGCCTTGTCTAAATTCTCATTGAATTGATGGATTGCCCAATAGACCTTGTGTTCTATCTCTACCGGAAGATGGCACGCCTTTCCATACACAAGCCTATATGGAGAAGACCCTAAAATGGTCTTATAAGCTATCCCGTAGGCCCATAATGCATCTACCAACCTCAAGGACCAATCCTTTCGATTTGGGTTAACAGTTTTCTCTTGGACTTGCTTAATCTCTCTATTTGCCAACTCAACTTGGCCTTAGATCTAGGGGTGATAAGGTGTACCAACCTTGTGTATCACCCCGTATGTTCTCATCAGCAAAGCTACCGGCTTATTGCAAAAATGGAAGCCATCATCATTGATGATAGCTTGTGGCATACCAAACCTAGCAAAGACGTATTCTTTCAAAAATTTAACCACAACAGCATGGTCATTGGTACGCGTCAGTAGAGCCTTGACCCATTTAGACATATAGTCTATGGCCATCAAAATGTACAAATAACCACACGAGCTAGGAAATGGTCCTATGAAATTGATACCCCAATAGTAAAAAACCTCAAGAATAATGATAAGGGTAAGAGGCATCATGTGCCTTTTAGAAAGACTTCCTAGACGTTGACACCGATCACAGGACACGCAAAAAATGTGTACGTCTCTAAACATGGTGGGCCAATAAAAACCACTCTGCAAAATCTTGGCAGTCGTTTTTCGTGAAGAAAAATGCCCACCACATGCCTATGAGTGACAGAACTCAATGATGCTTCTGACCTCATCGTCGGGAATACATCGACGGATCACTTGATCGGGACAGTATTTGAAAAGATATGAATCTTCCCAAGAGAAATACTTCATATGTCTAAAGAATTTTTTTTCTATCAATGCTAGACCAATGCGAGGGAATTTTACCGGTAGCTAAGTAGTTAGCTATGTCGGCATACCACAGGGTTTTTGAATTTGAAAGTGCATGAGCATTGAAGAGTTGCTCATCCAGAAAGTGTTCATTGATTAGAAGGGGGTTTTGAGCATCCCCGCCAGTAGGGAGCCTTGACAGATGGTTGGCAACAACATTTTCAACCTCTTTTTTATCTCTAATCTCAATGTGAAACTCTTGCAGTAACAAAATCCATCGGATGAGTCGTGGTTTAGTATCAGGCTTACTCAATAGATACTTTAGTGCAGAATGATCAGTGTAAATGATAACTAAAGATCCAACCAAGTATGACCTAAACTTATCGAGTGCAAAAACCACCGCGAGGAGCTCTTTCTCAGTAGTGGTATAGTTTAGCTGGGCTTCATTGAGGGTTTTACTGGTGTAATAAATCACATATGGTTTCTTGTCCAACCACTGCCCTAAAACAGCTCCTATTGCATAGTCGCTAGCATCACACATCAACTCGAAAGGTAAAGACCAATCGGGTGATCTAATAATAGGTGCAGTGGTGAGAAGCCCTTTTAGCTTGTCAAAGGCTTCTTGGCATTGAGGTGTCCAAACAAATGGAACCTCCAGTAAAAGTAAATGGCATAAGGGTCTAGAAATGGCACTAAATCCCTCAATGAACTGCTGGTAGAATCCGGCGTGTCCAAGAAATGACCGAATAACTCGGACACTATTTGAGGTAGGGAGACGTTGGATTAATTCGACCTTAGATTGATCTACCTTTATCCCCTTGTTGGACACAATATGTCCAAGAACTATACCATGTGTCACCATGAAGTGACTTCTTCCAATTGAGCACCAGATTACTCTCCTCACATCTCTCCAAAACTTTCTCTAAGTGCTCTAGACATGCCTCGAAAGTGTCCCCATAGACAGAGAAGTCATCCATGAAAACTTCTAGGCTTTTCTCAACCATGTCGCTGAAAATAGACATTATGCACCTTTGAAAAGTGGTTGGGGTATTGCATAGGCCAAAGGGCATTTTCTTGTAAGCATATGTGCCAAATGGGCACGTGAAGGTAGTCTTTTCCTAATCTTCCAAAGCGACCTCGATTTGGTTATAGCTGGAATAACCATCTAGGAAGCAATAGAATGCTCAGCCTGTTACACGTTCTAGGACTTGGTCCAAGAACGGGAGTGGGAAATGATCTTTTCTAGTAGCTGCATTGAGTCTACGGTAGTCTATGCACATTTGCCAACCTATTTGAATCCTAGTTGGAACTAGTTCATTCAGTTCATTTTTTACTACCGTAACCCCCGGCTTCTTAGGGATGACTTGGTTTGGACTAACCCATTTGGAATCAGAGATGGGGTATATAATACCCGCATCGAGAAGCTTCAGTACTTCTCCTCTAACCACCTCCTTCATGTTAGGATTTAAACGTCTTTGCATTTGACACACAGATTTAGAGTCCTCCTCAAGATATATACAATGAGTACACATTAAAGGACTTATTCCATGAAGGTCTGCTATAGTCCAGCCTAGAGCTTTCCTACGAGCTTTCACTACTTTCAAGACAGATTCCTCTTGGCCTTCAGACAAGCTAAAGGAAATGACCACCGGGTAGGATTCACCCTCACCTAAAAATGCATATTTCAAGGTAGAAGGTAAGGGTTTCCTTTCTGGATTAGGTGATTGTTGTTCAAATGGGACCAACTTGACAACACTTGGGGTAAGGGGTTCGAAAACAGGGGTCCAATGACCCACATGCATGCAACTCTCACTCCCTTCTACCACTCTAGCTAGGTCTCTATGACTTGCACTCTCGGATTCTAATTGGTCATTAGGCTCACTCCAGACAAGAGCCCTCTCAATAGGATCCTCCATGAACTCTCGGTCTACATGCTCCTGGACAATAGATTCTATGAAATCTACTTCCTCAATGTTGTCTACCTCCCTCTTTTGTTTACCCACCGTAAAAATGTTCATTTCTAAGGTCATATTGCCAAATGAAAGCTTCAGTAACCCATTCCTGCAATGAATGATGGCATTTGCAGTGGCAAGGAAGGGTCGTCCTAAGATGACAGGAATATGATACTTAGAAGATTTGATGTCTATTGGGTGGGTATCTAAAATGATGAAATCAACTAGGTAGTAGACATTATCCACTTGAATAAGAGCATCCTCAATTATTCCCCAGGGCACCTTAACAGAACGATCGGCCAACTCAAGGGTAACCTAGGTAGGGCTCAATTCTCCTAGACCTAGTTCCTTATACACAGAATATGGAAATAGGTTCACACTAGAACCTAGGTCAAGAAGGGCTCGGTTTATCCTATGTCCTCCTATGACGCATGAAATAGTGGGACAACCGGGGTCCTTATACTTCGGCGTGGTCTTGTATTGTAGAATGACACTTTGACTTTCATTCATCATTGTTGTCTCTTTAACAGACAACTTCCTCTTAACAGTACACAAGTCCTTCAAGAACTTGGCATAGAAAGGTATTTGTTTGATTGCATGCAAAATAGGGATATTGACTCGAACCTGTTTGAATATCTCATATATTTAAGAATTTAGAGACTCTTTCCTAGGTCTAGTCAATCTATGAGGGAACGGGGCACGTTTCAACTCTTCAATGCCCACTTCTATAGATGCATCAATCGATTCTTTCGACAGCTCAGAATTTTTTTTTATTCTCTTTCTCTTCATTTTTATCACTCTATTCTCTCACTTGCTTATGTCCTACCCCAACAGACTCATTCTTTTTCTCTTGACTGTTTTTTTTAGGAGGGATGGTTTTATCAATTTGTTTTCCACTCTTAAGTGTAGTGATGACCTGAACCTATTCATGTGGCGTGTCAATGAAATTTGCAGGTTTTGGGTTTGGTTGGGGTTGGGCAGGAATTCGCCCTTGAGTTTGTTGAGTCATTAACATCTTGTGGATGTCTTTGACTAGTGTGTTGGTCTCCCTCTGTGATTGTTCCAGATTTTTGACCCTATTTATGAGTGCTCGTAGGCCATTGGTCACTTGTACGTCCTCATTATTTCTCCTATGATGAGCTTGGTATTGTGCCGGTTGAGGTGCATATGGTTGTGTTGCCGGTTGTGTGGGATAAAACGTTGATGGTCCATGGACAGGTTACGATGGTGGGTGAAAGGGTTGTGGAGGTTGTTGCAATGGTGGAGGATTTGGTGAACCCTCTTGTTTCCACCCAAAGTTAGGGTGATTCTTTCACCCTGGGTTATATGTGTTGGAGTAGGGATTGTTCCCACTCCTTTGATTTTGGTAACCCCCTTGGAATTGACCAACAACGTTCACTTGGCCGTGAAGTGCTTCCTTCACCCTCGGTATAATCAGACATGAAGTTGTATCATGGCCTTGGGTATTACAAACTAAGCACAATGAGGGTGTTTCAACTAGTACAGAAGTGGTGGCCTTAGAAGTTCTAAAGCCTCCAACTTGCGTGTGAGTGACGTAACCCTAGCTTGTAGGTCCTCTACTTCTCCCAACTGGTGTTTAGCTCTAACATGTGTGGTAGTGGGCTTGGTAATATGATTTTGAGTTGTAGGGTTTTGAGTACCCGTGCTAGCCCAATCTCTAGCCAAGTTGGCTAGATACTCGAAGTAATTATGTGCCTCGGTGGGGTTCTTGTCTGGATAGGTTCCCGCGCACATAGACTTTACAAACATCTTCAATTGTGGAGTCAACGAAGAGTAGAATGTATTAATGATGTGCCATTCCGAAAAACCATGATGTGGACGTGCAAATAGTAGATCCTTGAACCTCTCCCAACATTGGAAGAAGGTCTCACCACTAGCCGGTGCAAATTGAGATATGGCACGTCGTAGTGCCTCGGTGCGATACTTGGGGAAGAACTTTTTCAAGAACTCCCCTTAAAGAGTGTTCCATAAGTAAATGGACATAGGCCTCAGTGTATTCAACCATGTCTTAGCCTTATCCTTCAAAGTGAATGAGAAAAGTTTCAGAAGTAAAACTTCCCGGGGACAAGCATTATCTTGGAAAATGGAGCATGCATCCTCAAAATCTTTTATGTGTATGTATGGTTGTTCAACGTCATAGCCATGAAATTGGGGCATGGCTTGTAGCATTCTCGGTTTAAGATTCAATGTAGTTTGGTGCGCGGGTAGTACTATGGCGGATGTGGGTGTTTGCCTAGCAGGGTTCATGTAGTCCCTCATAGGACGATCTTAGACTTCTGCGTCCCCTATGTTGCTTCCCCTTTCATGACCATTGTGCCCATTGTGTTCATTATGTTCACCCCCTGAGACATTGCCTAGTGGATTATCAATGTTGGCCATAGGTATGGGTCCTAAGTCAACAATTAAAGGAAAGCGAGGTGAATTTGTTGGGTTTAAACGAGCAAGTGACGGAGTCAAATAGCCTGGTGAAAGGTTACGTAACGAGTACACTCTAACAAGACGATGAGTGTGATCTCGAAAAAAATAGGACATATAAATGCAATGCACATATCAATCAAGCAAAGTTCCTCTGACCCTCCAATCTCCACATATATGTCTACTCCGTTGCCCACAATGAATTTAAAAGCAACCCAATCGATCCTCTAATCTCCACATACAAGGCAAAACCACCAATAAACATTTAGCACAAAGCCTAACCTCCTCTAGTTCCGCCTCCTAACTACCATATGCCTAGACCCCTAAAAAAATATATAAAAAGAAATAAGCAAAATCCTAAAATTCTAACACCACAAAAATGATGGAACGAAGTTACCGAATGGCTTTTGCTGACGATTCCTCCATTGTTGTAGGTTGATGATGAAGCAATTCGCTGAATTTCGCGTTGACTAAGGTTCGTGTTCTAGCACGCCTCTTGCGGTCACTTTTGTGAAAGCAAACTCCCTGGCAACGGCGCCAAAAACTTGAATCGTGCCACACGTGCACTCGAGATGAACCCAAGAGAAGGCCGGCAGAGTAGTATTACTCGGAGTACGAGATCGTCCCACAAGGAGTTGTGTATTCACAATAACCACAAGATCTAGGACCACCCTCAATTGACCACTAAATTTTGGCAAAAACTCCTTAAAATGCAAAGTAAAAAAAAAAGGAAAATATATTTGTTGTAGAAATGGGTTGGTTATCTGAATTAGCTAACTACTAAGAGAGAACGACTTGGATCAAGTTTGATTTTTAACTTTAGGTGACAGAGTCTCAGAATTGATTGATCCAACCAATTATTGGTCTAAGAATTCCAAAAGAAGTATTCTATAACTCAAATCCTTTGACTACAACATGAGTCATGGATTCGGAAGTTTTAGCGATAAAAATGGGGTGTCCTTTAGAAATCCCACACCTAGAATAAATCAAATCTTTAGAATCGAAGACGAATACCATCGATTCATGCAGTGCTTGTACTGAGTATGCATTCACGCATAAACGTTACTGAACATAATCAATCGTCTAAGTTTTCAAAAGTTTCTAGAATGAAGAACAACAAAAACCATACAATTAAAAGATTTAGCTTGAAAATTCAAAAACACCCTCTTATGGTCAACCAAGACCTCCAATCGGTGTTCACATTCAATCCCGAGATGGGGGAAGTTAGCTACTCATTCCTATCTATGAATAATTTCCAAAATGCATGAAGAATAGCTAAAAATTCGACTTTAAAGCAACAACTCTACCAACATTACAAATTTAATGCAAGAGAAATGGAAAACCATATATTAAACTAATGCTTTAAAGGTTATATTTACATCTAAGCATAAATCTAACAACAAAAAGGTATAATAAAGGAAGAAACATACAAAAACCCTAAAGTCGCCGCCCCTCCTGCTCTGATCTCTCAAAAATCACAAAAAGGATTGTATTTATAGGGATTACAAAGCGAACCCTAAAATCTGGACAAAAATAACTTTGCCGTTCGAACTGTTAAAGTGGGTGTTCGAACGCCCGTTACTGCATTTTCAACCGTTCGAACCGTTAAAGTGAGCGTTCTAACGGTAGGCTAATTTCCAGTTTGCACGCCCACGGGTTGTTCAAACGGTCCATCTTGGAGTTCGAACGGTATGCCTTGTTTTCTCCTTTTCCTTCTTCTTGCCATTCGAACGGCTCTTTAAAGGTTCGAACCATAATCCCCTTTTTCGCTTAGTTTGGAATCGCCTCGTTTGAAGCCCTTGGAGTTGGAATTTGGTAAGGCTCATTAGACGCAAACATGATTGCCTTGGGGAGAGCTTTCCAACGACTCATCAATTGCTTCCTTCCAAGTCACGAGCCAAAAGTTTCACTCTACCCGAGACAAGACTCCCGGGAATGTTCCTCAATGTTCTACGCTCTCAGCTTGGATCATTTCTTTGACTCCCAATTCACTCATTTAGCTTTAGAAACCTATAATCAGATTGAGAAAAAGGTTCAATACAAAATATATTAAAGAAAACAAACTTATCCCAAAACTACGACTAACAAGGGGTCGTTTAAAGGCGATAAACTACACTTTCGTTGTCTAGTCAGGTCCCTTGGGAGAAAACGATACGGATTTTGTCCGGTTTATACTTCATCGCGACCCTCGTACTCTTGTGGGGTAACTAACTCCAATTATAGGAATACCGCAATTGGGAGCGAGTTAGCAGCAACCCAAAAAAAAAAAAAAGGGAGAGTTGTTTTTGGAACAGGACTTGCAGCGGCTGAGAGAGAAATCCAAGAAGAATATTTGATTTTGGTTGTATTTTTTTTGGATTTTGTAGGTAGGATTTTTAGAAGAATGTTTTGGGATAAAATCTTGCTAGATTTTTGTCTCATTTTTTTTTATCTTCCCCATCATTTTTTGTAATCTAAACAAGAGTTTTTGTTCAATAAATTCTAGATTTATAGCTTTAGATGTTAGTTGTTCATTTTTATAAACTTTCTTCTTTGGATTTCTCTAGCTAAACCCATTGTCTGGGTGCAAACGTGAAATTCTACCAAAGGAGGCATGGGACGAAAAAAGGAAGCTTCTAAATCTCATTGAATATTTTGAGTGTATGTATTTTCTATTATTGGAATTGATTGTTGCAGAAAATTTAGACCTAAAATCATGGTTTAATGAACTTGTGGTTTATTTCTAAGAGTCTCGCAAAGATAATTAAATCTAATTCCAATTCAAAGAGAACCCTAAATTTTAAAGCTAAATATTCTGAATCAAGGATCCATTAGATGATCCTTGATTTGAGTTAACGTAAACTCTCCCTTTTAAATTTCATGCCAAAATTGGTAGGTTGGATCAATCGCACCCAAACCCCTTTTATTCCATTTTAAACCCTTACTCATTTTGCTTGAATCTCCATTGGCTTAAGCTAATTTAGTCTTAATTGCTTTAGTTTGCGGTAGAATTCATAAGTCTATTGAATTGCTTTAGTTAGATTTTTAATTGTTCAATTTAATAATTTAATTATTGTTTTCGATTAATTGCTTAGTTGATAGAACAAATCAATCCACACACCCCTAAAAATTTTTGGTCTAATTTTAATTATCATGAATTCAATTCCATCCTTGTTTAGTAATTTTAATTTGAATAATTCTTAAATTGTACTTGTTACTATTGCTAGATTTGCACAGATCCCATGGGCGACACGATAATGGGGATACACCCATTTAAGCTATAAATGCCTCCAACGGGTGTGTTGGTGATTACACTCTAAAAGTGTAATCATAAGCCCTTAAATTGCATATTGTTAGATTTATATTGTAGTTAATTATCTTGTTTTAGTCTAATAAATGATTTATTGTGTATTTTTGTGTATTTTGTAGGTTTTGGAGTGAAAACAACAAATAAGAGCCAAAATGACAGAAGACCGTCCGGACGGTACAGCCGTTCGGACAGTGCGTTCGGACGGTTGGTGCGTTTGGACGGTACGTTCGGACGGGCGAAAGAGCGTTTGGACAGTGCGACAAATGGCGGAGTTCTAGAGTCGAGCTTTCCCATTCGAAGCCAATCCAGAGTCGTGATTTTGCGTCCGAAGACCGTTCGGACGGTAAAACAACCGTTCGGACGGTGAAATAAGCGTCCGGAAACACTTTGGACGCGCGTCGGACGCACTTTGGACGGGGAGCACAGATTTGCCTTAAAATGCTAGCTGCCGCCGAGAGAAAAAGGGGAGTTGGTTTTTGGTTAGATGGAGAATTAGCTTTTAAGTTTTGTAGAGGGTTTTTGATAGTTTTGATAGTTTGGAGTAGATTTTTGATAGATTGGCTATGGGAGATCTTCATTCAAGGTTGGTTTTCCATTTGTTCTTCATTTATTAGTTTAGATTTATTTCTTGTAATTTTCTTTGTTATGTTGTAATTTTCTTATATTTCTCTTGTAGTTTTCTTGTACCCAAACTCTTTTCATTTCTTTTAAGTAAATGCTAGCTTCCAATCCTTGTATGCTTCATTTTCATTTGTATGCTTTTATTATGAGTTTAATTAGCTAGTTTTTAGATTGGGTTCAAATGTGAAAATCACTTAAATAATCCAAGGAATTAAATGGAGGCATCTCATGAAATAATTGCTATATTTTCCTAGAATTTCATTCTCAACAATTGATAGAAGATAACTTAGAAAACCTAGGTTATTGACTATGTTTGGCTAATCAATGCACAAACTACAAATTTGGCATTGACTAAGTTAAATCGATGGTATTAACCTTTGACTCCCCATGGAACATGTATCTAATTTAAATTGCTTGAGAATAATCGTCTTTCAAAGCTAAATCCTCCGAATTAAGCGCACTTAAATGTCGTGTTTGATTTGAGTTATTAACCCCATTGGAAACGTTGGATGAAATTGAGTAATTGGATCATTTGAGCCCAATTTCCTTTTAATTACTTTAATTTTATTTTCACTTTGTTTTACTTTAATTGTCTAGTGTTAATTGCTTTAATTTCCATTACATTAGGTTAGTAATTCAAAACCATCATCAAAACCTAAAACATTTTCGGTCTTTTTATTTTCTCTTTTTATTTTAGATTCAATGCCCCTCTTTAATTGCAAATCGATCCTAGGTTAGCTTGGTGTGAGTTGAGTGCTAGAACCTATATTTGGCTAGGTCCCTCGGGAGAGAACGATACCTGATTACTGGTTTATACTTCATCGCGACCCCCGTACTCTTGCGGGGTGCTAACTCCATTTTGTAGGAATACCGCATTGCGGAGGCGAACCAGTTGGAAGGAGTGAACCAGCTACTGGCAGACCACATGAAGTTAAAGGTAGGGGATGGGAAAGATATTAAGTTTTGGGAAGAAAAATGGGTGAATGAACAACCACTGAAAGAATTGTTTCCTAGGTTGTTTAATTTATCAGTTCAAAAGGAGGCTTACATTGTTGATATGAAAATAGAGGATAATGGATGGGCAGTGAATTATCGAAAAAATTTATTTGTTTGGGAATTGGAGGAAAGTAACAAGCTTCAGGAGATCCTTGATCAGGTTGTGCTTGATAGGTTAAAGTGTGATTCAATTGTTTGGAATTTGGACAATGAGGGAAGATATTCAGTGAATTCTTTCTATAGAGAAGCCATCAGATTTTCTAGTTGACCAGATTCAATTCTAGCAAAGGTATGGCAGGTGAAAGCCCCATTGAAACTTATTATGTTTTGCTGGATTGCCATTCAAGGAAAGATTAAGTCTGAGTTGATCTTGACTAGACGAAACAGTTTGTCTCAAGGAAATACCACTGAGTGCAGTCTATTCTAGGAGGGGGAGGAATATTCAAATCATTTGCTACTAAATTGCAATTTTTCTTGAAAAGTTTAGAGTGTAGTTTTAAAATGGTGGGGTTATCTTGGGTGTATGATTGCAACCTGAGAAGTCATGCAGTCTGGTGGAGTGTTAAACATGGAAAGTTGGAAAGGAAGCTATGGTTGAACCTATTTGTAGCAACTCTGTGCCAAATATGGAGGGCTAGGAATGAATTGATTTTCAATAAGATTGTGGTCCAATGGGAGGAGGTGGTGGAGCAAGTGAAATTTCAAGCTACATTATGGTTAAAATATAGATGTCCAAGACTACTTGCATCAGTAAATGGTGTATTATATTCATTGGAAGAACTGAGATGTCTGAGGATGTAAGGTGATGTTAGTGGTTTTTGTATGGTATAGTTGGTGTTCTAGGAGGGCGTGGGTTGTTGGTACCATAGTTGTTAATCCCGTACCGGCAAGCATATCGTTTTTGTCATTGTTACGGTACGTACCGGTACCGGTAAATTACCGTGTACCGTTTCAGATTTATCGCAATTTTATTATATATTTATACAAATTATATACACATTTATAGTAAATTTAATATACATCATGAAATGCAAATTTTAAATTTTAAAAAAAATTACAAAATAAAGCCAATGTGCAACCAATTGTGTTGCACCAAACCAACCCATTCTCCAATGTGTCTAGAAAAGCAAACTTTTCACTTTTCCAAAATTAAAATAAGAAAAGAAAAAGGCATATCAGTATATCACTTTCTAACAAATGATCTACGCCCTCTTCTCGCTCCCTCTGTCCCTCTCTCTCTTCCGAAGTTCCTACTCCCAGCAAATCGTCTTTCTCATCAATTACTTCATCTGAGAAAAATTCTTTTTTTTCTAGTTGTGGTTATGGGTTGGAAATGGCAATTTGTATAGTGGGTATTGCTTCAAGCACATGTTTGCACTGAATCGACCGTGGTTCAAATTGATGGGGCTTGTTGAGGACTCTATATCTTCGTTTAAATCAAAGTTCGTTCAGATCTGGTGAGACCACCTTCGATCATGGTTGTTGAGGGTATATTGGATGGAGACCGGTATGGACGAAATACGCCGGTAAGGCTGGAACAAGCTGAAAAATGGCGAAAAACGCCAGTAACTTTGGCAGAACGAAACTGAAGGTTAAGAGTACCGTTTCTTCGATGGAACGGTACATCTCGATCTATATCGGCTGGTACGGAATGGGATTAATATCTATGGTTGGTACCTCATTAGTAATCCTGTCTTTGTATTGTTTGATGGTTGTATTCTTGCTTCTTGGTGAGAGTCCTGTCGATAGGTTTGTTGCCTATTAGTGCTGGTCTCTATCCCTTGTTGTAAGTCTTTCATTGTAATATATATTCCTTTTGCTATTGTCAAAATAAAAATTAAAAAAAAATCCAAACTCAAGCCAAACTCAAAAAATTAACTAATTTTAAGGCGTGTTTAAGATTGATTTATTTATGTGATGAGTTAATCTCAAACGAGATTTTAACAAATCAAACACGAGCCAAATTCAAATAACTTTGATTTATTTTCTGCTCCTAAATTGATAACTAGATCAATTTGTGAAAAATGTTTCATCAAAACTATCTCATTTTCTTTTTCAAAATTCTCATCCAATAATCAGATTTTTGTTCTTGCATTTTAATTTTTTTTAAACAGTTAAAAAATATATATTAATTAAAAAAGAGGCATATTAATTAAAAAAGGATGACGATGTAAATATGGACTCTAGTACGCTCTCGTGAGTAAAATCCTTCAAATAATTTCTTTGTTGACGCCAAACAGTCCCCCTGACGTGACCCCATTTGGAAAAGGACTGAACAAAGTCCTCTGCTTTGATTGGATTGATGTAGTTGCTTCCGGAGATAGCGTTGAATGCAAAAGGGCATCAACCTATCACTTAGCATAACAAAAACCCCTAACTCTTCACCTCAATTACAAGAAAAAACCAACAGTCTCATTTTCTAATATGCCCATCCCTTAGGGGTATAACCGTCATAAAAACGATACCCTGCAATGGTAGTACGATCTCCCACTGAGTACTCGACACGTTACACCCTTAACTTTTTACGTTTCTTGTTGACTTTGATGTTTAACTCTCTCTCATCTCTCTCTCTCTCTCTTTCTGGTTATTTCGTTAAGCTTCAGCAGTCATTTGTAGTAACATCTGCTTATGAACTCCTATATATCTTCTCTATATTCATATAAGACTTTGGTTTATAGCAGAAAATTTTCTATATATGTGTAATCGACCTTGTTCTTATATATTGATGTATAGACAAGCCTGTATATAAACTGAATTCTATAGCCAAGAAAGGGTTGGTTCTAAAGTAAAACCAACCATCCAAGTAACAGATAAGCTAGCGAAAGCCCTTTACAAGGTTTCCATCTATATACATATTCATACACGCAGATATATAGAATTATATGTATACATGTACTGCAAGTTAGATCAGCAAACATAAGACCTACCACAAAAGAGGAACAATTGCTACCTTTCGAAGAAGAAGAAGAAGAGAAACAAAATCTATATAGTACCCTCCTATATATATACATATCTATATATATACTCTTTACTGTAATTACAGCTCGTGAAAGCTTACCAGATTAGTATAATAATGGGGAGAGGGAGGGTGGAGTTGAAGAGGATCGAGAACAAGATAAATCGGCAGGTGACATTTGCAAAGAGAAGGAATGGATTGCTTAAGAAGGCTTATGAGCTCTCTATTCTATGTGATGCTGAGGTTGGCCTCATCGTCTTCTCCAACCGTGGCAAGCTCTATGAGTTCTGCAGCGGCTCTAGGTACGTTAAGCTTTTTGTAGAGAGTTGAATTTTGAGAATTTATGTGAAACTTTTGAAGCTTTGTGTGATGTGTTATGCTGCCTCCTTGTGAGGTAATTTCTAAGGAATTTTAAATGGTAATTATAAATATTTTTCTCTCATCGTCTTCCTCTTTCTCTGCTCAAAATAATCAAGATTTTGAGTCATGGCCGATTCGGATGTTGGTTTACTATTTATAGCCTTAAAATAGCCATAATATCGTTTGTGAAACCCTAACCTATTTATTCCCAATCAACCCCAACTCTTCCTATATCAATTGGCTCTAAAATTAACACTAAAAGCTTATGAAATCAATTGTTATACAGAGAATTCTGGCACTTATATTTTTGCCAATCCTCCAACTTGTAACTTTTGAAATCAAACTAATTTCTATCTCTTTTCTTTTACAAACGCTATGGTATTTCTTCTATCTTTCAGAACCTTCAAGGCTAGAAGCTTTCCTAAATTGAAACTCACTGCAATCATAACCATAGGCAGCCTTAGTTCCAAGTTTCCTAATCAATCCTATATTAGTTTGGTATCAAAGCAAAAAAAACCACCAAAAAGATTCTTTCTTGAACTTAAATTTTGCTTTTGAGCTATCACCATAATCATAAAATGCAGAGTTTTCCTCGAAATTTGGTACTTTCTCAAAAGATTATGGAGTTATGAAAGACGATCATTAGAAATTAAAATTTCAAATCCCTAAAGACAACCGTTGATCCTTTCTTTTTCAAGGAAAATGGAGTAACTAAAGCAAGCAAATGCATGAATTTTCAATCTCCCTGGTATACAAATAATGGTTCAACAATTGCCTAGGGCTGCACCTTAGACACGCTTAGATCGCTTGGGCAAATTTATTTCAATCTAACTTGGGCTGAAATGCTTGAGCGGAAACAAAATTCAAGTTAGGAGTAGTTTTATCAAATGAATGAATCCGGAATCTATCAAGCCTATTTCAATATCTCCAATTTTTTCAATCTATGAAAACATTTCTTAAAATTTTCTCCAAACTATTAATGATCTTTTCCCAAATAACTCTTGAAGCTCAAATAATTTTGATGCGGAAGAATTTGTTAATCCTAATATGTCAGTATGCCAGTCGGAGCTCAATTTCATATATCACGTGGATACAAAAAGACCTTCTAAATTTTGATGGTATTAATAAGCATTGGAATGTCCCATACTACGAAGACATTACAACTACTGAGTTTGTTGTCTCAAATAAATTCAAACGTGAGGATGGAAAGTTGGACATATTAATACAATCTTTATTGCTTCAAAAGGGAAAATTAGTATCTAATCAACTTTGGAGTTTTGCTCTTCAAAGCATATAAGGTCAATTTTTTTTTTTTTCATTTTTCACCAAAGCAAAAGTCCAGGTAGAAATTTCTTGAATGTGAGTGGGTGAGTTGGGTGTGTGTGTGTGTGTGTGTGTTGAAGCATGCCAACAAGAAAATGGCAAATTTGAAATTTTATAAGAAGCATGGCTTGTGAGTGATTTAATCATGTTTAAATTGATTTAAGTCCTAATTTTGTTCATGTTTATAAGTTCTATGCTGCTATACCAATATCTTTATTTTTCCTAGGTTTTAGTAGTTAGGTAATTTTGGTGATATTAACATTTGCTGGCTATAGACATACCATGGGTTTATGGATCCTATTATGGATTAAGCTATGCCGTTGGGTCCCAGGTTATAGGAGCCACTTATGGTTTAGTGATTGGTGCTATTCTTCTATTGATTTGGGTCAGTTTGTTAGCATGCTTTGTATATAGCAAGCGTGAAGTATGGTTATGGGTGATAAACTCACATGTCATGGCGTTGTTGCATACCTTCATCATAGCCATGTTAAACACCTACAGCGTATGTATTTATCCGATTCAAAACTCTAGGAAAGGGAGAAAAAAAAATTTTCCTGAGTTCAACGGTGCAATCTGTGCTATAAAGGGTTTTGCATCTATAATGAATGCTTTCTGCCTTTGATTTTAGCATGGCCAAGACATTGGAAAGGTATCACAGATGCAGTTATCATGCACTAGAAGCAAGCCAGCCCTCCAGGGATACACAGGTAACGTTATCTTGTTGCTTTTCGATTTGTTACAAATGTGTATATTGCAAATGCTAAAGTGTGTTTTGTCTAGTTGTACAAGGTGTTAGGATTAAAATATGAAATTCATAACTATTAATATCTTGTACAACTAGACAAATCTTGTTTAACATGTGCCTGCAAGACCCTTCATATATAATCCATCAGGCAGGGGTGAGCTGTTATTGAGGTCGCATAGAAAAGATCTCTTTAGTTCTTCTTCTTCTTCTCTCTGTCTCGCTCTCTCTCTCTCATGTTGAACTAGCTTTAATTCTTACTCATGCACAATCATTGTTTTGTCCGTATTGATTGAAACAACCAAAATGGGTCCTTTCTTAGGTAAGTTAGAATGACCCTTGTTCTAATCCAATAAGCCTAACTGATGCCATGTCCTTAATTAAGCAGAGCAACTACCAGGAATATTTGAAGCTGAAATCAAAAGTGGAGGTGTTACAACAAACTCAAAGGTAATTTACATAGCATAGAACTTTCTTTATAGTTTGGCATTTGTGGATCAAACACATTACTTGTTTGATTTTTAAGAGAATATTATCATTGCATATACAACATCCAGTCATTACTTGTAACAAATATATGTGAATTCATTAGGCATCTTCTTGGGGAAGATTTGGGGCAGTTGGATACCAACGAGCTTGACCAACTTGAGCGTCAACTGGACACGTCCCTGAATCAAATCAGGTCCACCAAGGTAACAATTGTATAGAGATAAACATGTTTAATTATCATAAACCGCTACTTTCTGTAGAGATAAAAAAAACAGTAGATATTTTGGAATGTTAGGCTTGTGAAGTAATAAGGATTTATGCAATTTCATTGTTGTTGACTTCTCCGGTTGGTTCACGTGTGTTCAAATTACTGATATAAAGGGTGAAAATGGGTTTGATTCGATGTTACCTAGCAGAGGATTTGGAGGCTAATGGAACATGAAAGAACTGCTGCTGAGGTCTGATCGATCCAATATTAAACTCAAGCTATCTACTCCATTGAACCTACCTCCAATGAATTTTTGTTCAGAACTTTTGCTCACTGTACAAAAACTTTGTGGTCAGAGTTTTTGTTCTGTTTGTCTTTCAGAACTTTTAGGAACAGAGAGAGAGAGAGAGAGAGAGAGAGAGAGAGAGAGAGAGAGAGAGAGAGAGAGAGAGAGCAGTGCAAGTGGGTGAGCTAAGTTTCTTACCTTGACATTGATGTGCATCGCCGCAACCTGGAACATTTTTACTAGTCCCGAGTCCGCAGTTTCATTTGTGATTAATTATAGGGCTAATTACACTTTTCACTCTTGTAGTTTACGGTCAATCTTACTTTGATCTTTAACTTTTTAATTGTGACAGTTAACCTCTTATATTTACGATGAAATTGTAATGTGGACGTTCCGTCAACTGCTGTTTGGTCAATGACGAAAATATTCATGAGAGATTAAAGTGAGATTTTGTTACAATACAGGAGTGCCAAGTGCAATAACCTTGGGCCGTTATTACTTGATTTCCCTTAAAATAATAAATAGAGTTATTACAGTTAGATCTCATGTACTTTGTACATAATCTCATTTTAATCCCTCACGTACAGTTTAAAGTTTAAACCGTGACTGACGCAGTGTTCACGTTGCAACTTAGACCTAAGTTTAGAGGTTTGATTGTTTCAGTTGAAAAATGAGGACAAGGGTTATAGGTGTAATTTAGCCTTAATTATACTTCCATTTGTCCTCTCTTTCTATTTGTTGCGGGATTTCAGAGCCCATATGCTTGCTATGCATGTTTTAGATACGTTTTGAATCATCTGTCAAGAGATAATAATGGTTTTTCATAAGATGTCTAACTCTGCTGTACGTTCATTCTTGTTTTGCAGACCCAATGCATGCTTGACCAACTTTCTGATCTTCAACAAAAGGTATACATCACTGAATGCATGATAACGCAACATCTCTCTAAAACGATTAACATATTTACATTGATGAACATACAGGAAGAAGCCCTACTGGAAGTCAACAGAGCCTTGGCAAAAAAGGTACACACATCTTATGTGTGAATTTAGTTTTTGTATAGTGATATCTTGTGCTGAGTTGGGGGGCTAGAGATTATAATCCGGTACAGAATGAGGATACGATTCTATACTCACCGATAACAACTAAGAATATTTCTTTGAAAGAAAATTGCTATTCTTCCAAAAAAATTTATACAGAAAATTCTATCAGAATTTGTGCTAGTGGTATTATTATAATTAAGAATGATCATGGTAGGTATTTTGTTTTAAAGTATATAACTCTCATCCAATCACATCTTTTGGTGATAATTACCGTATGAATTTTTTGTTTATATAACATTACAATTCTTCAAAACATCCAAAAACACCAATGAATTTTACTGTCCTATTTCATGATCTTATGGCTTGCATGCTTTTATATGAATGCATGCCTAAAATTTCATTTCCTATTTTGTTTTTTGCTAGTTGGAAGAAAGTTCTGCTTCCCTTCAATCACCATGGGGAGCCGGTGACCTGAATATCCCATACGCAGGCCAGGCTTCAGAGTCTCACGAGCCTTTTTTCGAGCCTCTGAATTGCAATAATGCATTTCGAATTGGGTATGCTTCACCTCCTTATAGAAAGAATCACTACTTTGGCTTGCAGGTCGATTGGTCCCACGAAATTTTCATCTCTCTGTAACTCTCATGTATGTACAGTTACAACCCAGTGGAACCGGATCCTTTCAATGGCGCTTCCTCAGCACAAAATGCTAATGGAGTCATCCCAGGGTGGATGCTTTGAGTTCTGGACTTGTGATCTTATAAATGGTGAATAAAAGGTCAACATGGTAATATATTTTCCTCTCAGTTGACATAAACATTTTAGTGCAACTTGCAATTGTGGTCTAAAAGGGAAGACAAATAAATTGTCTGATACTATATATATTTAAATCATGTGACTGAAATTGATGGAAAGGACCAGTTCTGAACTTCTTGCAATGTTAAGAACTGCAAGCAAAAATAATTGGCATGTAATAAATATTTTGGTTTGTCTTGATAAGTTACTCTTCGATCAGTTTGAATAGCCAGATAAAGTGTAATCAGCTAGTTTTGAACTATTTTAATTTGCAAATCATCAAAGGTGGTTCTTCACAAAAATTAGTCCACAAGTACTAATACATGCAAGCTTGAAATTGAAATGATATTGTGGTAGCTAAAAGAATTGTTAAAAAGACTTGAAAAAGATATTAGCACAAAACTAAAATATTTTTCAATTGTGTTACATGTATAAAAAATTAAATCTGTGTTCAATATTTATTTAAAATAAACATTTGAAACTTAAATCCGCAATAGAATGTGATAAATGTAAGATCTTAAAAGAATATTTGATTTTTAAAAAATATATATACTAAAGTAGGAGTTATATATTGTATTGAGAAATGACAAAAATGTTTGTATAATGATTTGGAAAGAGAGAACAATATTGTGAAGGAGAGATTTTTGGCTAAAATTTTGAAATTTTATTGTTTTAGATTCAGACAAAATCTATCAACGAAATCATAAACTATTTATTTTTATTTTTGCTCAAGATTTGAGGGGGCCAACCTGATAATTTAGGAAAAGATTTTAAATGGTTGTCTAACTATAGAAGGACTCTCAAGAGGATCCCAAAAATCTAGGTGGGGCATGGCCCTGCTCAACGCCCCTTCCCTCCGTCCCTGCCTTCAGGTGTTTATTTGTCATCGAAGTGTTATAAGCCTACAGTACCTTTTCCCTTTTTTTTAAATCATCTACAGGTCCCTAACGTGTGCAGAAAAGAAAATGAGAGGAAAAGAAAATTATTCATAAACGTGCTCTTCTTAATCATTGAAACGGGTTCGTTTGGCTATGAAACTGAAGTAAAACAAATATTGAGATTATTCTCGTACACTGTAATATATTATTCAGCAGTTATGTTGTAAAACACCCTTGAACACTTGCAAAACATCTTTGTATGCCCCATCTCCAACATTAGCAGTACACGTAGAGATGTTGGGATGACATCTATGTATATATGTATATATTTATATATGTCATCCCATTTGTACATCATCTGGTATGTATTCTTGCAGCCTTGAAAAGCCAAGGACTTGTTCAGAAATCTAGACCATGGTAGTGTAGAATTAAGGTGGCACCTGAATAATGTTTGCATCATGCTTATTAACTTTCACAATGAGGTTAATCTGTAGACTTTTGATATATCAGTATAGCTATACCTGTTAATATTACAACTTTTGTATACCCTATCAAAATGCCCTAAGTATGTATCATAATGTGACTCAGATCATTAAAGTAGTAAATTACGTACAAAATAAAGTAGAAAACGTACTAAACTATGTATGGATTTTAAATTTATTAAATAAAAAAATGAATGGACCATAAAAAATTAGTATATATCTTTATTTTATACCAAACCAAAAAAAAAAAGATTTTTTGGACAAGTACCAGATTGAGGCTGGGTCGGACCTACTAATTAAAGGTATGTTACTGCGTGAAATATGAAAAGGAGTGAGAGAATTGAATACGACCTTTGCATGATTCACATCCTGAAGTATGCAAACAGTAACATTTGCAAAATATCATGAGGAAACTTTAGCATCCGCCACGCGTGTTGAATACTTGCCATAGCCCAAAATTCTTTAGTCAATTGTGGGAATTTCTTTTTACGTGGAAAGACTTCATTTCGTCCCCATTTTGCATATTAAGAAAGAATCTGCCAGTAGAAACAATTGCTAGATATTCTAGGTATCGCTATAAAATTGATGTGTCAACAGGGCCCCCAATGCCTGCTTTCGGTGCTTTTAATTTAATTTGGCATATCAAATGTGTCGTCTTGCTAGTTTTGGTAAAGAAAAGAACAAAGAGTATTTACATGGCGTGATTCTCTCTCTCTCTCTCTCTCTCTGATGTTTTAAGTCTACCTCATGATTACACTCTAAAAGTGTAATTATAAACTTTTAATTTGTACTTTATTAAACTTATATTATAATTAATTATCTTATTTTAGTTAGATATTTGTTTGAGTATGTTTTGTATGTGTTTTGTATGTTATATAAGCTAATAAATGTGAAAGGAAATCAAGAATAATCAAAGCAAGTTCAAGGCGAATAATTTGTACATGAAAATTCAGACTTGTCTCGGTATTTCGGCCATAACTTTTTACTTCGATATCCGATTAAGCTGATTTTTGCGTCATTGGAAAAAAGATTTCAAGCTCTACAACTTTGCGTCTAATGTGCATTAGCTGAATCGAACTCTAGGGTGGCCAAATCAAGTTTCAAAATTTCTGCAGCTGAGCAGTGTGAATAGTACCCGTCCGAACTGGTACTGTTCACCGTTCAGACGGTTACTGTTCATGAATAGTACCCGTCCGAATGGTGAACAGTAACCGTCCGAACGGTTACTGTTCACCGTCCGAACGAACTTCAAACAAGCATTGAACGGACGGTCCGGACGGTTACTGTTCATCCACATTGTGTTTTTTGTGTCTGAAGCGATGTTTTTTAGGGTTTTTTTTATAAAGTTTTTGAGGAGTGAGGGTTTTTTGGAGCAAGGGGGCGGCGGGAGAAGCTCTCTAAGGTTAGTTTTTTTTCATTTTCATTCATTTTTAGCTTAGATTTAGCTTTGTAATGTTAATGTAGGTATAAAACTTGTAGTTTTCTTTCATTATATTGTATTTTCTTTCACTTTCTTGCATTTTTCTTCATTTTCTTTGTAACCAAATATCTTTAATATTCAAGTAAATTTTATATTTAAGTCTCTACATGCTTTCTTTATATTCCTACAGTTTTTTTATGATGTATTCAAGTAGCTAGAATTTACATTGGGTTTAAATGTGAAAATCACCTAAATAATCCAAGGAATTCATTTGGAGGTATCTCATGGATTAATTGTCATATTTTCTTAGAATTTGAATTTTTATTAATTAGGTGTGGAATTTTAGAAAATTTAGATTATTGACTAAATTTGAAAATTTTTATCACCCAAATCAATGGTATTAATTTAGGACTCTTGACTAAAAAAATACTCCACAATTGCTAGAAATTCATTCCCAACAATTGATTGAAGATGCTTTAGAAAATCTAGGTTATTGACTATGTTTGGCTAATCAATGCACAAACCACAAATTTGGTATTGACTAAATTGAACCGATAGTATTAACTTTTGATTCCCCATTGAACATATATTTCAATTGCTTGAGAATAATCGGTTTTCAAAACTAAATTCTCCGAATCAAACACACTTAAATTTTGTGTTTGATTTGAGTTATAAACCCCATTGGAAACCTTGGATGAAATTGAGTGGTTGGATCATTCAAGCCCAATTCTCTTTTTAATTGCTTTAATTCTATTTTTACTTTGCTTTAATTTATTTGTTTATTGTTAATTCTTTTTATTTTCATTGCAATAGTTTAGGAATTCAAAACAACCATCAAAACCCAAAAGATTTTCGGTCTTTTTATTTTTCTTTTTATTTTAAATCCAATTCCCTCTTTAATTGCAATTCGATCCTAGGTTAGGTTAGTGTGAGTTGAGTGTTAAAGCCTATATTTGGCTAGATCTCTTAGGAGAGAACGATACCAGATCTTTCGGTTTATACTTCATCGCGACTTCCATACTCTTGTGGAATGCTAACTCCATTTGTAAAAGTACCGCATTCAGAGGCGAGCCACCTTAGAGTTTTTAATTGTCCATACACCCATCTAGAGCCTACTGGCTTTTATAATTGCTTCTAGTCAAAGCTGATATGGAGTGCCAATATGATACAGCACAAAATAAAAGGTGAAGCCTTTGTTAGTGCAAACAATTCTGTATGGTATTTAAAGATAATTGTTTTAAGGTTGCATAAGTTTAAAAGAACATCATGTGGGTAATCTGTATGGATGGCTCCTCATAAGAGATCACTATATCAAGGTAGCGAAGAAAAATCAGTATAGCTTTTAAGAAGTTTATTAAAAAGACAATCTGATATGACAAATTTATAATTAGCTCTTACAATGAGAGAGCTCATATTTAAAATGACAAAACATATGTATTGTATTGGAAATTTTTATTCTTAGATAATCTTTAAATAAAACTTAACATTAAAATTAAAATGATGTGACAGTAATTTTTTACTTAGAAGTCATTTTAATACCGTACAAACCAAACAAATATACAAAAATTATATGCGACTAAATAAGGATTTATTGTTTTATAAAAAAAATAATACTATTTAATAGTACTATTTTTTTCAATATAGCCTTGCACGTGCGCCAACAGTAGAGAAAAGACTGTGCAAGTCCGTACGGTTCTGACGGTGCCACCGACTATTATGACTCTATACTAATACCTCAGTCAGTTATGACAGCACAGTGCTCTTAACGAATGAGAGATCGACAGCGATTTTTAGAAACCATCTGGTTTTACAATACCACTCAGATCAATCTCCAATACCATCTGTCAATAACCATGGTCAATGGTGGCTTCACATCTCATTCTATATATATGTACATGCTTTTTGAGACGAAAAAAAAAAAAATTCACACAACAAAACCTTCACCAAATGGGAAAAACAAAGAAGCCCACAAATTCTCTGAAAAATCTGCCCTCTCACTCTCTCTGTGTCGCTTTCTAAAAGAAGAAAATAATTTCAGGTTTTCTTCCCTTCTTTTCTTGGAATTTGGTTGTTTGGTTAGAGAGAGAGAGAGAGAGAGAGAGAGAGAGAGAGAGAGAGAAATGGGGGGAGAAAAGGTGCAGCTGAAGCTCATAGAGAACAAGATCAACAGGCAAGTGACCTTCTCCAAGAGGAGGGTTGGAACTTGGGTTGCTGAAGAAATCTCATGAGATTTCAGTGTTGTGTGATGCAGAAGTGGCTTTAATCGTATTCTCCCACAAAGGGAAGCTCTTTGAGTACTACTCAGATTTTTGGTACTACTTTTCCTCTCTCTTCTCTAAAATGCCATGAATATACACTCATATACTGATATACATATTATCTATCTATCTCATACACGCATACGTAATCTCTATATATCTGTTCACATATATGGATTTTGTTATGAATATATATCTGAGTAGTTTTTTTGCAAACTTTTTCATGTGGGTTTGATTTTTTTGTTTTTCTTGATCTGTATATATTTTTTTATTTGTCTTTATATATTTACATTTTTTTGAGTTCCGAGGACTTCTTTGATGTGTCACTTCTGAACATGGAAATTTAACATTGTCCAATTCTATTTCTTTTTCAATATTTTTATATAAAGTTGCATTCATATCCGAGTCACAACTTTTTGAACAATTAATTTAGTAAATAAATTTAATATCACTGAAATTAAAAAATAAGTTTCAAAAGAGTATTGTTTTTGTAATAAACTCCTCGTAAACATGCAAAACCTAAGAAAAATTTTCTACAATTTAAAGTGACTGTGATATTTTTTTAACTTTAGGGGGCCAAAGCATCATTTCTTCTTCCAACTATCTAAAATATACAGTATATTAGTAAATTTTCAGAAACGGCCGTGGCCCGTCCGTCCCCATGTCGGTCCGTCGCTGTCAATAACGATCTTCTCCTGAACGACTGACAATCTTTCTTCAAAACATCCAAAAACACTAATGAATTTTACTGTCCTATTTCATGATCTTATTATGGGTTGCATGCAGGTTGCATGCTTTTATATGAGTGCATGCCTAAAATTTCATTTCCTTCTTTTGTTTTTGCTAGTTGGAAGAAAGTTCGGCTTCTCTTCAACCACCAGGGGGAGCCAGTGACCTGAATACCCCATACGGATGCCAGGCTGCAGAGTCTCACAAGGCGTTTTCCGAGTCTCTGAAATGCATTTCAAATTGGGTATTCTTCACTTCCTTATACAAAACCATCACTACTTTGGCTTGCAGGTCGATTGGTCCCGCAATATTTTCATCTCTCTGTAACTCTCATGTGTACAGTTACAATGCTGTGGAACCAGATCCTTTCAATGGTGCATCCTCAGCTCAAAATGCTATTATCTCAGGGTGGATGCTTTGAGCTTTGGACTTATGATCTTAATGGGTGAATAAAAAGTTCGACAATAGTAATATTTTCTTTCTCTCTCAGTGATATTATCATTTTAGTGCAAATTGCAATTGTGGTCTAAAAGGGAAGACAAAATAAATTGTTTGCTACTATATATATTTAAATCATGTAGCTCATACTGATGGAAAGGGCCAGTTTTGAATTTTTAGAAGGAAAATGCTATTCTTATAAAAAAAAAAAAATTTATACAAAATCTGCATACAAAATGATGTGTTAGTGGTTGTTTTATAATTAAAAATTATTATGGTGGGTGTTCATTTTAAAGTGAAAAATTCTCATTAAGATACATCATTTTGTATAGAGATTTTGTATGAATTTTTATTTATATAGCATTAGCCTTTTTAGAAAAGTTAAGAACTGCAAGCAAAAAAAAGTGGCATGTAATAAATGAGTTTCCAATATTTTGGTTTAACTTAAAATTTAAGTTTCTCTTCGTTTTGGATAATGTGATATAAAGAGTTATCAGTAGGTTTTATACTATTTTAATTAAAGAATCATCAAAGGTGGTTCTTTACTGAAATTAGTTAAACGAGAAATGCTAGGATCAATAGCCATCTAGGTTAGACTCACCTACTCCAATTCATGGCCCCCCTCTGCAAGAGAGCTATAGCTAAGGTGGCTAACCTCAACCTACGGGTTACCGCTGGCCAGTCTTTATTGAAGCTAGTGCATCTCTTACTTAACCGTCCCCATCTAATAGAAAGGAACTTATCATTATGTAAGTGATTCACTCTCTCAAATACACGTTGAGTTGGAGCTTTTCCCACAAGAGCACGGGTGTCAATCGAAGTAAAACCGGCGAAGCCCGGTATCGTTCTCTCCCAAGGACCGAGCCCAATATAGGCGTGGCACAAAGTGAAACCAACAACAAACGGGAAGAATTAGCGAGCTACTTAACAAATCGGGATTATACTAAAAATGAGACCGAAAATTGTTTGGTTGGAGGTATGTTGTAAACTACTTGAACTATGCTAATTACACCTAGAATTGAAAGTAATTACGCTAAATTGGTGACAATTGATAAAAGGGGCTTGGATACAATTGATCAAATCTACCAATTCTCTACAAGTGTCTCAATGGAGGGTTTTATAACTCAAATTAAGGGTTCACTCCTCGGAACCTTAATTCGGAAGATTTAGACTATATAAATTGGGATTCATGCTCAATTGGTTGTAATTAATGATCAATTGCTAGGAATCTTAGGTTCAAATCATAATTTGTGCAATGCCTATACCAATCAATGAGTTGTGCATAGAAATTACCAAACGTGATTATGAATTTAAGTTTTTTAAAGAATTACAACACAATTGAGATGAATTTGAAGATTTCATAAGATGAATCATTGAAATGTATATACCTCCATTGAAGACCTTGAAGATCCTTGGTAGGCCTTCACAATTGCATCAAAGGAAGACTTAGCTACTTGATTCCATAAGAGTAAGCAAGAGTAATTGAAGATTTTTCATTGAATTGATGAAGAAAGCAATGTTTGGATACAAAGAAAGTATAAGAAAATGCAAGAAAATACAAGGAAAATTATATCTAACCCACTTTCTCTCTCTATATCTAATCCTAACAGAAAATCTAAGCTAAAATGAAGATTCCCCCCAAAAATCGCGTCATTTTCAGGATATATAGCTGAAAAATACGCACATGGGGCGCCGGGACCGTACGTACGATCCAAAATACCATACGTACGGACTTCGTACGGTGCCCAATATGCTGAAAACAGCTCTCTGAAGTTGAAAATTTTTGGCAGACCGTACGTATATACGGTTGCACCACCGTACGTACTGTGAAAAATAGCGTACGTACAGTTGGCTTTACCGTACGTACGGTCAAGCCACCGTACGTATGGTCAACTTATTTTGATAGATTTTCAAAAGTTATATGAAATCGATATATTATGGATTCCGGTAACCTTTCTGGTTTGGGAGATATGGCCCTCCAAAGTTTTAGCTCTGCGCGCTTTAACTAGTTGTACTACAGCTTTAACAACTTGTACCTTTACAATATTGTCTTGAAAAACACATTCTTCTTTCATCCGAAATGCGCCCGAAACTCTCTACATTAAGCTCAAAACCTATACAGAGCAAAATATCTTTATTAATACTAAAATCTAATTAAAGAGATATATAAACTCCTAAACTAAGGCTAATAAATAATAAATTAAGGTGTTATAATTACACTTTTAGAGTGCAATCAGTAAGCGATCAAACATGGATAGTTGATGCCCAGAAACATTGAATAATTTTTTCATGTGTAAAGATAGAAAGTGATTTTGATAGTGTGCTCGTTCAGTTGTTTATTTGTCTTTGAATGTGTCAGCAGCTTTGTCCCTTTGCTTATATCATCTACAGGTCCCTAACGTGTAACGGAAAATAAAAATGGGAGGAAAATTAAATTATTCATAAATTAGTTAGCCAGCTCATGAAATAGTTGTTCTCTCTCTCTCTATATATATATATTAAAAAAAAATTAACCTTTATCTATATTTTGTTCAAAGGACTAAACTTTACAAGATTGGTTTAAGATGTTATGACAATAAATAATATTGTACATAAAATCGAAAGTCATAAAAATCATAGAATTTTATTACAAAATAAATTGAAAGTGAAGAGGAAAGAAGTAGAGTATGGGTTGCTTGAAGTCCTTTGGTGCTATATATGTATATATAAGAGATAGATGTGAAGTAGGTATATTTCAATATAATATATAATAGAAAACTAAGTTTTTTTTAAAGAGAGAACTTAAATGGATCACAATATGTACCCATATACACATGGATGTGAAAGAGTATATTGTGAATTTGGATCCTCTCCATTTCTATACTAAATGGAGAGATTTATTTCAGGATTTTGACATCCCATAAATGAAATGAATGAAAAGATTAGATTAAGCCACATCTTTCATTTATGAACCTGACCTCAAACTGTCTCGCTTTGGTTTTAACCAATTAACGGGTCAGATTTCTCCGTCAGTTATTCCCTTATATTTTCATCCCCAAATCTTATAACAGTCAGTGGCTCTGTTTCTCTCCCATCCCTCTCTCTCTCTCTATATATATATACCCAGGGATCCGAACTTATCAATTCTTTCATTTGTATCAGATATGGTTTTTGTCTTCGAATAACTGACGAAGTGAGGAATTCTGACCCTTAATTTATTGAACCAAAACGACACAGTTTGGGTCAGGTTCTTAAATGAAAGATGTGGCTTGATATGATCGTTTCATTCACTTCGTCTATGAGGTGTTAAAATCAAGTTAAATGAAAAGGTTCTCTCCATTTCAGTATGGGAATGGAGATCACCCAAGTACCTTATATTGTAATATATGTTATAGATATTAGAAAACTTATTATATTTTTAACATACTAGAGAACTTTGTGAGATTATAGCAATGGAAGCATAAAGTGGGTAAATCTCTACTGCTCTTATGAGGTAGTATTTTAAAATTATAAGAATATAGAATTAGGAAGTGCCACATATGCTATAGATAGGAAAGAGACAAAAAGTTTGGGTAAACACAAATTTTATATCTATATTATATATATATATATACAAATACAATATATATATATATATAGATTAGATATTTATATGTAGCCACACAAAAAAAAGTATAGTTTTTACGAAGAGTTTATTAAAAAGATAAATTTGAGGTAACAAATTTAAAACTGGCTCTCGCAATGACAGATCTCACATTTGAAATGACAATATACATATATTATAAGAAATTTCTATTCATACATAACTTTTTAAGCAAAACCCAACATTTGATTGATATGACCCTTATAGTTTTTAATTAAAAGTCCTTTTAAGGAGTACTTTGTTATAAAAGAGTAAGATTATGTTTGGTACAAAGAAATGAAATGAAATTGAATGAGCATGAAGATAGAATGAAATAAAATGGTTATTCTCATTTTCTTGTTTATTTGCTCAGTGGGAATGAAATGATCATTTTTCATTCTATGATTTGGTAAGAAAAATTAACAAGAATGAAATGAAATTTTAGTATATTATATGAAAATTTAATATTATATTATATTAATTATTTATTAAATATTATCCGACATTTGATAATCCCATGGTGGCGGCGGATCGCTTAGCGAGATGGTGGCATGCATGTTAGGTTGCTGGTGGAGGTGGCGGATCTAGGATCATGCATGGATTTAGGAAAAATGGGTCAACGAGAAGAAAGCCTCATGGTTATGGCAGTCACTTATATAGATTTGTGAATTCAAGCTATCATCCAAATCGGTTTTTTAGTGCTTCAAAGTTTGAGGGAAGCTCTAATCTAATTGTTGTGCACTTTCCTGCACTTCCTGCGGTCAGTTGTAAGGCTTACAGGGCTGGGGATTGCTTGGTTGGTGGGGCACTAGCTTGCGTTTGTGCTGGTTTAAATGTTATGCAAAGTCTGGCTGTTGGTACTGTAGCAACCGAAGCAGCCGCTGAGGCGGAGACCAATATTGCTGCTGAGTATCTTTTAAAGGTGGCGGCGGTGGCTGCTGGTGGCGGGGGCAAAGATGGCGGTTTGTGGTCGTGGTGGCAGCAAGAATGGTGTTAAGTGAGTGGCAAGGAGGAGAAGGGGGAAGATTTGTTTTAAAAATGGCAAATTACATTCACCTCTATTGAGGTTTCAGATTAATACAACCCACCCCTTGAGCTTTTAAAAATTACACCTCCCTCCCTTGAGGTTTGAGGTAAGTTGCATTTTTTTCCAGATAGAAAATCTTTTAACAGAATATATGTGATGCCAAAAAAAAAAAATAGGTTCATTACCTAAATTGTCCCTAATGTGCATGAAATGACATAAATAAAATTTTTTTGTGCTTCTAAAATTAATTAGTGTGTGCTGATTTTTTAAATCATTGTTTTTTTGCTTCTAAATTCCTCCAAATGTGTGTTGATTTTTTTTATTTATTTTATAGTATATAGGATCTAAAAACTTTGGTACAATTGATTTTCTTAATTTAAACCGTTGTCTTTTTAATATAAGTTAACTAACATTGTTGTTTTCGATATTAATTTTTGTAGGGCATTTTTTTTCGTATTGACTTTAACTTTTTTTTTTTTTTTATAAAAATTTATAGAATCAATATAGGGCTTTAATTATAGCATATAAAGTTTTAAAAAATATATGACTTATAATTTATTTATTGATTAAAATGGTGTTTTATACAGATGTGAAATTTAATTTGCTCATAGAATCTTGTATTGGTAATGCATCTTTTTTTTTTCATTAGAAGAAAGCTCAAAATCAATACAATAAGTAATTTCATGCATGACTCGCACCACACGTGCACTTGAGATGAACCCAAGAAAATGCTGGCGGAGTAGTATGACTAGGAGTACGAGATCGTCTCACAAGGAGCTGTGTGTGCACAATGACCAAAAGATCTAGAACCACCCTCTCAATCAACCACTAAATTCTGGCAAAAGCTTCTTAAAATGGAAAAAAGAAAAATCAAAATATGTTTGTTTTGGAAATAGGTTGTTTATCTAAATTAGCTAGCTAACTAATAGGAAACGACTTGAATAAAGTTTTATTTTAACTTAATGTGACAAAATTTCAAGATTGACTGATCCAATCAATTGTTGTTCTAGGAATTCCAAAAGAAGTATTCTATAACTCAAATCTTTCGACTACAACGTGAGTCTCAGATTCGAAAGTTCTAGCGATAGAAACGGGGTGTTCTTTAGAAATCCAATGTCTAGAATAAATCAAGTCTTTAGAATCGAAGACGAATACCATCGATTCGCGCAACGCCTATACTAAGTATGAACTCACACATAAACGTTATCGAATATAATCAATCGTCTAAGTTTTCAAAGATTTCTAAAGTGAAAAACAACAAGAATCATACAATTAAAAGATTTAGCTTGAAAATCTAGAAAACACCCTCTTACGGTCAATCAAGACCTCCAATCGGTTTTCACACTCAATCCCAAGATGGAGAAGTTAGTTACTCATATCTATCTATGAATAACTTTGAAATAGATGAAGAAATGCTGAAAATTTGACTTTAAAGCAAGAACTCAAACAACATTACAAATTTAATGCAAGAGAAATGGAAGACCATGTATCAAAACTAATGTTTAAGAGGTTACATTTACATCTAGGTAAGAATCTAACAAACAAAAGGTAAAATAAATGAAAAACGTACAAAAACCCTAAAAGTCGTCGTCCCCTTGCTCTGATATTTTGAAAATAACATGAAAGTTCGTATTTATAGGGGATACAATCGAACCCTAAAATCTAGACAAAAATAGTCCTGCCGTTTGAACGGTATGGAGGGGCGTTCGAATGCCCGTCACTAGGCTTTCCACCGTTCGAATGGTTGAGGCTGGCGTTCGAACGGTAGGCCAATTTCTAATTTACACGCCCACGGGCCGTTCAAACTGTGGATCTAGGAGTCCGAACGGTATGCATTTTTTTTTTCTTCTTCTTCCTCTTGCATTTCGAATGGCACTCTAAGGGTTTGAACTGTAATTCCCTTTTTTGCTCAGTCTAGAATCGCCTCGTTTGAAGTCATTGGAGTTGGAATTTAGCGACGCCCATTAGACGCAAACACGAGTATCTTGGGGAGAGCTTTCCAACGGCTTATCATTCGTTCCGTTTTGAATTACGAGTAAAAAGTTACACGTTTTCCAAGACAAGACCCCCAGGGACGTTCTTCAATGTGCCACGCTCTCAGCTCGGATCATTTCTTTGACTCTAGATTCACTCCTTTAGCTTTAAAAACCTAAAACAAGATTGAGCATGAGGTTCAATGCAAAATATAGTAAGAAAATCATACTTATCCCTAAACTACGACTAACAAAGGGTCGTTTAAAGACAATAGACTACACTTTCGTTGTCTAATCAATGCACATTAAGGGCAATTTAGGTAACGAATCTGTTTTTTTTTTCTTTCTAATATCACATATATTTTGTTAAAAGATTTAACATCTGAGAGAAAATGCAACTCACCTCAACCTTAAGGAATGAGGAACGTAATTTCTAGAACCTCAGGGGGTGGGTTGTATTAGTTTAAAATCTCAAGAGAGGTGGATGTAATTTGTCATTTTAAAAATTATTGCAAACAAATAAAATTATTTTTTTTCAAAATTTTTTAATTTTTAAAAATTGTTCTTAATTATTAAAATAAAAAATAAATTTTTTTACCAAACACGTTTTATTTTATTTTTTTCAAAAATTTGACAATGAAAATTTTACTAAGTTTTGTTTTTATGTTCTCATTTCATAAGAGAGTGAAATGGTCATTTCCACTTTTGAAAGAGAGAATTGTCATTCCAATAATATGTGAGTGCTATCAAATAAAGGAATGAGAATAAAAGTAGGAATAATCATTCCATTCTCTTATACCAAACATAGTCTAGGTCCATATCTAAATACATAATTTTTCATAAAACAAAATAAGCATTATTCATGTGAGTAATAATAATATTACTTATATAAAACAAAGTATGGATTACTCATATAAGTATTGCTACACAATTAAAAAAAGTATATAGAAATTATATACAGAATGTCTCATGATTAAAACCTACTAGTTTATTATTAAGTATTACTAAGTGTTCACTATAAAAGAGTGCTATTGTACAAGAACTTTTTAAAAAAATAATGTTCAGTATTTGTTCCTTTATTTTGAAACTAAAAATCTCAACTATTTAAGCTTATAATTTCAATATTATTGCAACATAAATTATTTTTTGGTAAAACTTCGGTAAGTAATACTATTTAATTAACAATGCACGTCATTTGTGCAGTTTTTTTTATTATTTTAAAATAAAGTCTTACACGTGCGCCACAAAAAAAAAATTGTGCTGGTCTATAAACAACAGAGGTGTTTGGATGTAACTTATTTAATAGCTAATTGACTTATACTTATGATTTTTTTTAAAATTTATTTGAGTAAGTAACTTAAAAAAATAGTTTATATTTAGTCACGTTTTTTAAAAAAAATATTTTTAAAAATAATTTATAACTTATAAAGCAAGTAACCGATCACTTAGCTAAACGCTAATGCACCGTACGGTTACGGCATCACGGTTGTGCTCACAACGAATGAGAAGTCGACAGCGAGTTTTAAAAATACCATCTGGTTTTACAATACCGCCCATCTCAACCTCGGTTATGACAGCACAGTACTCACGACGAATGAGAATTCGACAGCGAGTTTTTTAATACCATCTGGTTTTACAATACCGCCCATCTCAACCTCCAAAACCACCTGTCACTGACCATGATCAATGGTGGTTTTACATCTCATTCTATACGTATGTCCATGCTTTTTGAGACAAAAAAAATTTACACAACAAAACCTTCACCAAATGGGAACAACAAAGAAGCCCATTAATTCTCTGAAAAATCTGCCCTCTCACTCTCTATGTGTCGCTGTCTAAAAGAAGAGAATAATTTCAGGGTTTCTTCCCTTCTTTTCCTGGAATTTGGTAGTTTGGTTTCAAAGAGAGAGAGAGAGAGAGAGAGAGAGAGAGAGATGGGGAGAGGAAAGGTGCAGCTGAAGCTCATAGAGAACAAGATCAACAGGCAAGTGACCTTCTCCAAGAGGAGGGTTGGGTTGCTGAAGAAAGCTCATGAGATCTCAGTGTTGTGTGATGCAGAAGTGGCTTTGATCGTCTTCTCCCACAAAGGGAAGCTCTTTGAGTACTCCACAGATTTTTGGTACTACTTTTCCTCTCTCTTCTCTAAAATGCCATGTATATACACTCATATACATATTATCTATCTATCTGTCTCATACACGCATACTCTATATATCTGTGCATATGTATATACATATATAGATTTTGTTCTGAATATATATTTGAGTTTTTTTTTCGCCTCTTTTTCAACTGGGTTTGATTTTTTTCCTCTCTCTTTATATATCTGTTATTTGTTTTGGTACAGTTCTTCTGGGTTTCCCTTGACTTGTTTGATATATCACGTCTGAACGTGGAAATTTAACATTGTCCAATTCTATTTTATTTTTCAATATTTTTTTACATAAAGTTGTGTCCTTATAGATCTTTGTTTTTTTTTATTTATTATTCTGTTGGACTATATGAGAATTCTTTTTTTCTTTTCTTAATTAACATGATATTTGTTTCTTGAGATCACAAAACTATGTAAAAATAACTCATGTTTTTAGTTTAGTTTTTCTTTATCTGACAAAGTTGTAACAGTGCTCTTTGTAACTGCTGTGGAGAGAGTCCTTGCTAGTCACCGATTTATTTCATTTCTTTTCTATTATTACTTTCTCTTGGTTTTATTCACCATAACATAATTTTGCATGCTCTTGGGGCCGTTGGATGCCTATAAAGGCTTTACCGTGTTACACTTAGAAAAAAATTATTCGGTTTTCTTGGAACATCACGTTGCCCCTCACCCCTCAGAATACTCTAAATCTAGGGTTAGAAATGGTGCCTTGGAGCTCATTGTCTTGCAGACTATGCCTTGAGGGTGATTAACCTCCTAAAAACAACTTTTATTTTTATCCTCAAGTTAATACATCCATACATATATTTATATATACATTGTTATGATGCTTTCAAAAGACTATTTATAGAACTAGTTTCCAAACCAAAAGATGATTCCTTAAAATAAAAGCAACTTAACTTAGTTCTGGGAACACCTCAGAAAGACTGCACAGCAGCTGTATGTCGATTAATATTTTTCTTTCTCCCCTGAAGATCTTGGCACGTTTTATTTTCATACTTACTGTCAAATTAATCCTACAGTTGTAGTGCTGAAAATTGAAGTCTTAACTAAGAACACCAGAAACTTTATAGATTTAACTTTTTCCTTATGCGACAGCATGGAAAAAATCCTAGAGCGACATGAAAGTTATTCTCATGCTGAGAGACAGCTGGTTAATGACCCACAAACCCCGGTATGTCCTGCAAGTCTATTTTTCTTATGGTGATATCATCTTAAAAACATGTTGTTGTTTATATTCTTTTTTAGTTTTATTTATTTGATTGCTTGTAATCATCGTGTTTTAACTGTTCAGGGAAACTGGTCCCTGGAATGCACCAGACTCAAGGCTAAGATGGAGCTTCTACAAAGAAACCATAGGTAAGAACCTTGTTACATGCCAGCGAGAATGAATACCGAAACTCAAGAGTAGCTATTTCTTAATTTTCCTGAATTTCTTCAAGGCACTATATGGGGGAAGATCTGGAGTCCTTGAGTCTGAAAGAACACCAAAACTTGGAGCAACAGCTAGATACTGCACTTAAACGCATCCGATCAAGAAAAGTATGATACGATGTTTCTTAAAATGTAACATTTGGTTTATAAATCGCGGGTTTTATGTAAGTTGACACTTGAAAATGCTTCCCTTGCAGAACCAACTCCTGCATGAGACCATTTCGGAACTCCAAAAAAAGGTGAAGCCTTATAGAATTCTAAAACTATTTAACAATACTGTTCTCTGAATCTTATGATTATTCTAGAACAATAACGCTCATTCTACCTAGTCTCTATTTGGAATGGCCTGGAGAGTATTAGTAGGATATCATGTTTTATATCTTTACTTTAAGTGTGTGCACTACACTAAGGTAGTAAGCATATACCTATCTTATATACATTCTTCTAAAATGTATCCAACACTCACCTAAGAATATAGGTATGAGATATGTATTTGATATGTATTGTTAGACATTCACCAAGCAAAAATATTTAGTAACTCGAGTATACCACATATTTATGCTTTAAACTATCATATTGTGGATAAAATGATCTATGACACTTTGTAAACAATGTTTTATCTTTAAAAAAATATACTAACAAATATGAATATTTGGCTGTGTCCTGTGTCATTCCACGGGAAAATTAGATTAATACTTAGACAGATACTAGTATGGCGCACCCATTCGAGTCCATGTAACATAGCATATAGCTATGTTTGGCAGCTCAACATTACCACCCTGGGAACTGTATTTCCAGAGATTCCTGAAGTTAGGAGGATTGATGTTGTTTAAGAGAAAAATGGCTGATGTTGGAAAGCGTTGATAAATAAAAGAAACAAAAACAAGTTTGTTAATCATACTGAGTCATTGTTTTGTTTTAGTGAGTAAACTCATTTCATTTTTATTCCCTGTTTCAGTTTCATTTTATCAAATTTATAACCTCAGAAGGTATAAACAAAGATCTTAGTTATGCAACAACAAGGATCACTTCTTCAAGCTTAAATCTTAGTTGCCCACAGCTGTCCTCAGATATATATGGGAGGGCAGTTGAAATTAACATTTGTTCATATCTCATCTCTCACTCTGTTCTTTGACAGGAGAGGGCAACAGAGGAAGAAAATAAAATGCTAGCAAAGAAGGTGAACTGCCTTATTTTTTGCATGCATGCATGCATGCAAACTTTTGTGTTTTGCATAACCATGTATTATGTATAGGTTATTGTGAATTTTTCTGATTGAAATTAGATCAAGGAGAAAGAGAAAGAGAAGACAATAGCAGAGCAGGTACAATGGGAGCAGCAAAATAATGACCTGATCAATTCATCAGCATTCCTACTACCACAGCAACTTCCCTGTCTAAATGGGTAATCATCTCTCTCTCATTTGTAATCTAACATTAATTGAAGCTTGGCACACAAATTTTTATTGCACAATATCTTAATTTTCTAGTTAATAAAATCATGCATGCAAGAGTCTGATACATTAGGAAAGAAGATTACTTATAATGCATTCTTTATTTTACGGGTAACTAAACAAAAAACTGATTTTTTGACAATTAAATACCTATACATTTTCTTCTATTTTTCAAACCTAACCCAAAAAATGAAGAAATTTAACTTTTTTTTTTTTACTCTCTTTTCTGTTCCTATCTTTTCGCTCTCTGTCCACAAACCCAAGATCCAAATATAGGATAAAAAAAAAATCATTTTACTGTGCAATATGGAAAAACAAAACATCAATTATCAACACAGAAACTCTATAGCATGGACAAACTAGAGAGAATTATGCTGCTCGTGAGGGTCTTATAGTCATCAAGATCTGCCAGGCAACTGCTGATAGAATTTTGTTTTGATAACTGGCTCGATCGCCTGCTGAAGGATGGCATTGTACCTAAGGCTATTTGTTTCAACGGAGAATATCTGAAACAAAATATTTTCTAAGAAATTAAGAAAATTAGGTTGTTTGTTTGTTCAGAAATTTTTAAATTTTAGGGAGATTCCGAACCACAAGGAAAATAATAAAATCTCAGAAGTTGTTTTCCGCGAGCCTAAAAATGAAAGAATTTTGGTCAAGAAAGAGTACAAATCTCTGTCAATCTCTCCCTCCCTCTATAAATTATGTGATTTTATTGAAACTTATCTTACTCTTATATTTTGTACAAATAAATATTTTTCAAAAAGAAATTTTCTTTTAGGAATTTATTTTCCGTTGAAACAAACATAGCCTAAGGTACTCCATAGAATTACAGTCCTGTAGTTTGGACTGTAGAGCATGTGCATTTTTGCTTGGGCAGGTACCATTACCTTTGCTAATTTGTAACCTGTGATGTAGTGAGGCTTACCTGGGAGAAGGTCCAGAAGCAAGGAGGAATGAGCTTGACCTCACTCTCGAGCCAATATATTCGCACCACCTTGGATGCTTTGCCGGTTGATTAGCCCGAAGAAAGATGCATTATTAAACAAACATAGGTCATCAAAAGGATCTCATAAAATATATTTTATTTTTACGTCTACAAGGACGGAGGTGGATGAGGTAAGAGAAATAAGATATGCCATCCATTGTTACTCTCTTGTATTTAACTATTTCTGTTTTGAGAATATAAGTAAAACATCTCCGAACTTGAGTTATCTATATAAGTGTGTTTTATGAATTATGCTTATGTCACATTGCTCTCTATCTACTTTTCAAAATCAGCTTCATCGAGAGAGCAGAATAAAGGAAAATGACGGTTGGTATTGTAACTTGTAATGTAATGTTTATGTATCAAGAATTTATGGGTGAATATATATATATATATATATATTATTTACATTCAATATATACAGGTATTTTGAGATGTGTGTGTTTCAGGTATGTATGTAACTCCCTTCTTGTTCTAGTTCTTCGTCGTAGTTAATCAGTAACTACTTCCCAATGGTGACTAATGTTAAGAAGAAAACATGTGTAAACGATTTTTTTTGATGAAAAACAGAAATGAAAGACGTGTAGGGTTCCTTGGCTTGAGTATTTAGTTTCCAACCTGACTTCAAATAATGGGCTTGTAAATCAAACATATCAAGCCGAAAAGTTAAAGAAATGTAGATTGAGAGATATTGAACGGAGCACAAGCATGCCTTCATTGTATGTCATGAGTTTTTTCAGACCATCCATACAGCCTATGAAATAATGAATCGAATAAATAAAGGAATGAAAATTATCCTCGAATGAATCTAACATGAGCGAACAGCCTATCAAAAACATGTACTTCTTACCAACTGTAAAATCAAAGCTTCGCTACGAACACCTTCACCATATGAGATATTCACAGTTTTGTGTGTAGTTTATTTTTCTTTTCCGTTTAGTTTCCTATCTGTCTTCGTTCTTTAGTCAGGAAAGCCAAGATCAAGTCGTTTCATCAAATACCATCAACTGGAAAAGCAATCAAAAGAGAGTCAATATGATGGAAGACCCAAGGAAAACAAGATCATTAAGGCACTTGTAATGTTCAAGTTATCAAGACATAGCAATTAAGATAGGAAGATACAAAGACTACTTGCATTAGCCCTTTTTTGTTGGTTTAATTTCTCTAATGTCAGACACCATGTTGGCATCGACACCCATTTTGTAGTTCAATTTCATTTGAAGTCTCTGACGTGTCATAGACATCAAGTAATTGACAACAGCATAACTTCATTTATTTATGAACATTGTATCTTATAAAACTAATCCTACTCTCCTGGCAGATTTTCTTACTCATTAAACTCCTTATCATGGTAGAAAATTTAGTAATTAAATTCAACTTTTCATTATTTTTTTTTTGAAATAAAAAATTATAGCAACACATTGCATACATGGATTGCAGCAAAGCTGCGACCCAGGTGATTTTGAGTTCTTGGAAACTGAGACACATAAAAAGCTATTAGAGGGTTATCACCCACTCTCTTTCCCTAATTTTCATTATTTCACCAAAAAAATTACTTTTGTAGTGAACTTGGCCAATTTGGAGACATAAATAGCTAGGGATCAAAACTTAAAATGGCGCATGTAGTAATAATCTGGCAATGTATCTTGAGCAAGACACAAGCATATCATGGTGAAGATAAAGGAAAATATGAAGAGTAGAGTAACAAGTCATCAAGAATCATATTACCCTCCCACAAACTGGACATTTTTCGCTCCTCTCCATCCACTCATAGATGCAACTGAGGTGATAATGGTGACGACATTGGGTAGTCATCTTGGGATTTTCTGGGCTATATTCTGTCAGAAAAATATTTAGAATGAATGAGTTAATATAGAACAGAGTAGTTACATTATTAAAATGCTGCAAGCTATTTAAAGTGTCAAAGCAACTTTATTTAAAGCTTGGGTGATAACTCTATATTTGGAAAATATGCTGACATTAATCACCCGTAGCTGCAGCATAAAAAAATTATGAAACTGGCTTCTGAATAGATTTTACCTTCAAGACATGTAGGACAGACATCTTCATCTTCTGGTGCAGAATAGACATATCGAACTCGACTTTCCACTTTTTCCATTGAGATCTTTCCAGAGGACTCCAAATGGCATTCTTTTGATTCCTCTCCACAACAAGAACCAGACTGTTTGTCTACTCCACTGTTAGTTTTTGGGCATACTCGGACATTGTTTCTTCTAAGCAGTTCCAGCTCCACGTGTGAATGAATTGTGCCTTTCCCACATCCCATATCAGCAAAATCATTTTGCAATTGGGAATTTTGGGGATCCACATTATTTAGCAAATGCCTATCAGTGTCTAGTTGTGCAATGTTAGGTGCCGCCACAGAGCTCGAAGAGGCTGCCCCCTGAAAAGATGAAGGAGCGGCTAGCATTTCCACTCTGCCAAATAATGCTCGATACTATACACATAATGGAAGTAACGTTGCAGAGACACCATGATATATTCTTAAAGGTCAGTTCCTCCAACACTCAAAATATAGTTAATAGTATTAAATTAAAAGGTTAATTCCTCCAAAACACAATATATAGTTTTATTAATAAATCCTCCCTCACAAAATAACAAGCAGATTAAGAGGAAAATTTGAAGTTGGACCAATACATTCTAAATCTAAACAGCCAAGTTGAAAGGTTAAGTTACTTATATAAATAAGAATGGTTTTTTGAAAACATAAGGTTCAGGTCAGAGGCAAAAATGAAGAAAACCTTTAGCATATTTAGTAGTAAAGAAGAAGAAATTTTATACTACCTAAGTTGTTCCAATCCAACTTAAATTATTTGAGTTCAAACTAAATCAATAAATCCCCCTAAAGGTTTTATAAATTTATGAGAGAACAGAAAATCATCCTTGTACTTGGTTGTCTAATTTTTTCATTAAGTATCATTACCAATTCAAATTTCACATCGATTGAGGTACATAAAAGAGGTGCGACGAAGAGATTTATAAATGAAATTCTGCCAAATAAGAGCACCAGTATTGAATTAGTGATATATACAATAGAAATCAAGCTCAAAGGAAGATTGTTTAAATTATAAAAGAATTAAACTGTAGCTATCATAGACCGCCAAGACTTGTGGTTTGATATATGAGAGGGAAACTAAAAATATACAGATATGAAACAGTAGATATGCCCAAACATCTCTCCTAATAGAAACACAAAAAATGAAAGTCATAGCCAAAATTGAAAAGAAATTTAGAAGGTGGAAAGGGGCAGGGACTCCCTGATCATACCTTATTTGTTAAGTTTTGAATGAAGCAATTGGTGCACATGCAATTTCCATGATGGGAACTGTTGGATTCTAAATTTTCTTCAATGTCAGGAACATGAAAGCAACAACAGAGAGAACCCATAATGCAGTTTCAATTCTTACATTAATTAGACCTCTGTGCCGCTCAATCCGGTTGCGCTGGCAAGGCAAAAACCCAACACCATAAGCAATGCCAACAAAACAAAATTAGTAATAATAAACAGAATAAACGAATAAATTATAAGGTAATGAAAAGAGAGGAGGGACACCCTCTGTTCCAGCAAGTGCAAACCAGAAAGAAATTGGTCATCCAAGGGTTATAACTTATAAGAAAGTCAATTATAAACCTATAGATTATTTAACAGTTATATTTAGTATCTTAGGCAACAATGAATTTGACAACACAAATTAAAAAAAAAAACCTGGAAATTTAGATATTAAAAATAACAACACATAGTAGGAATTTGAGCAGTACCTTTCTCAGTCATGGATCAAACTATTCCTCAAAATTATGTATATACAGAAATATATATACATACATACATACATACATACATACATACATACATGTATGTATGTATGTATGCGCAGCACACACAAATAAACCTAAATATGCAAGTGAAAATACATATAGACAAACTCTTGAAAATATACGGATGCACTTTTACGTATATATGACAGGAAGGCAAAAACCCATAAAGAAAACAGAGAGAAACAGAGGCTACCTAGAGAGAGAAGGGTTAGAAAGAGAAAGCGATTGAGGAGTAATCATAGTGTTCAACGTTGGACTGAAACTGAAAGAGGAGACCTTCGAGTCTTCGATTCTCTCTGTCTGTTGTTGGGTTTCGGATTTTTCGCCGAGGAATTGGCTTCCGTATTACTTTATAATATGTTGGTTGGATTTATTTGGTAGTAACACAAGTAATCCTATTCCTATCCAACCTTTTATTTCTATATACTACTTAATTAAATTTGCGAAAAAAAAATTAAGCCAAAAAAGAAAAAGCATTAAAATAAAGTAAATAAAGGAAAGCATGATAACATATACCCTCAAGTAATAAGCTGCGAATCATATACCATGGTCGTAAGGAGATCATGTATGGTCCTTATTACATGCATCTTTGAATAATTTATATAAGAGTAATATGCTCTATAAACAAATTGTAAATAAATTTCATACAATATAATATAACTGTTTATGACCATTATAAAATTTCAATAAGAATAGAAATTTTCTTAAAGTGTATTGGCAATTACTACCAAAGACCATGAGTCCTCATCAAAATCGACATTGGTGGTTTTTCACAGTTTTACCAACCAATTACATATCCAAATTCGATTGAATCTCTGGCTTTACTTTACGGTTGACATAATAGTATCTAAGTTTTATATCACGTTTTAAAACCTTGTAAATTTTCTTATTTTTGACATCAGAAAAAACATGAACTCGACATGATTTTTTAGGACCTGGGATGGAAATATAAGCCTATAAAGTTGGGAAATGGTTGAATTTTTAGGTCTAATTATCGTTTGCGCCGGACTTGGGATTTAGAGTGGTTGGCTGCTTCGGCCAATTATATATATATATATATATAATACGTATGATTCATTTTGTTTATAAATATTAGAAAACATAACCACTTGAACATGTTATTTAGAATTGAACCATTGATCTCCCCCTGTAAACAAGGCCTTAAGCCACTAAGATATTATGCAACTATAGTACTTTTGGTATAAAAAATATATATTTTAAATTTTAATTCAAGTTGCCCTTAATGAATTTGGACCCAATAAGAGCAAGTCTAGCGTTAAGCGCCGCCTACTCAGCAGGCGTGTCTGACGCTAGCATGTTTGGTCCAATAATGAGTCTTTCGTACGGCTTATGATAATGATTTTGGGCCGAATATTGGGCTAGGGCAAGCCTAAGCTAACACCATTCCTTAATATAGAGTATAAGCTTTACCTTAACCTAACCTTGCTCATGTCTACTCTCGTGCATACAAACATTTTAAAAATTAATGAAAATACAACAAAAAAAAAATGAGAAAAATAATAGGAAAGTGGTAGTGTACAGTTGATTGTACTCTAAAAAGTACAAATTAAAGTCCTTAATTATAAGTTATTACTAGTAATTATTTATATATTAGTATTATTTTAATAAAAATTAGTTTTCTTTTATATTTTTATGTCTTGTGCATATTTGAATGTAAAACTGAACAAAATAAAGCTAACATGCACATAAACATCTATCCGTATGTTAATTTGATGTAGTAGATATATGCTAGAAATCTTAGATTATATTATATATATATGTAGTACGGATATGTGTATATATTATATTTTATATGCATATATATATATATATATATGTTGGTGTGTGCAGGTGAAGAAAACAAGAAAAGAGGTGGCTAACAAGAACAAGAAGAAAATAAGAAAAATAATATAAAAAAAAAAACCTCAATTCGGCTATAAAAAGATAGTAGAGGGCGGAGAGGTGGGGAGGGAGAAAGTTTGCTTTATTCAATTATTTTCTTTCTTAGGGATAGATTTCCAATTAATTTGCTAGCAGCTTTTCACTCAAATAAGTTTTTCCTTTCAATCTTTTCTTTGTCGTTATTCTATTGTAAAAATTCTTTTATTTATAAAGTCATTTTATTTTTCAATCTATATCTTTTCTTTTCAATACTATAAGTAGTTAGTTTTATTATTAGAGACAATTGTGAAGATCATATGAGTATCTTGGAATGTCAACAGAGGTAATTGAGTTTTCATTATTTTATCTTTAAAATTTTTTAATTCTTGGTAATTAAATTCTAGATTTTCGAGAAAACTTAAATTCTTGATAAAGTTTGGTAATTTTTATGCACAAATTTCAATTTGGTATAATTATTGCACAAATCGATAGTATGAATCTATGGCTTTAATTTTTATTATTCTAAATTTAATTATTATTGATTTTTATTTTAATCGTTAAATTCTTTGAATAAAAAAACTCAAGACAAAGTCAATAATTTGAGTTACAAAGTTTCTGTTGGAATTTCGAGTGAATCGGGTGATTGAATTAATTGGATCCAAAATTGTTTTATTAAATTTAATTTAAAGTCTAGTTCAACAATCTTCAAAACTCCTAAAACAAACTGTTTTATTTTGGTTACTATTTGATTTTGTTTTTTTACCAATTGTCCAGATCTCATTGATACTATTCATGATGAAATTCAAACAAGTTGGCTTATATTTCAAGTAAAGTTATTGCAATACTACGGTATTTAGCATGACTTAGTCAGTTTTTAATCTTTTACCGTAGATAAATTTTAACACCTAACTTTGTATGTTTAGATAACTGTTCCCAATAGATTGACTCCGGTCTTACTGAATTTTATTTACTGCTCCACCGCACCTGCACTTAGATGTTAATAGATTGTCATATTCTGAGGTTAATCAAGTATTTTGACGTCGTTGCCGTGGAACATTTTTAATAAAATCATGCAAAAAAAAAAATTTTAAAAATTATAATAAAAAATTCAAAATTCAAAATTCAAAATTTAAAATTAAAAAATTAAAAAAAAATAATCATAATACCTTTGCGGATTTAAGGACAATTAATTACTTTCCTACCTTGATGAATAAATTGGAAGGTGTATACTAACAGATCAGTAGTCTATGCTCACTTATTACTTTATTCCATTGCTAACTTATATATTTGTATATATTTAATTCTTTTTATTATTATTACTATTATTGTGTGGTTAACCTATTTGGTTGGCATACTCGCCTATTGCTGGACGAAGCCAGTCAAGTTGATTACCATATTTTCTATTTTTATTTTTCATCTAACCTATCTAACTCATCTAACTTACTAACTATTTAACATTTTCTTTTATTTAGTGGATAACTAACGTTGGTTACCATTCTAATATTTTATTTTATGCACTTTATTTCAACTTTATTTCTTTTTCTTTGTGGTTTACCTTTTGAGTTGATTTACCGCCTATTTAGGTTGGCGCCACTCGATATGGTAACCATATAGCTTATATATATATATATATATATATTGTTTTTTTTGTAAGCACCCCATTTTTGCCCGCTCGGAAATCTCAGACGTAACCGAACTCTCTTTCAAAACTTTGTAGACAAATTCAAGCCTAAATCAACTTTTAGACCCCTATCGAATCAGTCAACCGCTCTTCGGGCCTGCTGGGCCCAACAGAAGCCTAATGACCAAACCTGCCCATGGGCCTCCAGGCACGTCTTGAGAAAGTTTAAAGTCCCTCAAGATGGTAAGTTCACCCTTTCAAAGTATTCCTAGACAGTTAGGCGTGCTCAATATGCCATCCTATCCAATTTCGATCTCGTTCTGGTCAACTCCAGTCAAAATGACCGTTTTGCTTCTGAACGCCCCAGCATAGTACAAATCCTACCAAACAGTGAAAAACTCTTCTAGAATCATTCCTAAACGACTCGGCATGCTTAACACAACGCTTCGACCTATCCTAACCTTTTCAACCAAGCTCGGTCAAAATAACCATTTTGCCCCTAGTGACCCAAACGCGCCCCGAAACTACACTGGTCCTAGAATATTGAACGACGACTCTAGTCATACACCCCTATTTAACTAAAGGAGGACCTTACGACACTAAACACTCCCAACTCAATGAAAGCCCCCTGGAGCGTCTTACAGACGCTCTGCTAAGATTGCCCTTTTTCCCGATTCCCTGGTTATAACGTACAGTCAAACGACTTGAGAAATGCGTAAACTGGAAAATTCCCAAAACTTGTTCATAGGTCTTTCCATCGATACGGCTCGATTGGAGAGATCGCTTCCTGAAGCTCCTCATCGCGTGGCTCAAAAATTGCTACTTTCAGCAATCCTTGGAGCGTCTCATAGACGCTTCGCCAAGGTTGATTTTTTTTTCAATTCCCTGATTATAACGCACTGTCAAATGACTTGATAAATGCGTAAATTAGTAAATTCTCAAAAGTATTTCTAAAGTATTTTCCATCGATATGGTCCGATCGGAGAGATCGCTTTCAGAAGGCCTCGATCATGCGGCGCAAAAACAGCCACTTTTGAACCCCCGCGGAGCGTATCACTAACGCTCCGCAAAGATGCGATTTGATACACACTTCCCGAGATGATATCTCACACTTCCGAACACTGTTCAAACTTTTTGAAAACTTTAGAGTTCATGAGAAACCCTAGAAGAACACTGTAGATGTAACCGATTCCTCTAAAACCTTCCTAGTTGGTGCAATTATCAAGGCAAAGTTTAAACGAACATTCCTGGTGACAGAGCGTATGCTATATGTGCCCAGATTTTAATCAGGTCGATCAAATTTTGATTAATCGTTAAAATTTAGCCAGTACAATAGGTACCACGTGGCATTCTGCCAATAGAACAATACTGGCGCATGTAGCACATGCGCTAGTGCAAATTTTGTCGACCTCTCCAGAGTTGCCTATAAATACAGGCCTCCCCTTTTGTATATTCCAAAATCGAAAATTGTAGCGAAGCTCTGCAAAAACCGCTCTAGAACCTCGAATCTCTATATACCTCTCACACTTCAGTCACTTAGGGTAGATTCCACCTTCCCCTAAACCATACACTTCACCTACATAGCCTTCCATGCCATAGAATACCTCCTTCCAACCCCTCACGCATACTTAAATCCATCCAAGCTTAAGTCAAAACATCCATAGAAGATTGCAAGTGTATTGAAGGAAAAAGTTGATATTTCTTTTTATTTTTGTCTTCCCCCCCTCCTTTCTTCTCCCTTCTAACCTACTTAGGTTATTCTCTATTTTAATCTCCATCTTCTACCCCTCTTTCTTACATGCTTGAAGCAAGAGAGCTCTTAGTTCATGCCTAGAAAAAAATTGGTAAGAGCCACCGTATAAGGGGATCTCTCACTAGCCTACTTTAAGATGGTATGGCCTTGGAGCCTCTTGATTAAGTGGTGTAGCCTAAAGCCTTGTATGAATTCATTATCCCCTTGCATATTGCTATTTTGTTCATGTTTTGTGTGCTTGACTTTATTTTTATGTTTATAACCATGTTTTTCAAAACTTACGCTATTTTCATTTCCATGCCATTTTGAAGCTCAATATTCTCTTCAAAGTGGTTCTAAGAGTTGGTCCTTTGAAGCTTAGAATGAGACTTTAAGAAATCATACCTTAGAAAATCCCTCCATTAATCCCTAACTCACATTTTTGCATCCTTGCACTCCAACTTGCATAAAAATAGTTTTCAAACTCTCTAATTTCTAAGGTTTCTATTCTTTCAAACTTAGTGGTTAGAATGGCCCCATGGAACCCTCTTTTGAGTGATCTCTCTTTTATTTGGCCATGGGAATCCTAACTTGTTAGAATGGTTTCCTTTAAAAATGGTTTTCAAAATCTCCTTTTCAAAAATGATTTTCAAGAGTTCATTCTCCCCATCTTTGCATTATAAATGGTTTCCAAAAAGTTGTCATTATTGTGTTGACTCTTAAAATTCCTACTTTTCTTAAGACAAAGATTATAATGGTTCCAAGGAAACCTTCTTCGGAATGGTTTTCAAGAACCAATCATATAAACCATATTCTTGGCTAGAGTCAAATTTTCATGAAAATGATTTTCAAAAGGGTTGTCTACCAAAGACCTTTGCATAACATAATTTGTTTTCCTAAACTCTTTTCAAAAATGCATAAAACCACCTTTCAAAACCATCTTCCAATCCAACCCTAGGTTAACTTGACCCTAGTTGTCCAACTCTAGGTTAACTTAACCCAAGTTAGTTAACCCTAGGTCAATATAACCCTAGGTTAACATAACTCTAGTTAGTTAACCCTAGATTAACTTGACCCTAGTTGTCTGACCATAGGTTAGCCTAACTCAAGTTAGTTAACCCTAGGTCAATCCAATCCAAGTTAGTTAACCTTGGGTCACCTTAACCCTAGGTCAATTCAACCCAAATTAGTTAACTCTAGGTCACCCCTAACCTTAGACTAACCCAACCTAGGCTAGTATGCTTCAAGGTTTCAACTCAAAGACCCATTTGAAATGATCTTTTAATTTAAAGACTATTCTCATAACCTATTTTTCAAAAGTTTCCTACTTTCTTGATATTTCAAAAATTAACGCTAAAACCTCTTCAAATACTCCTACACTCTATCTTTAAAAAAGGTCTCCGTTTATCAAAAATCATTTTCGAAATGTTTTCAAGAACTCACAACTCTAGGGTGTCTCCAACCCTTTGTGGTTAGGGATATGAAAGGAAAGTGATATATTAAGTACAACCTTCAAGGTTGTCCATATTAGGGTTCCAAGTTTATTAAAAAACTTCAAAACCCTACCTCCAAGGTTTTCAAAACAAGACATCAAAACTCTCTTGAGTTATTTCAAAAGCACTTCCCAAAACTCCCTCGATTTGTTCCAAAACATTCAAAACACTTCAAAATCCCATGTCAAAAGCAATTCCAAAAACCCTCAACTTCTATTTCAAAAACACTCCAACATCAAATTCCAAATCAAAACTCTCAAGTTCTCTTTTTTCAAAGACCTTAAAGTATCTTCAAAAACTTTCCAAAGACCTCAAAGCGTCTTCAAACATTCCAAAGGCCCTAATGCGCTTATTTTCTATCGAGCTCTTGCCTGAACTACGAATGACCTGATTCTCGCCAAATGAGATACGTAAGCAACCTAAAATGGTGCGGTCATAACTCTTATTTCAACTCTAGTCCTTTTTCAAAACTCCCTATCAATTCAAGATCCTTGTTTCAAAAACCCTTCAAAACTTCCATGTTTTCAAACATTTTTCCTCCAAACTTGCATCATGCATCATTCATTCAAAAAGTGATGACCAAACCCTGTTTTCAAAAAGTGGACAATAGTAACCGGTTACTTTAATGAGTGAACAAAGAGTGATTAGACATGTAGGTATTGAAAGGGCGAGGTAGGGTGATGATCTTAGGATATCTTCCCTATACGTAACCAACCCCCGGACCAAAGATTTCTATTTTCAAATGACCAAAATGAAGTTATTTTCAAAAATGGCTTAAAACCTTCCCAAGGTTGCCAAATAACCTATTTTCTTACAAAAGCCTCTCTTGAGGAAGTTTTTCAAAACCTTTTTCAAAAATCTTAAGTTTAATCTTCAGATTATACTTAGTTTTAGGTACCCTAATTCACCTTAATCAAGTTAGGTGGCGACTCATGTTTTTCTAAAAGACCCTTAATCAAACCAATTTCAAGTTCGAACCTAGTCGCACTCGTCTTTCGAGAATGATGAGTTCTAATAACAGAGTTTCGTGTTTTTTCCGAGCCGAAAGGACTTAGTCAAAAATTAGGGCACGACAATTTTATTATTGTGGATAATCTTATTTCGAGCTTATTCACCGTCTATTTAGGTCGGCGCCGCTCACTAAGTTTATCATAACGTTGTTACTAATGGACTAACTTGTGTTTCTTATGTTATTTTTGTGTGCAGGTATTTTAGTACATTATTGTAATTTTTTATATATATTTTTAGTATCTTGTCGTTAATTGATTCTAGAAGTGCCCTGGTCTAGTCGTTACTCTGCCCGCATCCCTCCAAGTAGGTAACCTTCCATTTTCTCAGCTTTGAGAGCCGTCAATACTGTTTCTTTTCTCATCCCCGTTTTGTCGGCGGCTCACTTAGGTTTTTAGCCCGACATTCTGACTTGTAAGGTCCGTGTTTATGTTTCGGGATGGATGCATTAAAGATATGCATGGATGATTGGTGAGCGTTGACTCGTCTAGTGATCTTCCTCTAGTCCACCATATTATTTCCCTATCTTGGACTCATGTTCCAAACATTCAGTTAGTTAACTGAGGTCCCTATTATATCCCAATGGCAAAAGAATTTAATCATCAACCTCCTGGGAATCCCAACCCGTCAAATCCAAATAATGTACTTGAAGGTGGGAGTGTACATGGTGTTCCTCTCCATAGGTCTCTCAGGGATTAACTAAATCCGAATAGGCAAGCGCCTATCTCTTGCATTGTTCTTCCAGCGTATCACGCAGCGATGACTTTAAAGCTGGGAATGATCCAGCTAATAAATCCATTCCATGGTTTGGATTTTGAAAAACCATATCAACACATAAAAGATTTCGATGACGTATGCTCTATGTTCTTCGATAATTCTTACCCAAAGGAAGTTGTACTTTTGAAACTCTTCCCATTTTTTCTCAAAGACAAGGCCAAGACATGGTTCAATTTTTAAGGCCTAGGTCTATTCATTCTTAGCAAGATCTTCAGACAGAATTCTTGAAAAAAAATTTCCCTAAGCATAAAACTGAGGTGATTCATCGCCAAATCTTTTAATTTGTCTATGTGTCTAGTGAATCGTTCTTCCGATGGTGGAAGAGATTCAAAGATTTGTTGAGTACTTGTCCACATCATGGTTTCACCAATTAGCATATCATAAATACTTTCTATTCATCATTGACTCCACAACTAAAGCAATTCGTTAAGTCTATGTGTGCAGGGACTTTGTATGATAATGACCCATCTGAAGAGTATGACTTTTTTTATTACTTAGCAAATTTGGCTAGAGATTGGGGGCCACAATTAGAACCCAAAATCACGAGTCTCGGCCTAAGGTAACATTTTAGCTTAATCAAGTGAATGATTTGAATGCTAGAATAGCTGCACTTACTTAAACGTTAGAAGGCATAGAGACAAGTAAAGGGAATGTTATAAATAATGAGTCTCTTAGGGAAGAAAGTTATTTAATGTGTGGTACAATGGAACATGAAACTGCTGCATACCCAATTATACCAGGTTTCAAGGAGGCCTTACATGGCCAAGCCAATGTAGTTGGTTAATATCAGGGTACATCTAGTGACCAACAAATTGGGGGAAATGACACGCCTCCAGTTGTGCTTCAACTGGAGCCACTCCGCAAGGGCACGGAGGTCGCGCTTGTAGTAAAACCGGAGGATCCGGTGTCGTTCTCTCCCAAGGCAATTCTGCAAATATAGCAACAAAGCTCAACTAGCATGGGTACTTATCTTAATGGATTGCAAATGAAAATTCTTGACATAAAAGAGACCGAAAATATGTTGGTTTTGAGATGATGATGGTTACATGCTTCATACAATAATTTAGTGACTATGAAAAAACAACAAAAGCTAGTTTTATGTGATTAAGGAGAAAAGCTTGGACATGGTTGTTTTGATCCACCAATTCACAACAAGGGTTTCCAATGAGAGGTTTTATAACTCAAATCAAGAATCACACCTTGGATTCTTGATTCGGAAAATGTCGGCTATAAAAATGTGGGTTTTGTTTGATTGAGCCTAGAGAGAGAATATATAATTGGTACCCTAGAATCAAACCTTAAACATGTGCAATACCTATACCAAATGTTGATTTGTGCATAAATATTACCAAAGGGTTATGAATCTAGGTTTTTCTAATGAATCTCATACTAAATCAAATGAAACCATATAATTTTGAGGATATGATTTTGAAGTCCATACAACCCATTTTCAACCCTTTGAAGATCCTTGGTGGATCTTCACAACCACATCCAAGGAGTGTTTAGCTACTAGAATCCATGTTAACTAACATAAAAAGAGACAAATCTACCATTAAACTATAAAAAACTAGTGTTTGGTTGCCAAGAAAATGAGAGAAAGTGCCAAGAAAATGATGGAAAGTTGCTAGAAAATGTAGAAAATCATTCACTTCATATATATATATATCAAACATTCACTTACAATGATCCAAAAGCCATAAATAACATTAAATACAAAGTATTAAGAGTAGATCTAACTAAAAACCTTACAAGATAACAAAAATCCACTTTTTGGAGCCTTCTTCCCATCCAAACTCTGCAGAAAATACCCTATCTCACTTTTTGTCTCGAACAAAAGCTTTTATACTCTGCAGAAAAACAGAGCCTGTACACACCGATCGATCGGTGTACGACTAATCGATCGGCCGATCGATCGCCCGATTGAACGGTCAGGGCGATCGAACGCCCGATCGATCGCAAAACCGACCCCTCTGAAGTTTGCTTCTGTATCGTCTGTTGAGAGGATTCCGACGTCACCGATCGAACGCCCGATCGATCGGAAAAACGCCCTCTCTAAAGTTTGCTGCAGAAGGTTGAACAAAGCATCACCGATCGATCGCGGGATCACCGATCGATCGGCCGATCGAACGTTCCGTGGACCGTTCGATCGGGCGATTGATTGGTCATACTCAAGATTGCCCATTTGCCTTAGTTTAAGCTCCAAATCCTGCAAAAAGTGTACAAAAAGAGTTTTAACGCGTTTTAGGAGTTAGAATACTAAATTAACACCAAATTTAACTATTCAACTAACAATTTAAGCCAAAAGATTACTATTTCTAAGGGTAATCAGGAAACTCTTTCTCAAACATATATAACCCTGGATGGCGAAATCACCCAAACTTTGGGTAGAGAAACAAGGGTCCTTCGAATCTTCAAGCATTCCAATGAGGGCCTCAAAACCCTCAACCTTTCCAATCCCAACCTATTCAAGCTCAACAAGCCATGTCTTTCCAACCCCAACCTAATACATATCAACCCCTTCATAGGAGACCTTTAGAAGATAATGTTCATCAATTAACAAATTATATGAGATGAGACAATAATAGGGTAGATAGACAGGACAAGATGTTAGATCAATACACTAGGATGTCAGAGGATATAGTAAAGCAAATGTCTAACTTGACACAATCTTTGACTCAACAAGTGTTGGGGAGATTTTCATCTCAACCACAACCAAATTCAAATCCTCCAAAGGAAGTAAACATGACCGAAATGAGAACTGATCCTCAATTCAGTCATGAACAAGTCAAATCCATCATAACCTTAAAGAGCGAAAAAATCATTGATAAACCATTTGACCTAGAAAGGAAACTCTTAATGTCAGTGATAAAGGGAGTGGAGATGTGAGAGAACAAGAAAGAGAAAAAGATAAGAGTGAGAAAGAGAAAAAGAAAGTTGAGTCAGTTTTAGAGCTAACTAGAGCATCTAAAGATGAGGGCATTGATCTTGTGACCAAACCAAAACATGAGCTTCTGAATTCTGAAATTGATGAAGTGTTAAAGTAAGTCAAGGTCAAAATTCCAATCTTAGATGTCATTAAGCAAATTCTCTCCTATGCCAAATTCTTGAAGGACTTGTGTACTGTGAAAAGGAGGTTGTAATTACTCTTAGAAATAGTAATCTCTAGGCCTAAATTGGTGGTTGATTAGTTGAATTTCAGTGTTAATTTAGTATTTTAACTCCTAAAATGCATTAAAACCTTTTTTGTGCATTTTTTACATTGGAGCTTAAACCGAGGCAAATGGGCAAAAATTAGGATGACCGATCAATCAGGCCAACATATCGATCGATCGTCCGATCGAACGGTCCAAGGAACGTTCGATTGGCTGATCGATCGCCAGGCGCACCAATCGATCAGAGATCTCTGTTTGACCTTCTGCAGCAAACTTCAGAGAGGGAGCTTTTCCGATCGATCGGCCGTTCGATCGGTGATGTCAGAACTCCCTCAACAAACGACACAAATGCAAACCTCAGAGAGGTCGGTTTTGCGTTCAATCAGGCGATCGATCGCCATCACCGTTCGATCGGACACCACACCGATTGATCGGTCTGTATATAGTCTGTTTTTCTACAGAGTATAAAAGTTGTATATACGGGACAAAGTGGGGGATGTCGAGAATCTGCAGATCTGGACAGTAGGACGAGCTTCTAAAGGGGAACTTTTGATATTTTGTAAGGTTTTTTAGTTATATTTACTTTAATGCTTTGTAATGTTGTCATTTATTGCTTTTGGATCATTGTAAATGAATGTTTAAAATATGAAGTGAACATTTCTCTACTCTTTTTAGCCATTTTCTCTCATTTTCTCTCACTTTCTTAGCAACCAAACACTAGTTCTACATAGTTTAATGGTAGATTTGTCTTTATTTATGCTCTTTGACATGGATTCTAGTAGCTAAACATCCCTTGGATGTGATTGTGAAGATCCACCAAAGATCTTCATGGGTTGAAAATGAGATGTATGAACTTTAAAGCCATATTCTTAGACTTCTATGGTTTCATTTGATTTAGCATGAGATTCATTAGAAATACTTAGATTCATAACCCCTATTGGCAATATCTATGCACAAATCAATATTTGGTATAGGTATTGCACATGTCTAAGGTTTGATTCTAGGGTGCTAGTCATAGATTTCATCTTTATGCTCAATCAAACATAAACCCACATTTTTATAGTCGACATTTTCCGAATTAAGAATCTAAGGTGCGATTCTTGATTTCAGTTATAAACCTCTCATTGGAAACCCTTGTTATAAATTGGTGGATTGAAACAACCATGTCCAAGCTTTTTCCTAATTACATAAAACTAGATTTTATTGCCTTCATCAGTTATTAAGTTATTGCATTAACCATTGAACAACCATCATCTCAAAGCCAACAAATTTTTGGTCTCTTTTATGTTAGGAAAAGAAAAGAATTTTCATTTACAATCCATCAAGATAAGTGTCCGTGCTAGTTGAGCCTTGTTGCTATATTTGCAGAATTCTCTTGGAAGATAACGACATCGAATTCTCCGATTTTACTACATCGCGACCTCTGTATTCTTGCGGAGTGACTCCGATTGTGAAGCACATCTGGAGGCATACCAAGTTTTGGCGCCATTGCCGGGGAATTCATAGGCAAAAGCTACACCGGACAAAAGCTAAGGATTGGAAAAGAAAATTGAAAAAAAAAAAAAGAAGAAGAGCAAAAAAAAAAAAAAAAAAGGTGAATTTCATCACCACCCCCGAGGGAAGCATCTACAGGCTATGAGCCCCGGTATACTCTCATTTCCCTTAAGGTGTTTTGCTTTTTAGGCTTATTTTTAATTTTTGTTTTTCTATAGTTTTTTTTGTTTGTTATAGTATAATTGCATTGCATTTTTGTTAGGAAACTTTTCCCTCTTCAGGAGTATTTAGTAGAGCTAGGTTAGTGTGTTCAAGTTGCAAATTAGTGGTACACTTATTGTATATGGAGATTGAAGGTACGGGATTGAATTGAGAAAAAGCCGTTGTCCAGCCTAGAATTGAAAAAAAGCCGTTGTCCGGCCTAGGGAATTATGTATGATGTGCTGAACGACCTAAACGGTCCAACCTTATGTGTGCATTCATTTTTGCATGTCAGATTTCATGAGGGACAAACATCATTGCCTTGTGAGGATTGAGAGTATTGAAAGCACAAACACATCTTCACGAACCCCTAGTTTACCATTAGTGGTCGACCTAGGTTTCATTCCAATGGCAAATCCAAATGAACCCGGCTTACCTAATATTACACCCATGCATCCAAATGTCCAACTCCACCCGGATGGTAACGAGGAGTTTGAGAGAGGGAGCCACCATGGCGACGTGGCGGCCCCCTCTATACGAACTCTACGGGACTACCTAAACCCACCAAGGCAAGCACCAACATTGTGCATTGTTTTCTTTCCCCATCATAACACTCTAAATATTAGGTCGGGAATGATGCAAATGTTGCCTGAATTCCACGGGATGGATTCAGAACAACCCTACATTTTTCTTAAGGAATTTGAGGATGCTTATTCAATTGCAATGGACAACTCATGTCCAAGGAAAGTATTTTTGTTGAAACTCTTCCCGTTTTGTTTGAAGGATAAAGCTAAACTTTGGTTTAATTCCTTGCGACCCATGTCCATCCACTCTTGAGCTACTCTCCAAGGGAAATTTTTAAGCAAATTTTTTTCCGAAAATCGAACCGAGGCCATACGAAGGCAAATTTCTCAGTTCTCTCCTCTGTTGGGGGAAACTTTCTTTCAATGTTGGGAAATGTTCAAAGACCTCTTAAATTCTTGCCCTCGTCACAGTTTTGCCGATTGGCATGTCATCAATACATTTTATTCTTTTTTGACACCCCATTTCAAGCAATTTGTCGAGTCTATATGTGCGCGGATGTTTTTTGATAAGCAACCCCATGAGGCATACGATTATTTTAATAACTTGGCAAATAAGGCTAGAGATTGGGCACTTACCGGGACCCAAAATCCCGAGGGTCGCTCAATCCAACAAGGGGTGGGAAGATATCAACTCAAGGAAGTTGATGATGTCAATGCTAGGGTGGCTACCTTGGCAAGAAAATTAGAGGCTCTTGAGGTGAAAAAAGTTCAATCGGTAGAGAGTGAGGAGATGAGAGAAACATGTTGTCTTGTGTGTGAAACCTCGGAGCATACCACCTCTTCATGCCCAATCATTCCGGGTGTGAAGGAGGCTTTGCATGGCCAAGCTAACGCAATTGGCCAATATTCAAGAGGAGGGGGCAACCCCTATTCGAACACATACAACCCGGAATGGAGAGATCATCCCAACTTTGGGTGGAGAACAATGAGGGGACTTTAAACTCCCATAACTACCAAGGAGGTTATCAAAACCCTCAATCATACCAAGCGCCTCCTCCACCCCCACAAGCACTCTAACCACAACATCCACCTCCACAAGCACTCCAACCACAACATCCACCTCCACTTTACCAACAAGCACCCGTGACCCAATTCCAAAATCAACCCCTCCATAAGAAGCCCATAGAGGACAACGTTTACCAACTTGCCAATGTCATGAGGGGGGTTAGTTCAAGGGTTGATAAACAAGAGAAGGTGTTAAACCAACACTTTAGGTTACTTGAGGACATCCAAAAGCAAATGTCTACATTGACACAAGCTTTAACCCAAAACGTCCCGGGAAGATTCCCAGCTCAACCTCAACCTAACCCGGCGGTTAGGAAAGTGCACATAACGGAGGGTAAGAGTGACCCTAGTTCGAGTCATGACCAAGTGTAAGCCATAATTACCCTTAGAAGTTGCAAGACCGTTGACAAAACTATCCCACCTAGGGATGAGACTTCTAGAAAGAGTGTTGACAAAGAAGAGAAAGGGACAGAAAAAGAGAAAGGGGAAAAAGAGCCGAGAGAAGGGAGGGAAACCTTAGCCAACCCCATCGAGATTTTGAGTGAGAGTGAAAGGGAGAAAAGAAGGGACATAGTAAAACATGCTCCCTTCCTGCAAAGGTTGACCAAACCAAAGAATGAACTTCTAAATGTGGAAATTTATGAATTGTTTAAGCAAGTAAAGGTCAACATCCCTATCCTTGACGCAATCAAGCAAATACCTTCTTATGCTAAGTTCTTAAAGGACTTATGCACTTTTAAGCGAAGGTTGCATATTAAGGAAACAGCCATGATGAATGAAAATCAAAGTGCTATTTTGCAATGCAAAACTATGCCGAAATTCAAGGACCTCGGATGTCCTACCATTTCTTGTACCATTGGGAATACCAAGATCGATCGTGCCTTGTTAGACTTAGGGTCTAGTGTCAACCTTTTACCCTTTTCAGTGTATAAGGAGCTTGGCCTAGGAGAGTTGAGCCCTACTCGGGTTACTTTGCAATTGGCGGATCGTTCTATTAAGGTTCCAAGAGGTATCATCGAGGATGTTCTCATCTAAGTTGATAACTTTTGCTTCCCGGACGATTTCATAGTCCTAGATACTCAACCTGTTGAGAGTTGTATAGCTTACAACCAAATTCCTATGATTTTGGGACGCCCTTCCTAGCTACTTCCAATGCTATCATTCATTATAGGAATAGGTTAGTGAAATTGTCTTTTGGCAACACCACATTTAAGCTTAACATCTTTTCGGTTGCCAAACAAAAGGGAGAGTGTGAGGATATCCGGGATGTAGACATCATAAAGAGCATAGTTCAAGATCACTTTGAGCAGGAGATTTTTGAGGACCCCTTGAAGAGAGCATTAATGAGAGGTGAACCGCATGCTTCACTTGATAGTGAGGGCATGGTGTTGAGTGAATTTTCTCATTTAAAGGGTGAGAGAGAGGAGTGTTTACATGTGGGTCAATGGACTCCTTCTTTTGAACCCCTCCACCCTAGTGCCGAGAAACCAATTCCTTCAGAGGAGAAGCCTCCCATTCTCGAGAGGAAGCCTTTGCCTTCCAATTTAAAGTATGCATTTTTAGGAGATGGGGAGTCTTACCCGGTTGTGATTTCCTCTAGCTTATCTGGGAGCCAAGAGGAAGGGTTGATAACATTGCTTAGGAAACATAGAAAAGCCCTAGGATGGACCATCGCCGACCTTCATGGGATTAATACTCTCGTGTGCACTCACCGCATTTTCTTAGAAGAGGAGGCTAAATCCGTTTGCCAAATGCAAGGCGATTGAATCCAAATATGAAGGAAGTGGTTAAAGGTGAGGTTTTAAAATTGCTAGATGCGGGTATCATTTACCCTATCTCCGATTCGAAATGGGTGAGTCTGACCTAAGTGGTGCCTAAGAAATCAGGTGTCATGGTGATAAGGAATGACAACAATGAGTTAGTGCCAACCCGTGTCAAACCGGGTGGCGAATTTGCATTGATTATTGCCGCCTCAATAATGTGACCCGAAAGGACCATTTCTCTTTACCCTTCCTTGATCAAGTCCTAGAAAGGGTGTCCAGTAAGGCTTTCTATTGTTTCTTAGATGGATATTCGGGGTACAATCAAATTAATGTAGCCCTTGAGGATCAAGCCAAGACAACTTTCACTTGTCCCTTTGGCACATATGCTTATAAACGCATGCCCTTCGGGCTATGTAATGCACCAACGACATTTCAAAGGTGCATGATGAGCATATTTAGCGACATGGTTGAGCAAATTGTTGAAGTCTTCATTGATGATTTTTTCGTCTATGAGGATACATATGAAGGTTGTCTTGGGAATTTAAGGAAAGTTTTAATGAGATGTGAGGAGAGTAATCTTGTACTCAATTGGGAGAAATGTTATTTTATGGTTACTAGTGGTATAGTTTTGGGCCATATTGTGTCGGCCTAAGGGCTTGAGGTGGATAAAGAAAAATTTGAACTCATTCAAAAATTGCCCGCCCCAACGTGTGTGAAGGAGGTTAGATCATTTCTTGGGCATGTCGGTTTCTATCAGTGCTTCATCGAGGGCTTTAGTGCAATCTCTAGGCCCATGTGTCATCTCTTGTCCCAAGATGTTCCCTTTGAGTGGACATCTTCTTGTCAACGAGTTTTTGACAAGTTGAAGGGACTTTTGACCTCAGCCCCAATCATTCGAGCACCCAATTGGTCTCTTCCATTTGAGCTAATGTGTGATGCTAGCGACTATGCCGTGGGGGCTGTCCTAGGACAAAGAGTTGATAAGAAGCCATATGTTATTTATTATGCCTCTAGAGCTCTCAATGAAGCTCAAATCAACTATACCACAATTGAGAAGGAACTCCTTGTGGTGGTTTTTGCACTAGATAAATTTAGGTCTTACTTGATTGGGTTATTGGTCATCATCTACACCGACCATGCGGCCCTAAAGTATCTCCTCACAAAACCCGATGCAAAACTGTGCCTCATTTGATGGATACTTTTGCTCCAAGAATTCCATATTGAAATCCATGATAAAAAAGGGGTTGAAAATGTGGTTACGGATCACTTGTCTCGGCTTCCCTTAAATGGGCGAGCCATGGACCCAACACTTATCAAGCAGTACTTCCCGGATGAGCATCTCATGCATGTGAGTGCCGTTGAGCAAGTTTCAACCCCTTGGTTTGCGGACATTGCAAACTACCTTGTCACTGGTGAGGTTCCTTCCACATGGTCATCCATTGACAAGCGTAAATTCTTCTGGAATGTGCACTATTTTTCGTGGGATGATCCTCACTTGTTTAAGTATTGTCTAGACCAAATCATTCGCCGGTGTTTCTCGAATCATGAATTTCAACAAGTAATAGAGTTTTGTCACTCTCATGCTTGTGGAGGACAATTCTCCTCCAAGAAAATCACGGCCAAAATTTTGCAATGTGGGCTTTATTGGCCCACCATGTTCAAGGATGTACATACCTTTTGTCTTGCTTGCGACAGGTGCCAACGGTTAGGAACACTTTCTAAGAGGCACATGATGCATCTTCCCCCCATCACTATTTTGGAAATATTTGATTGTTGGGGGATTGATTTCATGGGACCGTTTCCTAACTTGTGTGGGTACCTTCTCATTATTATTACAATAGATTATGTCTCAAAGTGGGTGAAAGCAATTACCACCCGAAGCAATGACCACCAAGTTGTCTTGAGATTTTTAAAAGAAAACGTATTTTGTAAGCATGGCATGCCTCGAGCCGTGATAAGTGATAGCGGTTCGCATTTTTGTAACAAGCCCTTTGCGTTTTAATGCGTAAGTATGAGGTGGTCCATAAGGTTGGATTACCATACTATCCTCAAATGCAAGGGCAAGTAGAGTTGGCCAATCGGGAAATCAAGCGGATTCTTGAGAAAACCGTCAATCCAAATAGGAAAGATTGGTCTCTTAGATTGACCGATGGGTTGTGGGCATACTGCAAGGGTTATAAAACCATTCTTGGCGCATCGCCTTATAGACTTGTGTACAGGAAGGCCTGTCATCTTCCCATCGAAATTGAGCATAAAGCATATTAGGCGATTCATTAATGTAATGAGGATATTGATGTTGCGGGTACCCACTGCAAACTCCAACTCAATGAGTTAGATGAACTCCGTAATGATGCCTTTGAAAATGCAAAATTGCTAAGGCCCGGATGAAACACTTTCATGACCAACATATCATTCGAAAAACTTTCAAAGTTGGGCAAAAAGTGTTATTGTATGATTCACGCTTGCATCTATTTCCAGAAAAATTGCGGAGTAAGTGGGTCGGGCCATACCTTATGAAAGAAGTTTTTCCCCATGGGGCCATCGAGGTGCAAAATCTCATGAATGGCTCGGCATTTAAGGTAAATGGTCAGCAGCTAAAGCCGTATTTTGAGTCGTTCCAAGGGAAGTTGGATTGTGTGAATCTCATTGATCCACCGTCCTTTGAGTGACATTAACCTGTCGTGTTTTATAGTTTAGGAGTAGTTCTTTTGTTTTCTGTTTTATAGGTTTCTTTTTCTTATCTTTTTGGTAGTTCGTTGTGTACATTCGTATTCCTGAGAGTCCCGCCCACCCTGTTGTTCTTTTTCTCGTCCAATTTCCTCATGCCTTAAGGTCATGGCATGATTCCAATTTGTTGGGGGGGGGGGGGGGGCACCATTTGTATGTTGCTGTGGAAAATCTTGAGAATTTCTGCAGAACTTCAGAGAGGCTGTTTTTGCGATCAATCGGTGGGCCAAACCGATCGATCGGCCGATCGATTGTATATGTTGCAATTGATCGGCTGATCGAACGGTAAAGCACTAGCGATCGATTGGGTATGACATTTATTACCGCATCGATCGAAAGGAAGTGGTATCGATCGATCGACCGTTCAATCGCTGGCGCTCCATTTCGATCGGTCCGCGAGGCGATCGATCAGTTTAAGAGCCAATCGATCAGGAATGAGAGCTGCCTATATAAATCCAAAAGTTTACTATTCATTCACATTTGCTTGCGAGAAGTTGAGAGTTTTGAGAGTCTTTTCATATATCGGAGCAACGAGGCCCTGCCAGTTAACTTTGGTGGACTTTGTTTCGTTTTTTCACGGTTTTCTACGCTTCGAGATGTATTCCTTCCGCCGATCTTTGTCCATTCTTTCATTTTCAGCTGTACTTAGCTTAGTTAGAGGTCGATGGTCGAGACTAGAAGTACTAAGGGTACAGCTGGGGTGGGGGCTTCTCAGGCTCGGGCTCAGTTTCAGCAGCTCCAACGAGAGCATGCTAAGAGGTAGAGAGAAGGAGAGTATGATATTACTCGTTTCCAGGGGAGAGATTAGGAGTGAGAGTTCGGACAGGTGTGGAACGCCCGTAAGGTGGTAGTGGAGAGGCGTTGAATCGTGAGTCAATTCGATGAAGAGCCATATGGTTGGCTTAAGCCATTAACTGATCGCCAGTGGTTAGGGTTAGTTCCTTTATAGGCTAGTACTCAGCCACCCTCGTGGCAGAGTTCATGGCCAACATTTTATTGGACCTTGTTGGTGGCGACAAGCATATTATTCGCTCTTGGGTTCGGGGTAGGGATGTTGTTATCACCCCGGATTCCTTTGCCAAGCAGTTTGGTTTACCAAGGGTTGCTAACCCTCAGTTCTCTTATGATGGGGAGCACCCACCATCTCATGAGGAGATGTGCGCCGAGATTTTAGCATCGGGAGAGTCCTGGACCGCTTCCCAAATCAGGATTAGACAGCTTGCCCCCAGATACCACCCGCTTTTCCTATAGACATGCTATTCGATCTTTCCACTAGGGAGGACAGTAGACTGTAGTAGGATGTGGGGGCAGTTGATGTGGGCTATTAGGACAGGCAGGATTATTAACTTGCCCCACTTCATGTACATGGCATTGTGGGCCAGGACCCAGGTTGTTATTCCCCAGTCCAGCATCCTCTTTGGTTGCTTTCTGACAGCGGGGATTAGGGCGGCTTGGGTTAGCGTTGCAGATGTTGTCCTGCTATCCTCCTCGACTGACATAGACTAGAAAACAGAGAAGAGGGCGGCAGAGTAGTTGGCAAAGAAGGGGGGATAACTAATTCAGCTCACTCATCTTCTCAGCAGCCGCCTTCTCAGACATAGGCCGAGACCCAGTCAGGGGAGTAGCGGCAGGATCAGATAGAGCAGCCAGCACAGCCCTAGGCTCAGGCTCAGGAACAGGAGGAGCCAGCTCAAGGGACGAAACTTCAGACTTTGGCAGCCATCCAAGAGCAACTGACCACTCAACAGACAGAGCACCAGCTGTGGTAGGCCGACATTATGGCTAGATTAGATCTCTAGGACATTACCATTGCTACACTTTAGGGTCAACTGACTGACATTCAGTAGTAGCAGCAGACACAGTCCACTCGACTCCAGGAGATTATCCAGCACCTTGGACAGCCTCCTCCAGATGATGATAGGGACTTCTTTTCTGATCTCCAGTTAGATTAGATGCATTGTGTACTTCATAGCATTTCATTTCATATGACGTATCTAAATCTTTTTTATTATAGTGGATGTATTTATTTTTGAGCTGTTTGTATAATGATCTTTCCTATTTTGGCATACCCCTTTTTGTATACATTTATTGTATTTTTTGTCTATCCCGGGTATATTTTGGCATTTCAATTACAGATATACTTTTTGATTGATATCCATATCGCATGTATTGTTCCGACCAGGGTAATGGGTATTGTATGGTATCAGTATTGCTCTTTTTTATAACCTGACACCTTAGCTATATCCTTAATTATTGATATTATTTCTTTTTGGATTTTTATGATGGAGGTGTCAAGGTTGTTTCAGACAAGTACCATACCATGTTTTTTATTAAATTTGAGTCAATGATTAACCCACCTTAGAGATTATGATATATTGCAAGTTTTTGGCATAAAATCATTATAAGAGACAATTCACATTTTTGTGTACTAACATGTTATGTGATGCCTTATATTTCATTATTATGCATGCATGTCTTTATAAGGTGGAGATTTTTACCGTGTGAGCTTTAGAGCTTATTTATCGCTTTTGAAGAGTGAATTACATTTATTCACGATTATTTTTGTTGATCCTCATTCATTGAATAGCTTCATTATATTTGATTTTGATTTACATGTTCGAGTGTTAGATAGATTTATTGACCCCTTATACACTTTTGAAGTTTTGATTTGTTGTATTCTTCGGATTCTAAACGCATAGGCCATTTCATTCCATTGAGCCGTTTCATGTGTATTTTTCTTCTTCTTAATATTCATATGCTTGTGCATAAGTTTAAAAGTTGTCAATGCCAATTGATGCATTGCTCTTACATTTGTAAAGTTGAAAGTGTATGGAGTTGAAGAGTAAAGCAAAAAAAAAAAAAAATATATATATATATATATATATAGAGAGAGAAAGGGATGAAAAGGTGTATCCAAAAAAAAAAAAAATCAAATACAAAAGAAGTGAGGTGAAGGAAGATGAAAAAATTTCAAAAGTGATTCAAAAGATTGAAAGTGCAGAAGTGAACGTCATTGATCATCATGTATAATGTGCATGCACATGTTGAAACATATTACCACTTTCTATCCTCTTACATGGCTCTTCTTTCATTCATCACCCTTATGGCCTCAATATCCGAAGATACATGAATCTTTAATTCAATTATGTATAAGGCATTAATGTCAATTCTCTAGATTATGCTTAAGCTATGAATATTCCTTCACGAAGCTATGTTAAGTCAATACATTTACAATTTATTCGTTTTTGGTTTCAGAATTGCTCTACTTGCATGATTTATACATTTACTCGTTAAAAGAGCTTTCCATTAAGGGACCATGAGTGTTCATGTTCAAAGTTGAGTGTATGCCTTGTAAGACTTAGATCGAAGCATCAAGGACGTAATTGTACGAGTTATAAGCCATTAGGGTCATATGTCATTGGTAGTACGCGTCAATGTGTTTCATTTCTTCCATGCTTTATGCCTTTACCTTGCGATGGTTCACAACCTAGGTGGATGGAGATTTGACTTGAATAAGGTTAATACATATGTATATTTTTATTTTTCCTCTCGTACTTTGATAGGGACTATCAAAGGCTTAGTTAGGGGGTGTTGATTACTCTCAGAAATAGTAATCTCTAGGCCTAAATTGGTGGTTGATTAGTTGAATTTCAGTGTTAATTTAGTATTTTAACTCCTAAAATGCATTAAAACCCTTTTTGTGCACTTTTTACAGGAATTGGAGTTTAAACCGAGGCAAATGGGCAAAAATTAGGATGATCGATCGATCAGGCCAACATACCGATCGATCATCTGATCGAACGGTCCAAGGAACGTTCGATCGCCAGGCGTACCGATCAATCAGAGATCTCTGTTTGACCTTCTACAGCAAACTTCAAAGAAGGATCTTTTTTGATCGATCGGCCGTTTGATCGGTGATGTCGGAACTCCCTCAACAGACGACACAAATGCAAACTTCAGAGAGGTCAGTTTTGCATTCGATCGGACGATCGATCACCATCACCGTTCGATTGGCCGTTCAATCGAACGCCACCACCAATCGATCGGTCTGTATAGAGTCTGTTTTTCTACAGAGTATAAAAGTTGTATATACGGGACAAAGTGGGGGATGTCGAGAATCTGCAGATCTGGACAGTAGGAAGAGCTTCTAAAAGGGAACTTTTGATATTTTGTAAGGTTTTTTAGTTAGATTTACTTTAATGCTTTGTAATGTTGTCATTTATTACTTTTGGATCATTGTAAATGAATGTTTTATATATGAAGTGAACATTTCTCTACTCTTTCTAGTCATTTTCTCTCATTTTCTTACCATTTTCTCTCATTTTCTTAGCAACCAAACACTAGTTCTACATAGTTTAATGGTAGATTTGTCTTCATTTATGCTCTTTGACATGGATTCTAATAGCTAAACATCCCTTGGATGTGGTTGTGAAGATCTACCAAGGATCTTCAAGGGTTAAAAATGAGATGTATGAACTTTAAAGTCATATTCTTAGACTTCTATGGTTCCATTTGATTTAGCATGAGATTCAGTAGAAAAACTTATATTCATAACCCCTATTGGCAATATCTATGCACAAATCAATATTTGGTATAGGTATTGCACATGTCTAAGGTTTGATTCTAGGGTGCTAGTCATAGATTTCATCTTTATGCTCAATCAAACATAAACCCACATTTTTATAGTCGACATTTTCCGAATCAAGAATCCAAGGTGCAATTCTTGATTTGAGTTATAAACCTCTCATTGGAAACCCTTGTTATGAATTGGTGGATTGAAACAACTATGTCCAAGCTTTTTTCTAATTACATGAAACTAGATTTTATTGCCTTCATCAGTTATTAAGTTATTGCACTAACCATTGAACAACCATCATCTCAAAACCAACAAATTTTCGGTCTCTTTTATGTTAGGAAAATAAAAGAATTTTCATTTGCAATCCATCAAGATAAGTGCCCGTGCTAGTTGAGTTTTGTTGCTATATTTGCATAATTTCCTTGGGAGAGAACGACACCGGATTCTCCGGTTTTACTACATAGCAACCTTCGTATTCTTGCGGAGTGACTCCGGTTGTGAAGCACATCTGGAGGCATACTAGGTTGCATGTCAAGTCTAGAGACACAATTCTTGGAAAGATAGAAAGAAAACAATGTATGCAAGTGGGTCACTAAACCCCATCATTTGCGCTTCTAATTCCTAGTGTCATAGAGCATGCCATTTTTAAACAAAAAGCACCTACTCTAAAAAGAAAACCTTTATTATCTGCATTAAAGTATGTATTCCTTGATGAAGGTGAGTTTTATTCTATTATTATATCCTCTAGTCTGTTTGAAGGCTAAGAGAAGAGCCTTGTGAAAATGCTAAAGAATCATAGAAAAGTCTTAGGTTGGACCATTATAGACCTTTATGGTATTAGTTCTCTTGTATGCACACATCACATATATCTTGAGGAAGAGTCTAAACCGATGCGTCAAATGCAAAGGCATTTAAATCCTAATATGAAAGAAGTTGTGAGAGGAGAACTACTGAACCTTCTCGATGTAGGTATCATATACCCCATCTCTGATTCAAAGCGGGTTAGTCCAACCTAAGTTGTTCCTAAGAAATCTGGAGTCACGATAATTTAAAATGAAAAAAATGAATTAGTACCCTCTAGGATTCAAACTGAGTGGACATGTGCATTAATTACTATCGACTGAATGTTGTCACTGGAAAATACCACTTCTCACTCCCATTCTTGGACTAAGTTTTAGAACAAGTGGCAGGACGGGCCTTTAACTGTTTTCTAGAAGGGTACTCTGGGTACAATCAAATTGAAATTACCCTAGAAGATCAGGATAAAATGACTTTCACATGTCCTTTTAGTACTTATGCTTAGATAAGAATGCCCTTCGACTCTTCGGCTTATGCAATGTACCGGCCACCTTTCAAAGGTGCATGATGATTATCTTTAGTGATATGGTGGAGGGATTCTTGGAGGTTTTTATGAATGATTGTTTTGTGTATGGAGATACCTATGAGAGTTGTTTGGAACACCTCGAGAAGGTGTTAGAAAGATATGAGGAGAGTAACCTTGTTCTAAATTGAAAAAAGTCTCATTTCATAGTGACACAAGGTATAGTGCTTGAACACACATCATGTCTAACAAGGGGATTGAGATAGATAAAGCCAAAGTTGAATTGATCTAAAAACTAACTACTCCTAGAACTATGAAAGACATTTGATCTTTTCTTGGGCATGCTGGTTTTCACCGACAATTCATAGCAGGATTTAGTGTTATCTCTCGTCCAATGTGCCATATATTGTCAAAAGACATTTCATTTGAATGGACGTCTAAATGCCAAGAAGCTTTCAACAAGCTTAAATAGCTGTTGACAACTGCATCTATCATTTGGTCACTCGATTGGTCATTACCTTTCAAGTTGATGTGTGATACTAGTGATTATGCTGTAAGAGCCATTTTGATGCAGATAGTGGACAATAAACCATATGTTATCTATTATGTAAGCAAAACCTTGAATGAAGCCCAATTGAACTTTACCATAACTGAAAAGGAACTCCTTGCTGTCGTTTTTTGCATTAGATAAATTTCGGTCGTACTTGGTGGGGTCATTAGTCATCATATATACTGACCATTCTACACTAAAGTGCCCATTAACCAAGCTTGATGCAAAACCACACCTCATTAGTTGGATTCTTTTGTTACAAGAGTTCCACATTGAAATATGAGACAAAAACATGGTAGAGAATGTAGTTGCTGGCCATTTGTCACGGCTCCCTACTGATGGGAAGCCCAAAGATACTCTCCCTATCAATGAGTATTTTCCGGATGAGCTTCTTTTCCAAATCCAAGCACTTTGTCAAGCAACTGTTCCATGATTTCCTAATATAGCTAACTTTTTGGCTACTAGTAAGATACCATCACACTGGTTTTACTTAGATAAACAAAAATTCTATAAAAATGTAAGGTATTTCTTTTGGGATGATCCGTACTTGTTTAAGTAATGTCTCGATCAAATAATTCGTCGATGTATCCCCAATAATGAGTTTCAATCTGTCATGGAGTTCTGTCACTCATATACATATGATGGGCACTTTAGTTTGAAAAAGACAGTTGCCAAGATTCTGTAATTTGGCTTATATTGTCCCACTATGTTTCGAAATGTTCACACTTTTTGCACATCCTGTGATAGGTGTCAATGACTAGGAAGTCTGACTAGAAGGCTCATGATGCCCTTCAACCCCATTCTTATTCTTGAGATATTTGATTGTTGGGGTATTGATTTGATGGGACCGTTTTTTAGTTTGTTTGGATTCATTTACATTATTGTGGCCATTGATTATGTGTCTAAATGGGTGGAGGCCGTTGCTTCTCGTATTAATGATCACCACATTGTGGTCAAGTTCTTAAAGGAGAATGTCTTTTCTAGCTTTGGTATGCCTCGTGCTATCATTAGTTATGGTGGCACTCACTTTTGTAATAAACCCATTGGAATGTTAATGCTAAAGTATGGGATCGTTCACAAGGTTAGTACACCTTATCATCCCCAAACTAGCGGTCAAGTTAAGTTAGCTAACCGGGAGATTAAGCACATTCTTGAGAAAACTGTTAATTCTAACCGTAAGGACTGGTCCTCAAGGTTAGTGGATATACACTAGGCTTATAGAACTGCTTACAAAACTGTGTTAGGAACTTCTCCTTATAGGCTTGTGTATGGGGAATCATTTTACCTTCTGGTGGAAATTGAGCACAAAGCCTACTAGGTCATTCACCAATTTAATGAGAACATAGATGCGGCTGACCAAATTAGGAAGCTACAACTCAATGAACTTGAGGAACTTTGAAATGATGCCTATGAGAATGCAAAGATCTCTAAGGCCAAGCTTAAAACATTCCGTGACCAACACAACCTTCGTAAGTTTTTTTATATCGGTAAAAAAGTATTGCTTTATAATTTCCGGTTACACCTGTTTCCGGGTAAATTGAAGAGTAAGTGGCTAAACCTTATCTGGTAAGTGATGTGTCATCGCACGGAGTGGTAAAAATTAAGAATTCCAGCAATGAAAATGTTTTTAAAGTCAATGGGCAAAGATTGAAGCCCTACTTGGAGAACTTTGTAAGTTTGATTGAAAGTGTAGATCTTATGGATTCACCATTGTTTGAGTAGAAGCAACATCCAATCAGTTTGTATAGTTAGTTTAGTCTCTTTACTTGGTTTGATAGCTAGTTTATCTTTAGTTAGAGGGAAGGGACATTTCTTCCCCCTCTGTTTGTCTCCCACCCTTTACCTTCCCTTTTTCGCCTTGCGGTCACGGCTGTTCTCTAGTTGGGGGAAGGGCCACGTTTATTTTTTTGTTATTTGGTTCATCATTTTTTATTATTTATTTTGATTTTTGTTCTTGTCTTTATGACTAGCAGACGTTAAAGAATTGGATAGTGTCATGACTTCTCATATAGATGGTCGAGCGTTTACATTTGCATGTTGTATCTTTCGGATATTTTCATTTGGTATCGGGGGTAAGATAATTCGTCATGCAAAGATGGTGAGCAGAGTTGAGCTCCAAGAGAAACAATCTCAACCTCTTACTGGTCGCAGTACTCTGGCCAGTAAAAAAAGAGTAAAGAGACTAAATAGGTGTCACTTGACTCGCCTCCGTAATGCGGTATTCCTACAAATGGAGTTAGCACCCTGCAAGAGTACGGGGGTCGCGATGAAGTATAAACCGGTAATCCGGTTTTGTTCTCACCCAAGGGACCTAGCCAAATATAGGCTCTAGCACTCAACTCACACTAACCTAACCTAAGATTGGATTGCAATTATGTGGAGAATTAGATCTAAAATAAAAAGAAAAATAAAAAGACCGAAAATCTTTTAGGTTTTGATGGTTGTTTTGAATTCCTAAACTATTGCAATGAAAATAAAGAGAATTAACACTAGACAAATAAATTAAAGCAAAGTGAAAATAGAATTAAAGCAATTAAAAAGGAAATTGAGCTCAAATGATCCAACCACTCAATTTCATCCAAGGTTTCCAATGGGGTTTATAACCCAAATCAAACACAACATTTAAGTGTGTTTTATTCGGAGGATTTAGCTTTGAAAACCAATTATTCTCAAGCAATTGAAATTAGATACATGTTTAATGGAGAATCAAAGGTTAATACTATCGATTCAACTTAGTTAATACCAAATTTTTGGTTTGTGCATTGATTAGCCAAACATAGTCAATAATCTAGGTTTTCTAAGGCATTTTCAATCAATTGTTGGGAATGAATTTCTAGCAATTGTGGAGTATTTTTCTAGTTAAGAGTCCTAAATTAATACCATTGATTTGGGTGATGAAAATTCCCAAATTTAGTCAATAATCTAAGTTTTTTAAAATTCCACACCTAATTACTAGAAATTTGAATTCTAAGAAAATATGACAATTAATCCATGAGATACCTCTAAATGAATTCCTTAGATTATTTGGGTGTTTTTCACATTTAAACCCAATGTAAATTTTAGCTACTTGAATACATCATAAAAAACTTATAAAAATGAAAAGAGAAGCATAAAGAGATTTAAATCTAAAATTAACTACAATAATAGGACTGTTTGGTTACAAGGAAAATGAGAGAAAATGCAAGAAAGTGAAAGAAAATACAATACAATGAAGAAAATTACAAGTTTCTACATTATACTACAATTACAAAGCTAAATTTAAGCTAAAAATGAAGAAAAATGGAAAAATCTAACCTTGGAGAGCTTCTTCCGCTGCCCCCTTGCTCCAAAAAATCCTAACTACTCAAAAACTATATAAAAAAACCTAAAAAAATACCGCTTCGGACGCAAAAAACACAATCTGGATGAATAGTAACCGTCCGGACGGTCTGTTCGACGCCCGTTTGAAGTCCGTTCGGACGGTGAACAGTACCCGTTCGGATGGGTACTATTCACACTAATCAACTGTAGAAACTTCAAAACTTGATTTGGCTACTCTAGAGTTCAATTCAACCAATGCACATTAGACACAAAGTTGTAGAGCTTGAAGTCTTCTTTCCAATGCCGTAAAAATCAGCTCAATCGGATATCGGAGTAAAAAGTTATGGCCGAAATAGCGAGACAAGTCTAAATTTTCATGAACAAATTATTTGCCTTGAACTCGCTTTGATTATTCTTGATTTCTTTTCACCTTTATTAGCTTATATAACCTACAAAACACATAAAAAACATTCTCAAACAAATATCTAATTAAAATAAGATAATTAATTACAATATAAGTCTAACAAAGTACAAATTAAGGGCTTATGATTACACTTTTAAGGTGTAATCATCACTGTTGTGCTAGACACACATATGTGGATAAAAATTGCAAAGGGAGTAACCGACTAATGTCAGGAAATCAGATGGTTTACCTAGATATTATTAAAGAGCGAGTAAATATTGTGGCATTGAGAAGCCTTGGAATCAACAGAACTGTAGACTATCTTAATTTTGATGTCAAAAGTCTAGCTTGAGTTTGTAATAATTATTCTTCTTAGGGTGTGTTATGTTTAAGTGTTTTATTTGCGTATTTATCTTTATTTGTAAATATAACTAACATTTGTTTTGCAGATGTTTTGTATTTTTCAAAAAACAAAAAACACAAAAGCATGCGCAAGGCCGAGAAGTGTACAATTTGAATGCACTTGAGATCTACAAAAGAGGTTTGTGTATCTTTTATAGTTTTGTACAGTTTTATGTGAAATGCAAATTTGAATTTTGGAGATTTGTTAAAATATGTTTTCATTCACCTTAGCATAATTTTTGTTTTATACTTTTTTTTTAATCTAATTGCAAGATTTTATCTTAACACATAAAAATTGGTTATTTAACATCATTTATTATCATATTATGATAAGTTTAGTATTTTTATATATTGTACAATCATCATTACAGAAGTGGAGATTTTTTTTACCAAAGGAGCTTTAAAACTAATCACACCTTTCGAAGTGTTTATATTTACTCTTGATTAATTTCTTCTACATCACTATTTTAATAGCTCCATTATACTTGTATTTGACTCAATTGTTTGAATTAGTACGGTAATTGAATATGTTGAATTTTTATAACCTTAAATTGTTATGCACTTTAAAAAAAAGATCGAGGCCATCTTTGAATCTTTCAGCCACAAATTTCTTTATTAACATAATTCCCGTGGAATCATCTTTAAACCTATTTCTGTCTCTTACTATATATATCATTGCTAAAGTTTCGTCCCTAAATACAAAAACACAAGTATCTTCACTTGTGCAAGTTGAATTGAGAAATGGGGTGATCTATTTGCAATATAGAAAAAAAGAAAATTTAGCAATGAAGGAAAGAAAAGAAAAAAAACAAAGGAAAAAAGGAAGTGCGAAAAAAAAAAAAGAATAAGAGAATGGTTGTTGAAAAAAAAAAAAAGAAAAAAAAATCATATCTAATCAAATGAAATAGGAAAATTGAAGGTATGTATTCATTGATCAATTCATACCTTGGTCACATATGTTTTAAGCCTTTTATCCTTTCTTTCTCCCTACCTTACACCTTATGGCCAAGTCACAATCCTTGAAGATTTGATGTGTAGATTGTTTGTTCATTCACTTCGTAGAGAATTCACTTATCAGTTACTTTTGTGATTTTAACGTTGAGTATTCTTTCATAAAACTATATCAAATTGTCTCTTACTTTATATATTCACGTTATTTCTTTATGGTTGTCTCTTTTGATTTTACATTATATTTACTCTTTTACAAGGACAACTGGTGTAAGATGCATATATTCTTTATTTATAAGAGAATATCCAGTGAAGTTGAATCAAAATTTAAAGAATGTATCTGTATTTTAATATTGTAATACTTTTCTTATCATGTAATGATTACATACACACCAAAACCTCTCATATATTGTTTTAATACATTATCTTGCTTGTGTATTAAAGACTAGGGTAAACAGAATATGATTGTGTTTTGATACATATCATACTTTATTCTCCTAATCTCAGCTGTAGGTCCATTTTGATTTTTGTGAGTACCATCACTGGAAACCCTCACGAGACACTACTCATTCACTAAGGGTAATCTCAGAGTTTAAATGCTTGGTGTATATGCTAAATGTACTCGTGATCCTTACGAAAATGGAGCCTATCTTTCTACATGAGTTTACTGTTTGCTAGGGACTAACAAAAGTTTAGTTGGAGGGTGTGATTGTACTCTAAAAAGTACAAATTGGAGTCCCTACTTATAAGCTATTGCTAATAATTATTTATATCTTGGTATTATTTTAATAAAAGATTAGTTTTCTTTTATATTTTGGTGTCTTGTGCATATTTGAAGGTAAAACTGGACAAAATAAAGTTAACGTGCACATAGACATTTATCCGTGTATTAATTTGACGTAACATATACATGTGTGAGATCTTAGGTTGTATATTATTTTATATTATATATTCATATGATATGTAATATTATATTATATATATATATATATATATATATTATTTATAATATATATGTGTGTGTGTGTGTGTGTGTGTGTGTAGGTGAAGAAGACAAAAAAAGAGGCGGCCGACAAGTTGACAAGGACGAAAAGAAAAGAAGAAGAAAAGAAGGGAATAAAAAAAATAAAAAAATCTCAATTCAGCTATAAAAAGAGAGCATAGAGCGGAGAGGAGGGAAAAGCTAGAGAGAAAGAAAAAAAAAATAGAGAGGAAGAGAAGGAGAGAGTTTGCTTTTTTTAATTATTTTTTTTTCTTAAAAATAGATTTTCAGTTAATTTGCTAGCAGCATTTCACTCAAATAAGTTTTTGCTTTTAGTCTTTTGTTTACCGTTATTCTGTTGTAAGAATTTTTTTATTTATGAAGTCATTTTATTTTTCAAGCTATATTTTTTTCTTTTCAATACTATGAGTAGGTAGTTTTATCCTTGGAGCCAATTGTAAAAATCATCTGAAGATCTTGGAATGTTAACGGAAGTAATTGAGTCTTCATTGTTTTATCTTTAAAATATTTCAATTCTTGGTAATTAAATTCTAGATCTTTGAGAAAACTTAGATTCTTGACTAAATTTGATAATTTCTATGCACAAATTTTAGTTTGATATAGTTATTACACAAATCGATGGTATGAATCTATGGTTTTAATTTTTATTATTTTAGATTTAATTATTATTCAATTTTGTTTTAATTGTTAAATCCTCCGAATCAACGACTCAAGAAGAAGTCAATGATTTGAGTTACAAAACCTCCGTTGGCATTTCGAATGAATCAGGTGATCGGATTAATTGGATCCAATATCGTTTTATTAAGTTTAATTTAAAGTCTAGTTCAACAATCTGTAAACCTCCCAAAACAAACTATTTTAGTTTGGTTACAATTTGATTTTATTTTTTCACTAATTGTTCAAATCTCATTAGTATTATTTATGGTGGAATTCAAACAGGTTGGTTTAGGTTTCAATTGAAGCCATTACAATGTTACGATATTTAACATGATTTAGTCGATATCTAATCCTTTACCGTGGATGAATTTTAACACTTAACTTTGCATGTTTGGATAACTGTTTTCTGTGGATCGACTCCGGTTTTACCAGATTTTATTTACTGCTTCGCCACCCTTGTATTTAGGTGTTAATAGATTTTTATATTTTGGGCTTTGTCAACAATGGCAGTGGTGGTGGGTGTGATCGGTGGTCCGTGGTGGTGGGGAACAATGGTATATGTTTAGGGATGACAATGGACCGTGGCGGGGTAGAAGTTAGGATCTCTATCTCCGCCTCCACCTAAAATATTCACCTCCATTCTCACCTCCATTTTGGTACAAAGGAAACAAACAACACAAATAGCATGAAAAAAAAAAAATAAATAACTAAGGAGCTAGGAATATTAATAATATCATGGTCTATTACTTGGCAGTAAGATAAAATTAACGTCCAAATATTTTAGGTTGCATATACATCAAAATAGTGTTATTGTACTGTCAAAAGCAACTAAAACTTAAAATAACAAATTAAAAGCTCATCTAACAAACAACATTAAAAAATTATTGAATATAAGTTAGATACTAATCAATACAAAATCTAATGATGGTATCACTAGTACACCAACATAAAAAGCTAAAAACGATCGATATAAAAAATAATAAAAAAATATTAAAAGCGGGAGAAGCAGGACAGGACAGGAGAAAGAACTTAATCCATTTTCACCTCTATCCCCTCATGAATTTTCATTTAAATCTTTATCATTGCCTCTATCTCTATTTCGTATCCTCTATCCCTGCCCCAAATGGTTCAAATACAATCGGATCTCTACTTTTTCTCAATTTATTGTCATCCCTATATACGGTGATATTACATTGTTCTCAGTTTTACATATATAAATTATCATGCATGGTGCTATAAACTTGGCGAATAGTAATGCACAGTTATGAATAAGGCCTTCGTTTTCATTTGTTGTGGAAATAAGTAAACACGTTTTTCATTATCTTCACCATTTGTAGTAACTTTTGCTAAAATGTGACTACAGTAACAATCAGCCAAACATGTTTTATTCTCACCTTTTTTTTGTTTTGATGCATCGAAGCGTCAAAAACCTTGGGGAGAGCGAGGGTGCATTGAACCCATCCCCATTATTATGATTTGGTTAATACCATTCCTCATTTTGTTTCTTGTGTCAAACACACCTTTAATTTCTTGCTTGAATTTTACAAAGCTTGGAATATAATTTTTGACTAGCTAATATAACATATTAAAAAGGGCATTTTTTTTTTTTTTTTTTGACAATGTGGGGCTTTTGGCCCTATTATGCCTGCGAACCCCCTAAAAAAAATTTTTATTTTTTTTTGTATGATAAACCTAACCTAATAATAATTTTTTATTTGCCACCTTTCACATATGGTTGATGAACTTTAAAATTTTTTGTTACATCTGTTATTTCTGTGCATGTAATGATATTACGTAATAATTTTAATAATTCAATTTTGTAGCCTCATCAAGTAAAACAAACGCGGCCAAAGAATAAGTTTGGTTCCTGGGCTCCTGTCCTACCTGATCACTTTCAAACAGGCCCCATCTTGGCCATGTCAATACCAAGCAAGGTTTTCTTGCATGCTTGGCCTAAATTTCGAATGGCACATTCAAGATGTTGCAAAGTGTGCATTGGGTGTCACAAACTCACAAGTCACAAAATAAACAAACCTGTTAAGGGTTGCAGGATTTATATATACATATATATATATATATACGAAGTGGAGTACCTCCATTAATTTACAGAGACGTGCCAAAAGTTCCCATGGCTTTACAACTGGTCTAGAAGGGATATGGCCCTACACCTTCATGACAAGCACGTTCAGGGTAGAACCAGAAATGATTAAGCAGCAGTAAAAGAGGAAAGTAATTGTGGCCCAGACTATCATATAGAAATTGGCTTTACAGTGCCACAGCCAGGGTCTAAATGTTGCCTTTCTCTTTCTTCTACATATAACTATCCCCTTCTTCTGATTAAAGCTGGTGCCTCATTTGGAAGTGTGGACATAGGACCCCATCTCCGGAGATGGGCCGAACAGGGGTAAGATTGCCGGGTTTCTGCTTGAACAGGATCAGGCCTCATGTTCGGGTTCGTTCCCCGCCTATACAATCCAAAAACGAGGCGAATTCCACGAAAACTGAGAATTCTGGCAGTGTTGGAGAAGAGAATTCTGGGGATGTGGTGAAGCCAGGGGCGGCAATCGGCAGGAAGATCATGATCGTGGTTGATTCGAGCATAGAAGCTAAGGGAGCTCTACAATGGGCATTAACTCAGACCGTTCAGAGCCAAGACACTGTAATTCTTCTTCATGTAACCAAGCCTTCCAAGCAAGGTTGGGCCTTTCAATATTTTTTCTTCACCTAATTGCATTAAGATGTGTGTTTCTTTAGAAAAACTTCAAAAAGGTTATAAATTTTGTTACAGGTGAGGATTCTATCAAGGAGATAACTCCAAGAAGAGTTTCTGAATTCCTTCAATCCATGAAGAATATGTGTCAACTGAAAAGACCCGAGGTGGGTGAGATTTTAATTTCTCTTGAAAAGATCATGTTAATCATGAATTCCTTATGTTAGTGCCAATTCTATACAGATAGAAATAAAGGTCGCAGTGGCTGAAGGGAAAGAGAAAGGCCCAACCATAGTCGAAGAGGCGAAGAAGCAAGGCGTCGGACTGCTGGTTTTGGGACAGAAGAAGCAACATTCCATGGCATGGCGGCTCTTGATGATGTGGGCGGGGAATCGGGTTGGCGGCGGCGGGGTGGTGGAGTACTGCATCCAGAATGCCAGTTGCATGGCAATTGCAGTGAGGAGGAAAAGTAGGAAGCTTGGAGGGTATTTGATCACCACAAAGCGTCACAAGGATTTCTGGCTCTTGGCTTAATCAGACAGGCATATGAATGGATGGTTTCTTACTCTTGTGATTATGGAGGAAGGTGTAATCTTACTTATAGAATGTGATTGGGATTGTATTGTTTGTAAATAATGAGATGCATATTGGTTTATGGAAAGAGAATTTGGGTATGAATAATGAAAAGTGAAGTTTGTGTCACAATTAAGGCCATAAGCTATAATGGCTAAGGGAAAACCAATGGGGTCCTCTTTGCCCTTTAAGGACTATTTTTATTGAAACCCAACCATTTAGCCTAATAGTCAAGGTTTGGGCTATAGGGTCTACTTGTTGGAAGAAATATTGTATAATGTTTTCCATATAAATTGTAGTCATAATAAAGTGAAATTAAACATAATGAATAATGTGTATGTGATAATGTGACATGGCATACTAAACAATTCATAGGCGATAATACAATAAAATATGCAATGAAAGGTAGATCAAGTCGAGTGTTGCACACTCTCTCATTAAGATAGATTCGCCCCCCACACAGGTGCTCATGAGATTAATGAGTGTCCATCTTCAGGATAAAATAATCACGACACTGAATAAGTAGCACTACAATATTCAGATCCAGCAAATGCAAACGTCAGATTCTACTTTCTCCATATATAGTATGAATGCAATATGTATGAAGAAAAATATAAGGAAATTTCATCTAATTTAGCACAGAATTATGACAGTGAATTTCATATAGAAACCTACACCTTTTTTTAACAAAATCAATATGGTATGATAATGAATAGACAATATTTTCTGCACAGAAAATTGTAGTCATTTTGTAAAATTTCAATGCTGAAATTCACTACAAAAACACAGAAGAAAGTAATGGAATTTCCACAGAAATTCATCACACAGTATATGAATAAAATCATCTGAAAAAACTCGACCGGTAAAATAAAAAATTAACCAAATAGAAACTTGGATAGAAATTCTTACAGAATTTCTAAGTTAGAAACAAAGATGAGAAAGAACTGATTGAACAGTCAGAATCTGCCTGGAACAGTCGCCGGAATCTAAGCAGCACTTCGCTGGAGATGCGAATGGATGTTGCCGGAATCTTTTGGGCAGAATCAAAGATCACTGGAGAGAGAGAGAGAGAGAGAGAGAGAGAGAGACGAATGGAGCAGAATGTAAAACTGTATATCAAAAGAACTGTTTTTAATTCGGAGGGAGAATCTTTCTATTTATAGAAAGATTCGCACCCCTTCGAAATGGTGCTAGCCAAACGCGCCCTTAGGAAGGGGCACGACAGTTGGAATTGAACTGGTTTGGTTTTACTCGGTCCACACAGTTATGGTTCAAACCGCGCTCAAAAATTAAATATTAAACCAGCCCAAGCCTTTTTAATACTATTTTAATCGCACCCGCACTCGAACCGAACTGAACCGAACCGAGCCGAGCTGAGCCGGACGGGCGGGCGGCGGTGGCATACGCGTGCGTGGAGTATGGGGTCAACTCATGGGTTTCATAGGTCTTCCCCCTTCCACAAAAGTGGAGTGCCCCTTGGGGTCCAAACCCATCTTTAAACTTAGGCTTTATATGCCCATCACTTTTTCCATAGAAAATCAGTATGGGACAAGCCTTTAGTTTCACCCAATAACCATACTCATGGTACATACTTTGGAGGCCATTATCTCATTCAAATCTCCATGAATTTGAGCAAGTAGATGCTTGTTCTTCATCTCCTCATGTAGGAGAATACAAAGTACATTGGAACAACTAAAAATGACATGTGGGTCCTACCTTAACAATGACTCAAAGTTAATGTGTCACACCAAATATTCCAACAATCCCCCACATGAATGAGATTGGCTGTCAAAAAACAATGCACAAAGAAATGTAGATGCACAAATGTAAAAGAGAAAGTAGAGTGGAAAAGTCACCGCATTAGGAAAGGTGGCTTTTGGCTTTAAACCTTCCTTAGTGAAATACTATCGGGTTTATTGGCCGATCAGTGAACATGATGTCTTAAACTGTTCTGTCATTTGTATAAACTGAGACAATAGTACTTACACGGTTTCTTTCCCTTCCAAGTTTTATTCTTCGATTGTGTTCGTTTTGGCCATGAACTTTCCTGGTATTCATGAGTGCTATAGAGAATTAAAGCCTTTACAATTCTCATAAAAGCGGCCCCCATCACACTCATATAGGTGATTTCTTATAGATTGAGCAGTTATACATACTCCATTTGGTAGCCAAGTAATAAGAATTATTAAAAGTATAGGCTTGTTAATATGAGTATCTTGCCATACTTGTTCTATATTAAAAGCTGTAGCTTATCCTAATAATATTTAGGTAATCAATATTTCACCATAAAATTAGGCAGTGGAACAAAGTTCCCCACTAATTTAACTAAGTTGACCTTAATTTTGTTGTCCCGTTGAATATAGATCTTGGGATCTCCAGTCAACTAGGTTGAGTTGCCATTAAGGTAACTTTTAAGATAATAAGCTTTAATGCCTAATCCTTTCAATGAATGAATTTCGATCTCTTACCAGGCCTAATAGTAAGATGGTCTTTTAATATCTTTTAATTAAATTATTAGTTATTGAATAGTACATTCCTGTGAATAATGACCTTTAACAGAAATATTTGTCGTGCTTTGTTATTATCGAGAATTCTCTGTGTCTTAAGACATGTAAGAAATCACTTGGTACTTCTTCCCTAGCTCTTGATTCCTTCGCAGAATCTGGCAATTTATTTCCATTGCGAGAATTTCCTAAGAAATTAAAGCACTTCTTGTAAGACTAATCCATTTATGAATTTAGCGTCTTCTGATCCATAAATCCAGTTTTCACGTTGTACCCTCTCTAGTATTTCTGGATGTATATGTAATCAGTGCTCATTTGTAGCACAAGGTTGTCATCTTCTAGTGGATTAACCCTGGGTTTGAATAAAATACTTTATTCCCACTAAGATATATTTACCCTTGTCACTTGCGTGAACTCATATCATGAAGTTACAACTACCGAGACTAAATCTCGTCACATATCTATTAAGTATTTGAGATTAGACTCTACTCCTTGAACCATTTGGATGACCTCATTTTTAGATCTATCAGGCAGATCGTCTATTACCTATTTAGTTTTACCTATATGTAAAATATTATTATGGTTCAGATATAACGGAACTTCGTACATCTCTTTACTTTACTAAAATTATCGAGGCTGCACTTAGTTCCTTTTCTCTTGAGGTTTCACCTCTGACTTTGAAAGTTAAAATCATTCGGATCAATCATTATTTTCTTTATTTATCTAGAACTATTCTTCCTTCCAACCATAGACTTAGAGTCTTAGATCTCTTGCTAATTCATAAAGTCTTCAAGACTCTTAGAGTGAAAAGCAAATGCACAAGGAAGTCCATTCCTAAAGAATGTCCCACTTATAGAATTAGGAAATACTCTCTCGAATGATTCTAGAGTATTAGACGGATTATCATCTACCACAGCATTCACATGCACAACTATGTTCATGCGGACTGGGGAAAACACACTCATACCGTTTTACAATTTAGATTACGGATAACCCGATCTATAATTCTGTCGGTGTTAACACAATGTTTTGTGGGGTGTCCTAATGAGAACATGTGTTGAAGAAAACAAAGCTTCCCCCCACATTTCTTGGATTATCTAGAATTTAACAAAGTAATACACATCAACTCAATGAAAAGTTGGATTTTATTTTTCCAGCAATGAAGTTGCTGAATCAACTAGGTGTTTATAGATAGGTAAATCTGGACGTTAAGTTATTGAAGATACATCATCACCATGTCCAATACCTTTTCCTACTATATTCATTCTCACACTCATTTGAACATTATAACATGTGCGTTGATTACTTTACGTATATTTTTTCAGTAGTATCACTAGGAACGTGGATAACTATAAGTATACAATCAAAGAGCACTATGAAATACAATCAACACATGACAATTAATATAAAAGTTAGATATGTCATAATCAGTACAAACATAGATATACACAGATACATATATGGTCATTAAAAGTGTTCCAACGTTAGCAACTAAACAAGTTATCATACTAATCAAATTAACTATACTAAAACATAACACGAAACTAGTAAGGACTGGATGATCCTCTAGACGAGGAACTCTCAATCACTACTAACACAGGATCAAGCATCCTTTTCCGGGCATGCTCGAGGGTGTTTGGTCGATAAGGAGAGTCCACCTCGTGAGAATCCTCGGGTTGTGCTAGAAGCCTCAACCTCTAGAAGTAAGCGGGATATGGAACACTCTTGCGAGCGGTGCATCAAATCTTCTCGTAGTAGTTTTGATAGCGCCTTAGTCCTGCCTCATTCGGTCTAATCACTTGCCTTAGTTAAATAGGCAGTGCCACTAGCCTAGGAAGAACAACGTCCTCTAGGCCATGAGGATGATACATCGGGTGTAACACAGGAGGATCCGCTGACTCATCCTCACCAAACCAATTCTGACCCACCTCTTCTCAAATGTCCATCATATGAATTGCAAACATATGGTAATATTCTTATGATTACAAATCATAAAATAACACACATTTAATTTCTTACAAGAAAATTAAAGACTCTAGCAATTAAATTTGCTAATACACAAAGTATCATATGCCCATATTCTTAAGGTTAGAAACCATAGAATAACATCATTTTAATTTCTCAAATGAAATTAAAAACTCTAGCAATAAAATTGCTCAACCACAAAGTCATACTTTCACAAAAATCACATAAGCATGACAAGACAAACAACATGTAGCATCTAAGAAATATAAAGATATATTGATACAACTTATCATGCTAAACATGTAATGGAAATAGAACTTTAACAAATTAACAACTATTATGCAAATTAAGTTTATCACAACATTAGGATTCATATCAATTGCTATGTAATACGAAACTCAAATTTCTAAATTTGTAACAGATTCATTTCTAAGATGACCAATCGCTTTCTAAACAGTAAATAAAATAAATTTAGTGCCTTAGAAACTTGAAAACTTTACGTTACTGATAAATCTGAATTTCACACATGACTATGAACATTCTATACCCAATAACATACAATCACATGCAACTTCACAGTATTACTACATATGAAAAATACATACAAGTAGAAACAATAATCTGTCTTAATATTGTTAAAAAAAAATATTGTATAATGTTTCCCATATAAACTGTAGTCATAATAAAGTGAAATTAAATATAATGAACAACGTGTGTGTAATAATGTGACATGACATACTAAACAATTCATAGGTGATAATACAATAAAATATGTAATGAAAGGTAGATCAAGTCGAGTGTTGGATACTCTCTCATTAAGACAGATTCGCTCCCACACAGGTACTCATGGGATTAATGGGTGTTTATCTCCAAGATAAAATGATTACGACACTGAATAAGTAGCACTACAATATTTAGGTCCAACGAATGCAAACATCAGATTCTACTCTCTCCATGTACAGTATGAATGCAATATGTATGAAGAAAAATATAAAGAATTTCTGTCTAATTCAACACAAAATTATGATAGTGAATTTCATACAAAAACCTACACCATTTCTGATAAAATGAATATGGTATGATAATGAACAGATAGTATTTTCTATACAAAAAACTTCAGTCATTTTGTAGAATCTCAACGCTGAAATTCACTACAGAAACATAGAAGAAAGTGATGGAATTTTCATATAAATTTATCACACAGTATATGAATAAAATCATCTGAAAAAACCCGATTGGTAAAATAAAAAATTAACCGGATAGGAACCTGAATAGAAATTCGTACAGAATTTTTAAGTCAGAAACAAAGATGAGAAATGATTGATTGAACAGTTAGAATATGCCTGGAACAGTCACCGAAATCTAGGGAGCACTTCGCCAGAGATGCGAATGGACGTTACCGGAATCTTTTGGGCAAAATCACGGATTACTAGAGAGAGAGAGAGAGAGAGAGAGAGAGAGAGAGAGAGAGAGAACGACAAACAGAACAGAATATAAAACTGTATATCAAAAGAACCGTTTTTAATTCGGAGGGGGAATCTTTCTATTTATAGAAAGATTCGCACCCATTCGAAATGGTGCCAGCCAAACGTGCCCTTAGGAAGGGTCGTGACCGTTGGAATTGAACCGGTTCGGTTCTACCCGGTCCACACAGTTATAGTTCAAACCGCGTTAAAAAATTAAATATTAAATCGATCTAAGCCTTTTTAATATTATTTTAATCGCACCCGGACCCGCACCCAATCGACTGACGGTGGCGGCGGGTGCGCGTGTGGAGTATTGGGTCAACCCATAAGTTCCATAAGTCCTCCCCCTTTCACAAAAGTTGGGTGCCCTCTAGGGACCAAACCTGTCTCTAAACCTAGGCTTTATATAGTCATTACTTTTTTTTATAGAAAATCAATGTGGGACAAGCCTTTAGTTCCACCCAATAATCATACTCATGGTACCTACTTTGGAGGCTATTATCTCATTCAAACCTCCATGGATTTGAGTGAGTAGATGATTATTCTTCATCTCCTCATGGAGGAGAATACAAAGCACATTGGATCTACTGAAAAGGACATGTGAGTCTCACCTTAACAATAGCTCAAAGTTGGTGTGTCACATTAAATATTCCAACACTACTTCCTCTAAGTTCTCAAGTTTGAAATTTCTTAAGTACTATCAACTATTTGGGGTCAGGGCCTTTAGTCTGATAATTATTCGATTTGTGTGGGACAGAAGACGTACATATCCTGAAATTAGTTAGATGTGAAAAAATTAGTCCGGACACCCCATTAAAAAAAAAAAAAAAAAGGGACTATTCTGATTTTACACTTGCTCAAGTAGGGCACATGGTCTCTGACTTCTTGTGATGGGGACCTTATCTTAAGGCATGCATGTTGGAGGACACTTTGATAGACATGTAACTGGCCTTGTCGTCACAAGTGTGGCTTCACCTCTGAACTCCCTCTCTCTTATAATTAAGTGGAACCTCCCCAGGCAAGTCCACATTAGACCCAGATACACGTAAATCAATTAAGGCCATGTTTGGTATTTTTTTTTTTAATAACTTTTTTGGTTTTATTTTTTTAGCTTATAAATAAAAAATTTAAAAATTTTTTGTGTTTTTTGTACATTTATAAGTTAAAGATAAGCACAAAAATAAAAATAAAAAAATTAAAAGATTCTAACTTTTATGCTTGTAAACTAAAAAAAAGTTAGCTGAAATAATTGTATCAACCGGACCGGAGTGTGTAAACATGCATGGGTTTATGGTTTATTATAGCTCTGCTCCTGTTCCACTAGATTGTCGTATGCTGGTTACTTCACCTCTGACCCACCATTGGTAAAATGTGTACGGCTGCAATTAACTTGAAGAATGAGCATACCAAACTTCACGTTGTTCCCGCATAAATTCACGGAAACATCCAACCCCCGGGACCGGTCCCAACCTGCCACCATACCGCTCATGATTCCCCCAAATTTGATTAAAGTCACCAATTGGATTGGCGGAAAGAATTGATTGAACGTTTGTTTCCTTCATCCATGATCAAGAATATTCTTATATTCCTGTTTCGGTTATCGTTGATGAGCTAGTATGGTCTCCCACACTGTCAGGGCAATTAGCTGTTAAGGCTGCTTATTTTCGTGCTCTCATGCAAGGATTTGCTGTGGGAAGCTTAGAACATGCTGCAGATGGGTCAATGTGGAAGACGCTTTGGAGGGTGAATATACCTTCGAAGTTTTTGTTCTTTCTTTGGAAGGCTCTTTCACAATATTCTCTATGTTAAAGCCAATCTCGTGCATAGGCAGATCCCAATTTCTCCTTAATGTTCTAGATGTTCAATCCACGATCGAAACTCTTGAGCACCTTTTCTCTGGGTGTGATATTGCAAAGCAAGGATGGCGGGTTTCTGCTTGGGTCTTGACTTTGAGCATAACACTCCATCTTCTTTTAGCAGCTGGTTTAAGGAATGGTTTGAAAAGGCTTATGGGCAGGAGATATTGCTTGAATCTATTATGGTTTTATGGGTTTTGTGGGTTCATAGAAATCAAGCGCACTTTTGAGAATATAATTGTCTTTCCCGCTGATTTCATTCCGTATGTAAAGGACTTAATTCAGCCGTGTAAAGCTAGTTATCGATGTGAACGTCTTATTCAGCCACTTCCTTTTAAGGGGGAGAGGTAGCACATTGTAAAAATGTTTTTTTGTTCTCTCGACCGGGTTCATTCTCTAGCGGGCTGCTTCAAGTGCGGGTGATTATTGATGGTGCTTGGCATCACAAGTCCATGCAAGCAACGGCGGCATTTGTGATCCAGGACGTTGATGGAGGAGTGTGTTTTGAAGATGTGGTCAGTTTCTTCGCGTTCACTCCTTTTTATGGCTGAGGCTTATGGGTGTCTCGTTGCCCTTCGCTGGCTCTCTCAGCATGGCTATTCTCGGGTTCGCATACAGACTGATTGTATTTTGTTGATTCAGGCTTTGCATGATCTGAACAAGTCAAAATGGGTTGCTAGGTGTTTAGTAGCTGATGTTATCCATTTTGTTAAACTTTTGGATTATGTTTGTATTAGTAAGTGGACAGGCAGGTTGTGTGTAGGGCTCATTCTCTGGCCAAGGAACACTTGCGTGCCTGGGTCAGGGGAAGGTCTTCGAAATTTCTTTTGCTCCTTTTAATGTTTCTTGTTTCTTGTTCTTATAAAAAAAAAAACACAAAAAAAATTCACGTTGTTCCAGTTACCAGCTAGTATATTATAAAACTTATAATGAGTGTAGAAATGGTTGTTATAACCAAAGTTACATAGAACGCAGATCATTTCGTAAGCTCCAAACATAACGTTTTCAACAGTTTACATTTTTAGGATATACTTTAGTGATAGTATTGAGTAACCAAAACAACAAATACAATGAGAGTTGGCATGCCACTCTTTAAGTTATAGGTTGTAAACCTCTGCCAATTCTATTTTTTATTTACCTGGGTCCTTGAAAACCAGGCCACAGCCCAAAACATAGCTTTGTCGGCCCATTGTATATTGCTGAGCCCAATCCATTATCTCAATGGACACCAGAAAAAACAAAAACGAGCCACTGTTTCTGAAATTTAGGGAGGGAAGGGAAAATTCATGGTCGGTTTGATACCTGTGAAAAAGGAATGAAAAAAAAAAAAAAAGGAAAAAGTAATTTTTTTTTCTTCATTTGATATCAAAGGAAACGAAAAAAAAAAAGTGAAAAGACAATTATTATTTTTATTTGAATTAAGAAAAAAAATTAAAAAATAATAAAAAAAATAATTTTATCTTCCTTTTTCTCCTCCCCCTAAATTAGCGACCAAAGAAAGGATGATTTTCCCTTCGAGAAAAAAAAAAAAAAAAAAGGAAAGAAAATGGAAAGTGAGAGAAAAACACCCTCTCATTCTCCGTTTTCTCCCCTTTCAATCTCTTTCCCTTGCCTCCCCCGCCCCCGAGAGAACCATCCCAGGGTGTCGAATTTGTGCTTCTCGACTCTGCGCTCTCTCTCTCAGCAGAGAAACACCCCAGGATTTCTCTCTCAGCAACTCACATGGCGAAGAAATCAAACCCTACGAGCACCAAGACTAGCAGTAACAATAACAATAGGGAGAAGAACGAGAAAAATAACGAGTCCGGTCCCGATGCCATAGCCATGAAGCTCAAAGCCCCCAAACCAAACCAGTCGAGACCAGTTGGACCCGACGCAAATTCGACATCCTCGGCAAGAAGCTCAAGGGCGAAGAATGCTGCATCGGCCTCGCTCATTCTCTCGCCATCCAAAAGGCACAAGCGTAAAACACTCTTCTAATGCCTTTTCGTGTGCATATATGTATGTATATGAATTTGTGTTCAAATTGTAATTTGACTTGCTTGTGTTGTTTTTAATTGCAGAGGAAGAAGACGCTGTTGAACGAGTATGAGCAGGTGTGGGAAGTCTTCGATGTTTGGGAATAAGCGTATTGGGGAGCAAAATGATGCGCTCGGCGAGTTTGACAAGGCCCTACTGAGGTCGCAGCGAGATCGCCAGGTAATTATCAGCGGAAAATCTTGGTTCCGTGTAAAATTGAGTTCAGTTATACTCCGTTTGGTGGCTGAGAAAATAGAGGAAAATGGGGTGAAACAAGTCCTCGATCCTGAATATTTTTAATGTGTTTGATGGCAGAAATATGTTAAAATTAACTTGTACTGAGCATAATTCAAGACTTCAAGTGTTTAACTTGGTTGAAATTTCAATTTTGGGAGTAAAACCATACTTGCGGGGAAACTCATATGGGAGGGGGAATCCGGTACCGGAACCAAACTCATTTCAAAATTTTGGAAAAAACATTTTGAAAACCCTTCAGAAATGTTTCTGAAATTCCCGGAAAACGTTAAAAAACTCTTAGAATACTTAACGAAAATGCTTGAAAAACTTAGGAAAAATGTTTGGGAAACTTTAAATATTAATTTTATACATTTTTTTTCCTCTTAAGTTCTAACTAGGTATTTGTGAAATTATTCATGTAGGTTTTCACTAAGTTTTTTAAAAGCCTCCATTAAGTTTCGTAAAAGTCTCCACTAAATTTCTTAAAAGTCTTTTTGAGTTTTGCAAAAGCTTCCTAAAAGTTTCTAAATAGTTTCTTGCTCCCCGTATCCTCCTAAATTTTTTGGATGCGGTTCCTGCTTCCATTTTCCTTAACGTTTCCCATTTTGGTAACTATGAGTAAAACCTGTGGTAGTGACATGATATTCACATTTAATTTGTAGTGCTTTTTTTGTTTAGTTATAATAACTCTATAAGACATCCATTTGTTTGGTAGTTGAAATTAACCAAGAAAATAAACTACAATTTATCTGATGGAGAGGAAGATGAGTTTGAAATTCAAGGTGTTGGGTTCCATCTTGGAAGGGATGATTTTAAGGACGAAGTACCTTTGATGATGATAATGATGACGCCGATGCGGATGCCAAACCTGCTGATACTGAGACTATATATGCATTTTCTATTTTATGGCCTTATGTTTGACCAAAAAATACTAACTTGTTTTTATCAAGTATTTGTATTGTAAAATAAAGTTTGGGACTTAGACATTTGCTCTAAATGGAATGGAATGGGAGCCACTGGCAATTACCATATAGTCTTACTGCATGCACATACACTGGTTTGCATGTAGTTTATTGTGATTATAAGTCAGTATTTACTGTTCAAAACAAGCCTTGTGCACCACGCGGCAAAGAAACCTTCAACCTTTCAAGAATGATCACAGCTTCATTGTGGCATTGATGGGAGGTGGAGCCTTCTGTAAAAATGAATGCCAGATCTGTAATCTGTGCAGTATTGTTACATTTTTGTAGTTGAAGCTTTCCTTTTGCCAGGTGCAGTATTGTTACGTTGTGGGCTGTGCTTGAGGAGTGGAAGGTCAATGTATGTAAGGACATTAGTATCTGGCTGTGGAAGACAGAAAATTATTTTTCGAAATGTTCTGATTGTTGCATAACACCCTGTGATAAAGTTGTCTTGTGCAAAAACTGTTTGAGGTTGATGCTGCATCTGAAATATAGAGTTAATGGTCTTTGCTGTAACAGAGTACGTTTGCCAATTGGATTATTAGTCTGGTCCTGCAGATTTTAAGGTAGAGTTCATAAGGTATTCCTACAACTCAATAATCCTTTAATCAAACAAAATCTATGGCCCAGTCTTCATGCTTACTTTATGCCTTCATCACCTGTGTGTGTGAGTCTGTTTGCCTTAGTGGACAGGAACTTGAAATCACTACATTATGTTTGCATGCAATGATGCAGGTCACTAAACAATCTCAGAAGTTCTTTCTTGAGGCCATTCATTTCTTCAAACGTTGCTGATGGCAGCAATGGACAGAAAACCTGACAATTTCAGGATTCTCAGGTATACTCTGAGGCTTTCAGCATTCCTTTTATGGAGGAATAAAATAACCAATAATTGTTACCCATGTGCGTTTAGCAGTTATGTCATCTTATGGAACTTAAAGTGCTCAGGCCTCTGCTTTGTATACGAAGCTGTGCAAAAGATATCAGTCCTCTGGATTTCCTCAATAGGATTCCCCTTTCTTCAGTTCAGATGATTTCAGGTTAGTTATCTTTGGGCTCCTTTGGGTAGTTATTGACAATAGTCACAATACATTATGTTTTTAGTGGAGGTAGCAGTCAGACCTTGATTATATGTTGGTAATGCATTTATGGTTGTGTGTGTTCATAGTGGATCATCCGGTGGATGAATCATCATTTACGGCCTAACCTCAGAGTTGCTTCAAACCAAACATGCTAACCTATCCATTTCCTTTTATTTAAGCAGTTCAAATCAATATGCATAACACTACTGGAAGATTGTTATTTGAATGTTTCCTCAAAAGAATGGTCTTTTGCTTGGCCTATTCAATGTGTGAGCTATAAATTTGAAGATGAAATAATACAGATTTGGGGAGCCATCGTTTGATCATGTTGAGCTTGGTTGCACTGTATATTGACCCTGAGTTTTTATTTCATCAGCTTGTCTTTTTGCCCGGAATTGCAAGTTTTGTTCATATGTAGGGCTGGTCAGTGCACTTGTATCTCTGATTAAAATCTGGAGGATATGTGGACATTTAAGGAGGATTTTGTTTACTAACACAAACTTGAGTTTCCTTCCAATGGTGACCTTGTATATAAGTATAATTAAAATAGTTCGCTGAGAATTTCCTGGGTGGAGCATAGAAAATTTTGACAATAGTTGAGACAAATTGAGGGAGTATGACAATGATGACATATTTATTAGCTTCGGGATACTAATTTATTCTCATTTTTCATCATTTGTATTTAGATCCGTGAGGAATGGACTACTCCATTTGTGTTGTGTAAAAAAATACACCAAGGAGAAAGAACTGAAGAGAAAAGAAAAAACAAAGAGCATTACTTGGTGAGACCTGGCTTCGAGCTGACATCCAGCATAATTTGATCTCCTTTTTTTTTATATATTTTTAACTGCTGGCTTTTTTTTTTTTTTTTTTTTTTTTTTTGTGAATCTTGAGCTGATCTTGGCTAAAACCAAAAAATAGTGCGGGATTTCTGGGTGTGAAGGATATGAAACATAATGGAATGGTGGAGGAATGACGTGGTACTGTTGGCAGCCTGATGAGCCTGAAATGTAAACTGAAGCTAAATAGATTTTGTAACACAGGACCATAAACTTTTCATAGGGTTTTTGAAATTTTAGCAGTGAGAACAATGTACCATAAACTTACCTAGGTAGTTGGAGTCAAGCAGGGCTTCTCTCGGTCCATTCTCTTCTGACGTACGTACAGGGACCTATAGATGGGTGAAGAGACTCATCAGTTCTCATATGGAGTTGAAAAGTCTAATAGAGTTTTGGACATTAAAGAAGACTAGCCTTTGTTTTGGAATGGCATTGGATTCTTATGGCTTGCCTCAGCCTAGCTATTCTCTGCTGATGTATGGGGAGCTATAGTAGGGTGATGAAAGTCATCAATAGCCTACTTTATGTGAAATTAAACGAATACTAACAGAGTCTTGAACATTACGGTAAAGACTAGCGCAGTTCTTGGATTGGCTTTGAGTCCTTTTTAAAGTTGGCATATGATTCCTAGTACAGTAAAAGTAGCACCACCAGCCAATAAGTGATTATTCTTATAGTGAACATGGTTGTCGAATTAAGAAGAAGAAGCAAACCACTACCAAAAATGTGAAAGCGAAAGGAAAAAGAAAAAGAGAGAATAGATACTTATTGCTTCACCTCTCCCTTTTATATTGTGTGCTAGGGTTGCGTGGTTAGAGAGAGAGAGACAGAGAGAGAAGGGTTAGTAAAAAAAGAGAGAGATGGGGGCAGAGAATTGGATGAACCATGTGCTGGGGAAGTTGAAGGAGTTGCTGGTGGTTCTCGAGGACTTTGGAGGGAGCTTAATAGGGAAGGTGGATGAGGTTTTTCCACCAGGGACCAGAGGAGGGCAACTGAAACATTGGCTGCAAGTTGCAACTCCCTTTGTCATTGCTGGGGTGGGTCTGGTCGTGTGCCTTAGTTGTTGCTGCTGCGGAGGGAAGGGAGTTAAGATGATGAAAGCTCCCGGAAGGAATTACAGGATGCCTAGGCCTACCTTTGAAAGCAACCCCAGATCATATTTTCGCGGGCTTCGCGGAAAGCGCTAGGCATGTTTGAAAGCAACCTCAGATCCTATCTTCATGATCTCTGCAGAAATCATGTTGATGAACTTCTCTAAGCCTTTTATCCGTTGACTATGTTTGCTCTATCATGAATCTAGTTTATGTATTCCTGTTTTACGCTCCATCTGTGTGCATCGGCAGCTGTTTGGTGTCTGAAGGATGCTGAATTGTTTGCAATTAACTTGTAAACAGAAACATGTTGAGTTTCTGCGCTTCTGTGCCTGTGTGGCTTTTATATATGTAAATGTTCTATAAGATAAAAACTTTCAGCAGTGATGCTGATTTACGATATTCTACCACGAAGCGGAGTTGTTCTTGTTGGACTCTTCTAAATCTCACTAGCTGCAAGAAAATTGGCCTTTTAGTGCAGAAGAAAACGCTGCGAAAAGAGCGTAAACTGCCACTAAAACTATTAGCATCGTTTTGCAATAGACTAGGCCCCCCTGAAAATGCAAGGTGGCTTGGATTTGGAACGCCCCATGAGAAAAGATGACTATAGCAGCAGAATTGAAACGCTGTGAAAGGCTAAGATTGGAAGGGCCATTTTTTTTTTTTTTTTTTGTGGTGTTTAGGCCTTCTACAGATCACTCCTCGGGCTCGTGTAGGGTCATAGTCCACACCTGGAGCAGAACTAGAATTTTGTTTTGAGGATGCCAACTTGAAACAAAAGTTTTTCTTATTGATAGAATTATTATACAGATATTCACATATTTTTAAGTTCAAATATGAGATATATATTAGTTTTTGAAGGGAAATTAAATTCTGAAAGCTTGTATAATGTCCTTCCACCCTTGCAAGTTGCAACATCATTAATTTATTTTAAGTATGCTATTGTTCATGATTAAAACTAATAAATGCCATAGGGAGTTTTGGTAGCTTTGAGAATGCTTCAGTTTTTGCACCTTATGAGGCATTACTGTGCATCTAGACATTTGACATTATTATTTTTTCCTTCATCTAGGCATTTCTGTGTCTCTGGAATTGCTGTATTAGGATTTTATATCTTCTGTCAGCTAGACTAGATAAAACCCGTTTCCATAACACAAATAACTTCGTTGTGCAAAGATTTGATTTTGTGCGAGTCTGTGTATGCCTGTGCGCATGCTTTATTTCTCATTCTTAAATCTCAAGAGCATTATTGTTGATCCAATAGTACTCATTTGAGGACCAAATTGGTGGTGATTGCATTTTGTGCTGGCAAAGTTCATTAGTACTTTCCTTTAGCTAATTCAATCAACTGATGCTAGGCGTTGCTTCCTTCATTTTGGGAGTTGCTGCCGATGGAGTCTGCTGCTTTTGCAAAGAAGAGCCTCTGCTGCTGGCCTGCGTACGTTGTCCCTCAAATGGTGACCCTGTATTAGATGCGTAATTAAAATAGTTGGCTGAGAAAATTTTGACAATAGTGCTATGCTTCCTGGTTGGAAGCATAGAAAATTTTGACAATAGTTGATTGTAGGCTTCTAGTAAAGAGAGAAACTGAGGGAGTATGACAACGATGACATATTTCTTAGCTTCAGGGTACAAATTTGTTCTCTGTTTTCATCATTTGAACCTTGGGATTTAGAGCTGCGAGGAATGGACTACTCCATTTGGCGCTGTGAAAAAATACACCAAGGAAAAGAAATGAAGAGAAAAGGAAAAAAAAAAAAAAAAAAAAAGAGCATTACTTGGTGAGACCTGGCTTCAAGCTCACATCCTCCATAATTTGATCTCTCTTATTTATTTATTTATTTTTAATTGTGGGGTTCTTTCTTTTTTTTTGTTTTTTTTTAGGGGTGTGGATTATCTCGAGCTGATCTTGGTTAACACTGAAAAATAGTTTGTTATTTCCGAGTTTGAAGGATATGAAACAGAATGGAATGGTGGAAGGAATGACGTGGTACTGATGGCAGCTTGATGATTGCGAAATGTAAACTGATGCTAATTAGATTTTGTAACACAGGACCGTAAACTTTTCATAGGGATTTTGAGATTTTAGTAGTGAGCACAATGTATCATAAACTTACCTTGCAAGTTGGAGTGCAATCATGATTACCGTTCGGTCATAAAACAGTACAAAGAATTTTGAAAGGTACAGGCCATTACCGGTTGAAACCGTTTGTTATCGGATGGTATTGAATTTTGTGTAATTTATTTTAAAATAATTTATTTTTTTGTATTTGATAATTAATTTTTACTAAAACTTGTGTTAAATATATTATAGACAATTGATATATTTTTTAATATTTTTAAACATATACTGGATTGGAATCATTGGATAACACGTTTATATTATATTTTTGTAAGTAAATTTATCTTTTTGTAAGTATATAATACTTGTAGCGGTAAATTCAAAATGTTATTCGGTAATGCATTGGTATTGCCAATAGCGGACCGAAGATTTTAGATGATGGAGGGTCAAGGTAAGAAAAATTTGTTCAAAGAAGGTAAGGTAAAAAAAAATTTAGATTTTTGATTGGGGTGCATTACACTACATTTTGTTGTAAATATACAAAAATCCATAGGAGTGTAAAGAAATTTTAAAATATTTTTTGGGAGGCAGTTGGGGGGAGCGGCATTGCTTGCCTCCCTTTAACCACTGGATATCATTACGTACCATACTAATGACAAAAACGATAAATAGCCGGTACAGTATTGATAACTATGAGTTGAAGTCAAGCGAGGCTTCTCTTTTCTTAGTTCATTCTCTTCTGACATACGTGTATGTAGTATTTATAAATTGGATCGGATTGGCTGGTTCGACTTATTGAATTGTTGACCGGTCCAAAAACGGTACGATCAACCCTCTTTAGCCATTCAGTGTACAAAATCGGCCAAAATTGATTAGACCGGTGTTTCAACCGACCCTGACCGGTTTTACATAGCCGACCGATTTTCTGGATGTCAAAAAAGAAGGTGAAAAAAAATAAGGGAATCACATTAACCTAACTAGCCCACTCCCACCTGAGCTGCTCCAGTCTCCATTTTTCTTCGTCTGGCTTCGTCAGTCTCCTATGAAGTAAAGTCTACAATGTTGCAAGCTCTTGGTTCTCTCTGTTTCACAGCTCTGTTTTGGTCTCTTATCTTCATCGTTCGAAACTTGGTTTTTCAGCCAATGGCCATTGCTCTGCTATGTCCCAAAGCAGGCAACGCAGTACTGTTTCCCATAGGTGGTTGTATATGTGGGTGGTTAAAGTTTTGACTTGTAGATCAAACTTTTTATGTTTCAAAAGGCAGTCATGAAGGTATGTATAGGGTTTAGGTAACCTCGCACGCACTGGTAATACATCAAATCAATGAATAATGAACTTTTCACACTTTTTCATGCAGAGGAGAACAGGCTACTCTCTTTTCTAAGTATACAATATAATAAAATCATTATTCACTTCTGCTATATATTTAATATTTTGTCCTGAATCATTCACACAAAAGTGAAGTGATGAAATAATGTTATTTTTTTATTTTGTTAATTTATAAATTAGAAAAAGAGAAAAAAATAAAAGAAAATTTGGAAGTATAGTAAATTTTTTTGTAATTTTCATAATTTTATTTATTTATAATCTTTAATATATTCATTACATAGTTTAATTCTGATTAAACCAACAGTTGAAACGGTAATATGTGGCCCAATCTTTTTTTGATTAGGTCCGATTTTCAAAATATGAATGGGTGGAGATACTCATCAATAGCACTCTCATATGGAGTTGAAAAATACTGGTAGAGTTTTGGATCTTAAAGATGACTAGCATTTGTTTTAGAATGGTATTAGATTCTTAGGGCTTGCCTCAGCCCAGCTATTCTATGCTAATGTATGTAGGGATAATAGTAGATCGGAAAAAAGTAAAGATCCAGCCGAACCTACCCCGTTTGGGAAAGGTATGAAGAATTCAAAACAGGAATGAATGTGGAGATAGAGGTTAAAACGAAAATTTATACGGATGGACCAAGATTTTCTCCCACCCTGATCTCGTCCTGTTTTTTCACTTTAATTTTTTATTTTTTATATAGACTATTTTTATATTTGTTTTACTCTTTCAAGTTTTTGTCTCTTTGAATGTCCAGTGACAAAACATAATCTACAATTGAACTTCAATGATACATCAAGGGTTTAAATTTTTTGCCATTAATATTTATTACAGCAACATTTGTAATAGAAAATCATATATTAGGCAAGACAGTAATCACAGTAGTTCTCAATCATGAAATCAATGTTTGGACTTTGAAAATCAATTATTTCTAAACAAATTAAATGATAAAACAAGCTTGGGTTTGAACTTGGGCTTAGGCTGAGATGAGGGTGGAGGTGGAGACGGAGGCGGAGGTAGATGCAACCTTATACCCGTAGAGGCGGGGATGGAGGTTCTCGCTTCCATTCAAACGGGAATGCAAGCGAGGATGGAAGTAAATTTTTTAAGTAGAGACGGGAATGGAGATCCCAATCCCAATCCTTGGCTCGCCCGGTCCATTGATGTATGGGGAGCTATAGAAGGGTGATGAAAATCATCAATAGCTTACATTATGTGAAATTAAACAAAGACCAATAGAGTCTTGAACATTAAGATAAAGACTAGGGCAGTTCTTGGATTGGCTTTGAGTCCTTTTTAAAGTTGGTTTATGATTCTGGTACAGTAAAGGTGGACGAGGTGTTTCCGCCGGAGACCAGAGGAGAGCAACTGAAACACTGGCTCCAAGTTGCAACACCCTTCATCATCGCCGGGGTGGTTATATCATGTGCCTTTGTTGTGCCGCCGGAGTTGCCGCGGAGGGAGGGGAGTCAAGATGATGAAAGCTCCCGGAAGGAATTACAGCATGCCTAGGCCTGCCTTTGAAAGCAACCCCATATCCTATTTTCGCGATCTCCCAGGAAAGCCCATTGACGAACTTCTCTAAGCCTATTATAATTAATTCTGAACATGTTTGGTCCATGAATATATAGTTTCTGTGTACGTATTTCTTGTTTTACTCCCCATCTGTGTGCATTGGCAGGCTGGCAGCTGTTTGGTGTTTGAAGGATTCCGAGTTGTTTGCAATTAACACATGGTATGTGTCCAAGATAAAAACTATGAGCAGTGCTGATGATTTACAATATTCTGCTATAGGGGTGAAATTTCCTTTTCATAAATTGATCAACATAAGTGATGGACTTGGGTGCTTTCAACTTGACTCACCTGAGAGTGATCATGATTTACAATATTCGGGTATGGTTCTCATCAAGATGTTAATCAGAAATCATAAAGAACCATTAGTAAAGTTTTGTCGCATTTGAGTTCAACTTTCTACAAAGGAAATCGAAAGTATAATGTCGTTCATATGTTTGGTAAAATCTGCTAGTGACATTAGCATGGCTCTGATCAATGGACAAATCCATGATGCCGCGTAACCTAGCAAAAAGGAGAAACAAAGAATTCATCAATGGGAGAATCCATGCGGCGTAACCTGGCAAAGGAAAAACAGAGGATGACAACTCATACAAGAACAATAGGAAGGGGGAAATTTTCCGAACCTTTGTTATTTTTCTTTCACTCTTCCTCAGTCTCTCTAGAAGAAAACTGGCCTTTTTAGTGCAGAAGAAAAACGCTGCTACAAGCTGCTAAAAGAACATAAACTGCCACTATATTTATTGTTGGAAGAATTTCATAAAACTACATATTGTATTTCTCATTAACACAAATAAATCATAACTTAAGAATAAATCAAATTATAGTACAATAGTATTAACTTGATAAACAATAAACATAGTTAAAGAAAAAGTAGAAAAGCTGGTCTGTGAGAATTGAGAACCGTGATAACACTATGTTAAAGCAACTGTGCCTCCCTACGTAAAGGTACAATCGGACATTAATTGTTCCAAGATTCAACCCAATTTACTCACAGCCTATCTCCTCGGGGTTACATCTACCGGGAGAATAATAAACCATCTTAGCCGCGGTTGCCTATAAAATACAATATAAAAAGTATAGAAATAGTAGATAGAAGATTATAGAGAATAAGAAAATATAGAGCTTTGCATATCTCAAGTATGTCTTATATAAGTATCACCTTTGTATGCATCTTTTTTTCCATATATCTAACAACAACAAATAAAAGCCTTATATAGGCTTTAAAAACTAGCCATTATGGCTGTTAAAAACCCAATGAAAGTGTACTAAATATTGTAACACCCTAATAAATACCATGACACAAATGATGTAATAAGTTTTGTAATAAAAACTTGCAACTGGATAATTAAATAATGTAAATAAAGTTTTCAAATTTAATAAAAGAATAATTTTATTCTAATAATCCCCCACAAATTTTAAAACTTTAAAATAAACAAAAATAAATATAATAGGTTTGTATAACCTTAATACTGCGCAATAGGTGTAGGTGTTTTTTGAACTTGAACCTCACTTAGTATTAACAGTTTTTCTCTGAAGGATCATAGTGAAACTACACCTTGAACTAGACCCTTTGAGCTAGAGTTCAACACGTCATACACACAGTACAGACCATTAGACATGTTCGCGGGTTGGTGCGATTATGGTCATGCACCGATCTTGATTTTCATGAGAGTTACTAGAGAACAACCTGATTCTTATAGTCGGGCCTTATGACGGCTCTCACTTAGCTAATCCTCCAAAGGTACATGTGACGAGAATACTCTATGGGAGTTTGCTCGCCTTGGACTCATTTAGGGTTAATACCCTTCCTTAACATTCACATTTTCATAGCACAAATGCCTTAGGGATGAGCAGGAGAACGTCTTTTGTGTCTCCTAATATAATGGTGCTAGGTATTGAGTCAAGCAGTATGAATTATTTTTACTCGTTAAATTTTCTTCATGGGGTCCCCAGTCACAGAAAACAGGTTACTTCCCCAGCTGACTCCTTGTAGGCTTGGGCTCATCCCCCTTGGACATATAAAGGAGCTAACCTCAAGTGCTAGTCTAGAGGTAATTAATTTATGTAATATTTTGGCTCCTCAAACTTGCCTTAATATGTAAATAATTTAGTCTCCAGTGCTAGTCCATAGAGAATATCCACACGGAGAAAACGCTTCATAATCATATAAACATAATCTCTTCTTTCCAAATCCATAGAAGCCATAGATATCAATGCTCCCATATAAATATCCATATAGAAAACCATAGAATACCGCCATAGAAGAAATTGGTAGAGAAATTTCTGACTTCTTGAGCAATAAGAAGCATAGAATACCATAATAATAATGCTTTTCTTGAGCAATCAGAGCTATAGAGAAAACTAGTATTGAGGTTAGCCTTGGAGAAAACAATTGATAAAGAGTTATAAGTATCCTTATCTTCTAGAGCAATAAGAGAGATAGAATATCATAAGGTAACCATTTAAATATCACAGAAGACAATAGGAATGCCATAAGAGAAAACCCAAATGCAGGTTATGTATTCTGAGCAATTCCACATCAATATAAAATATAATTACTCCCATATAAGAGATTCCTTTGCAATGCCATTTAGAGAGATCATAGAAGAATAATGAAGAGACAATATGTAACCCCCGCAAAAATTTTCAAACCAATATCTCCAACATACAAGAGATTAGTATAATCTCACATAATGATGAATATTAGCTCCAAATCACCATCCCAAAATAAATTACAATTTTTATTATGCAGAACCCCCACATTTCAGCATATTATGTCATTCAACTAACATGCTCCTCAGAGAATAGGAATTTAAAGGCTAGAAATTACTCCAAATGGAAACCTAACAGTATGTGGCATATATGGCAAGGAAACAGATTTAATATTTTATTTATTTATTGATAAGATGAAAATCCCAATAAACAATTATGAACAACTCCTGTCATGCTAGTCTCCTTCATATAAAAATATACACCGGCAATTATAAGTAACAATCTCACAGAAGAAATTATTTTTCAACATTAACTCATGCCTGCATTACTCCACTTTTCACATATATCCTATTGAATATTATTACAAGTAAACACAGCATGAGCATGAATTAAAAGTAACTAGCTAATTGCAGCATTTTCCTTTTCCTTACAATTTAGAAGTCCAAGAGAAAATTCTGAAATAGGACAAATACTCTAAAGAGTCTTAGTCCAGATGATCAACAGAATTAGCATTCAATATTAAATAAAAAAACAGAAGACTTGGCAGCATACTAACAAATTTAGAACAATACATGTAAATTTTAATCAAATCAAAATCCCATTATGCCACCATGTATAACATGATCACTAAACAAAAAACAAATATGTTAACCATGGTCAGAACTTCTCCCAAGCAACCGGTATACAAACTATACACTCATATATATATATATATATATCTTTGTCAAGTGCCAGACGATCCAAACTCCAAGAATAAAATAGTAATAATAAATTCTAATTAAACTTGTAACCGACTAATTAAACAACAAAAATAAAGTTTTGAAATTTTAATAAAAGAATAATAATATTCTAACATCTATGAGGACCGGGACCAACCCCTCCCCCGGCGGTGCGCGCGAAGGTTTGGCAGGGGAAAATATAAGGGGTTTGGAACGCCTCATGAAAAAAAGATGATTATGGCAGCGGAATTGAAGCGCCGTGAAAGGATTAAGATTAGAAAGGCCTTTTTTTTTTTTTTTTGCATTGTTATGTTTCTACCTTTATTTTTTACACGATGTTTAGGTCTTCAATTGACGAATAACTCTAAAAAAATACATACATAAAGTTGAACACTGATGGAAGCGGAAAGAGCCAGGACCATGATATAGTGGACTCTTCGGGGATGAAAGAGGGACCTTTCACTATGGCTACTATGAGAAGATACCAGACTGAATAAGCTTGGAGGCTAAAGTGTGGGGAGTCTACAAGGCTCTTACTATCATTTTGCATAAACGTCTAAATGGCATTGAGGTGGAACGGCTTCAAAAAGAGCCATGAAGCTAATCCAGGAAGAATAGGAGCATAGCTTGACTTTCAGATTAATAGTGGAGGGGATGTCATATTCTTGTTCAAAAGATACAATTGTACCTTCAAACACATCTTGAGAGAGGGGAATAGATGTGCAGATAAGCTTGCAAACTTGAGAAATGATCAAAATGAAGATTTTGTTTTTTAGAAGACTATCTTGGCCAAATCGGTCCACTTTTAGTGTATGATATGACATGAAATTATATAGCTAGGGAGTAATTTGTTTTGTTTTCCTTTTTGTTGTGTTTATTTCCGAAGCACAAAAAAAAAAATTCCTAAAATTGTCACGTCTTATTACCTATTTGTCTTTGTGCTCGATCTAGTTTCTCTGTAAAGTACAAGGCTACGCAATCGGCATCACATGCTTCTTTCCTTTTTTATGGGTTTGTGCAGAATAAAATCTTTTGGCAAGTTTTGGTTTCTCACCCATTCTACCGATTATTTGGCACCTTTTCTCACCTTCGGGCAGACATCTCAAACTATGGAGTAACTCAGATGGACTAGATTAATAATAGAAACATTTAATATGTTCTCAGGGAAGAGTTGGGCACCTATTATAAAACACTTCAGTTTTTTTTTTTTCCTGTTGCTAGACCTTTTTTTTCGATGGGTCCGCAGGTTAGTATTTTTGTGGATGGTGGTCGGAAGAAAAGTCCATTGCGTGCAACAGCAGCTTCGGTAATTCGGGGTGATGGTGGTGTTGTGGTAGCGGATGGATTCTTCGTTTTCGTTCGTTCAGTCCTTTCATGGCTGAAGCGCGTGCTTGTTTGAATGCGCGTCCTTTCGTTTGGTAGCAATTCTGAAGCCTAAATCACCTTGTTCAGTATTTGTAAGAATGCTCAACAGGGATTATATAAACATGCACATGTATGCAATGCTGAAAACTCCACACCAATTCGCATTAAATTAATTCAATAAGAACTCCCACAGACAACTCACAAAATTTCCATATAGAATTTCCACACAAGACGATGTGTTTATCTGTTACTTTATTTTCAAACCAAATACTCATTATTTTGCTCATGTAGTTTTCGAAGTTGTGTTAATTTATCTTTGGCTCCGTTTGTTTGTTGAATGAAAAAATGGGAAATAAGTAATATTGTGGGATTATAAAAGTGGTAATGAGTGATAAGTAATACTTGATATGATTGGGGATTACTCATATTACGTTTGGCTAGGATATGATTATCATGGGATAAGTAATATTATTTGGTTAAAATATTACATTAAAAATAAAAAATTAATAGAAAAATTAATTTTAAATTATAATATATCTATTTAATATTATTTTAACTTATTATAAAAAAAAAAAAAAGGGTCAAAATGTTATTTTTAGGCTTATCCCAATAGAGGGAATAAGTAATACTATCTCCCCCATGGTATTATTTATCTCCTATTTTGAGGGATTAATAGTCCGGAGAGATGAGTAATCTTCCATCAGTTTTTTTTTTTTTCCAAACATGAGATTAGGTGAGCCCCAAGAATGACATATCCATTCCCCCACTCTATATCTCCTAACCAAACATGCCCTTTGGTCTAAGTTGTTCTACACAAATGATTTAATTGCACTTTATATTGGCTTCAATCTTTCATACGTTGAAGGGTAAATAAGTTTTTTACTTTAAGTCACATCCCTACAAATTAGCTAATAACTCGTTCAGTTTCCTAAACCCATGAAATGGGGAGGTGGTTTCTTAGTAGTTTCAACTTTCAAATACAACACATCTCTTTAGTGTATTCTAAAGTTCTTCCACAATGTGTTAAATGGCATGGAGATAGTAGAAGAATAAAAAACAGGAAGTGAGACAAAGAAGAAGAAAACGTTGACATCAACAAGGCAGAGAAGACAAATAATGAAAATTTGAATTTAGGAGCAGGATGTGAAATAAGACCCTCTATTGAAGTGCAAAAAAAAGAAGAAGATGCGATTCCTTTATTTTCTGAAAATTCTTCATTAACTTTGTATTTGTTAGTCTTTGGGTTTGATTTATGATTTTAAACTATAATAAGGAATAAAAGCTCCATTTTTCACATAAACATTTTTCAACTTTTGAATAGATTATTACACGCATCACTCATACCCTCACCCAGAAGTTCTAATTAGATTATATCAATGCGGTCCCCTCAATCATTTGGTTCACTATTTTGTATCCGCTATTTTATATCCGAACAAATTGTTGACTTAGGGATTCAATATTTTATTATTCCATGTCGTTTATTTAAAATCACCAAATCTAGTAGCCTATTTGATACAGTTTTTTTGGTTTATAAATAAAAAAGTTAAAATTTTTTAATTTTTTAATTTTTATAAGCTAAGACTATTGTAGAACAGTAAAAAACAAAAAAAAAAAAAACAAAAAAGCTGAAAAAAAATTAATTTTTTTGTTTACAAGCCAAAAAAACTTAAAATAAGCACTACCAAATGGACCTATGAGATGTTTCCGAAGGAACATCATTGTCAGTGTTATTTTATTCGAAAATCAAACAATTATTGCAACAATTTAGAAGGATCCCTACAGGATCATGCACTCACCAAAATATGTCAAAGACGATCTTCGATCTTGGAAACAAAAGTTCACCTGGGGTTCCCGCACGGATAGGCTAGTTGGCATACTGAATCCTTTACAGATTCTTGCAGCAATTAGAATGGTATAATGGGTTGAAAAGAGCCTCCAACAGATGGAAAGAATGATTTTAATGTAATTTTCTTTAACTTTGATTTCTTTTATTTAAATTCTTTAACTTTTAAAAGAGCGTTAATGTGGTCCAACTTTTCAAAATAAGTAAATAAATTAAAAATTAATATACTTTGACCCTCTAAACTATAACTTGATGTCACTTTACTCCATTGAACAAAAAATAATTACATTTTTACCATCATAAAATTTAAAATTAGGGGTTTATTTGGTCAAAATTCTATACTAATCTTTGAAGTAAAGAAAAAAAAAATAATTTCATGGCTATGAAATGTTATAAACCATCTCAAAATACCTAAGAAAATGACCAAAATGATTCATAACATCTTGCTTTTATAGACCACCAATTATGGCCTTGCCAATATCAAGAAGATTTTTGAAACTACACATTTGTTTACCCGAGATAAAAAAAATCTTATATTGTATCAAATCAGAAATGCTACAAGTATTAAATTGTTTCTTTTGTTAATAGTGTCAATATAAACTTAAATTCTAATAGTTTAGTGGTAAAAATGTAACGACTTTTAGTTTGGCTTGAATCATAATTGAGAGGATCAAAGTGTAATTAATTTTTAATTCTTCTAACTTATTTTAAATTATTCGATCACATTAACTTACTTTTAAAAGTTAAAAAGATTAAATAAAAGAAATTAAAGTTGATGAATGACATTAAAATTTGAGACAAAATTGAAAGAACAAAATGATTATTTACTTTTATTTTTATGGTATCCAAACAATAAATGTTTTTTTTTTGTACCAAAGATCTATTCATTTGCATGTCATTTTTCTAACCCAAACAAACAAATAATGAAATTCAGCTTATTTTATTTTATTGGGTCTTTTTTTATTTTCCCCACCAATCCAATAAACAAACATAACATTACTGAAATCTCTCACTAATTCCTACTTTGACCTGTCTTATCAGACCAAGAAAAAAAAGGGTAAATTACACTAACCTCCCCTCAACATTTGGCTTAATACAGGGAAATACCCTTGACATTCAAATATTACACTGACCTCCCTTATTTTAACATTTTGGTTAACTGAATCCCCCCTCCGTCTAGCATTTGTCCTGTCAGAGAACGGAAATGTCTTACATAAGCAAAAAAGAGCTGAAATATCCCAATTTTATCCTTGGCACGTTGCAAGATGTTTAAAAAGCCTTTATTTAAAGAGGCGAACAGACCAACTTTGTTAAAGGGTAAATGGCCACTTCGTCCCATGGGGCTACCAGTCGTGATGCAAGAGGAAACTAGAGATTGAGAATGGAAGATATGTTGGAGACATAGAGTGGGAGAAGGGAAGATATTTTGGAGACTTGGCCATTGTGTGCTGTACATTGAAGTGAAGTTCACATATCTATAGAGCCAAGCTAAAAGAAAAGGGAAACACAAGGAGCAACAGCTTACCTTAACCCTTTGCCAACTCCTCGTCCTCGTCCTCGTCCCACATTGCTAGTGGAGTTGCTTCTGGAAGTATACCAAAAGAAAAGGGAAGTTCACATATCTACAGAGCCAAGCGAAAAGAAAAGGGGAAATCATGCTTTAAAACATTGGATGAGTCTCATGAATTTCTTGTGTTGAAAATACCATAATTTCAAAATCTTTGTCAATTTCTTGCATTATGAACTGGGTTTGGAATTCATACCAGCTGTAAGCATACCACCTGTTTGATAATATGCTGAAGTGAAGTGTGTTACTTTGTTGAAGGAAAAATGGCATCAACAAGCACAACAGCTAGCAGTGGTGGGTGGGTGTTCCGTAATCGACAATGCAAATGTGGAAAAAAAGCAGCTGTGGGAATATCACAGTCAACGGACAATCCAGGGAAGTTATACTTTCATTGTGCTCAAGGCCAATGCAATTTTTTTGCATGGTGGAGTGGTCATCTTACTAATGAAGTGAACAGAGGGAATGAAGTGGATAAGGGGAGGACTGTTGAAGTTAGGGATGAAGTTAGGAATGAAGTTAAAGAGATTTCTGCTAGGCTCCATAATTTGGAGGCAAACGAAGCAGCTATGAAGTTGATCCTATTTGGAAGTGTGTTATTCACTTGGTTGGCAGTGCTCATCATCCTTGTTGCCATCTTGGTGAAGTGATGTTTGGTCTAATGGTGTAAATCAGTGTTTCTAGAGATAGGTTTTTGTGAATGGCTAATTGTTTTATGTCCTTTATGTTTTTGTAGCATGAATTGTATACCTAGACATCAAAATGCTGAAAATGTAATGTCCTTCGATGTTAAATGTAATGCGGATTCGTATCTTCATTTTGATGCTTGCTATTTTTTTCTCAGATTTTACAATATAGGTTTGGAATGAACCACATTACAACATAAAGCCAAATAACCACATCCAATTGCATAAGTGAAACATCTATTAAAAACATACTAAGTTGTACACAAGTTAAACATTAATTACATCTATTAATCCAAGTGCATAAGTTAAACATTAATTACATATTCCAAGTGAGCTGAGCTGAGCATGGCCCATAAGTCAATATAACTGCACAATATATACTTCCTGTGCAAAACCAAAAACATGCTACTTCCTCTTGAGTAGCATACCTAAACCAAAATATTCCCCCACAAAAAATTAGTTTTAGTATCCCATCTGTACCCCACCCCATTTAGAGACATGCCCACTCATCACTTGTTCCGCTTGCAGGTCCACTTACAGCTCTCCCAGCGCCTCTTCAAGCTGCACTTTTTCTAATTGCACCTCCTCTGCTTGTTCTAGCTGCAGGTCCAGGAACTCTACTTATTCCAGCACCTTTGCCACTTGCACCCCTACTTGCTCCACCAGCACCTCCAGTACCCCTTCTAACACATTTTTCAGGTTCACTTGTTTTGCTCTAACAAAATAAGCATAAAACATAAAACATAAAAATTAAATGGCTTTTTTATAATTAAATAAGTGAAGAGGTAAGTGAAAGAGCATACAGCTATAGGAGCTCTCTGGAAACTTCTTTTATTATGTCCATGCTGGCCACATATAGTGCAAGTGATAATGTGCCACTTCCTCTGAGAATTTGTAGCTGCTTCTAGTTCATCTACCTCCCTCCTCCTATTTTTCTTGGGTCTACCAGGTAACCTGCAAAGAATAGGAGGTTGTATTGGATCCCTAAGAACTTCTCCACTCCACATTGACTTATCAAGCACAGGATGAATAATCCTTTCATAATCTTCTATGTACTTTTCCCTGCTAAAGTACCTATCACAATAGCTCTCAATATCTAACCTCCTAAACATAACACATGCTGCTACATGCTTACAAGATATTCCACTCAACTCCCATGCTCCACAAGAGCATGTCCTCCTATCAAGGTATACCACATATCTAGTAGTTCCTTCTATCACCTCATATTCATTAGATCCAGCATATAACACAGTACACTGCCTACTTTGTTGGACTAGTTTTTCTAACTTTTTCTTTGTGCTTGCAGTGACCATACCCTTCCATGTCACACACTTCCCAAACTTATGATGAATTTTATGCATTAGCTTACTTCTGATGGCATCTACCAAAGTCAATATTGGCTTAGCCCTCAATTCACCAACCCACTGATTAAAAGATTTAGTAAGATTGTTGGTGATGTGATCAGTCTTCACAGGGGGTTAAACTTGTGCCTTGTCCATGATTGTAGTGGGGTATCCATTAACCACTTGTGGGCCTCTTTAGAAGCAACCTTCATCTACTCCATCACCCTGTTAAAGTCAACCTCATTATGGGCCCTTGATGCAGCCCATAATAGGGACCTCAAGTGCACACTAGGGAAGCTTCTTTTGAAATTGTTATATAAGTGTTTGACACACCTTCGATGATCAGCTCCTGGGAAGTGTTCGACAATTGCATGTTCAATGCCTTAGGCCAAATTAAAGGGTTAGACAATTGCATAAAGTATTGAAGTAGATATAAAGTATACTAACTAAAAAGTTAACATAAAATAACTGAAGTGTCATACCTTCTGGCCATCAGACATGATTGTCCAATGCCTATTGTCTGTAACATTCCCTATGCAAGTGTATAAGTACTACATGAAGAAGCTCCAGCTTTCCCTTGTCTCACTTTCCACAACACTAAAAGCTACTGGAAATAACCCATCATTCCCATCTAAGCCAATTGCAGCCAATAAAACACCACTATAAAGGACTTTTGAGGTGGCAACCATCTAGACCAATAAAAGGTCTACAACCTTTTATAAATCCAGTCTTCACTGCTTCATAGCAAATAAACAACCTTTAAAATGAGGGGTATAACTGACCAGATACCCTCTCATATTGGATTTTCACCCAGTTTCTAAGATTGCTCTTCCTAATCTCTACTGCATTCATATCGTTGTGACATACGCTCCCGCTATGCTGCATTCATATCATTTTGGGGCTTATGTTTATGACGGATTGGGCCTCGGTGTGCACACTTGCATGCCGTGTGTCTCGTGTGCACTTGCGCATTGGGTTCACTCTTGTGCACACGACCGCTTGGTTTGGCTAGCATTGGTGTCGCGAGGCACAATGTTGTGGGCTTAATAGTTGCTATCGGTGGTGCCTATCCTTGCGAGCAACAACCTTGACGCAGGGCGCTAAGAGCTTCATGGATGGAGGCGTCGTGCCTAACGGGTGATGCTTGGCTGACGCACATATTTAGTTGCATATGGCTATCATGCTTGTATTTCGGGAGGGACTAGCGCTAAGCACATTACTTTTCATGCGTGCGCGCATTTGAGTATGGCGTTGCTATCGTCTATAGCTTGGGTTGCCTTATGGCTTGAGCATCGAAGGTCCGAACTTAAAGAGATATGCGAGGCATTACGGATTGATCCTGGACAAGTGCATAATCTTATGCCTTGGTGTTTGAGTTTAGCGGGACTATTGCTTGGAGCATAATCACCTCATGGGTCATTTTCGCTACGTATGATGATGGCAGGTCGCATTACTGTCACTGTGTGATGCCCGGCTTGCCAGCCCGTGGCATTCAGCCTAGCTATTCTCTGCTGATGTATGGGGAGCTGTAGTAGGGTGATGAAAGTCATCAATAGCCTACTTTATGTGAAATTAAACGAAGACTAACAGAGTCTTGAACATTACGGTAAAGACTAGCGCAGTTCTTGGATTGGCTTTGAGTCCTTTTTAAAGTTGGCATATGATTCCTAGTACAGTAAAAGTAGCACCACCAACCAATAAGTGATTATTCTTATAGAGAACGTGGTTGTCAAATTGAGAAGAAGCAAACCACTACCAAAAATGTGAAAGCGAAAGGAAAAAGAAAAAAAGAGAATAGATACTTATTGCTTCACCTCTCCCTTTTATATTGTGTGCTAGGGTTGCGTGGTTAGAGAGAGAGAGGCAGCGAGAGAAGGGTTAGTAAAAAAAGAGAGAGATGGGGGCAGAGAATTGGATGAACCATGTGCTGGGGAAGTTGAAGGAGTTGCTGGTGGTTCTCGAGGACTTTGGAGGGAGCTTAATAGGGAAGGTGGATGAGGTTTTTCCACCAGGGCCCAGAGGAGGGCATCTGAAACATTGGCTCCAAGTTGCAACTCCCTTTGTCATCGCTGGGGTGGGTCTGGTCGTGTGCCTTAGTTGTTGCTGCTGCGGATGGAAGGGAGTTAAGATGATGAAAGCTCCCGGAAGGAATTACAGGATGCCTAGGCCTGCCTTTGAAAGCAACCCCAGATCCTATTTTCGCGATCTTCGAGGAAAGCCCATTGACGAACTTCTCTAAGCCTATTATAATTAATTCTGAACATGTTTGATCTGTGTGCGTTGGCAGGCGGGCAGCTGTTTGGTGTTTGAAGGATTCCGAGTTGTTTGCAATTAACATATGGTATGTGTCTAAGATAAAAACTATGAGCAGTGCTGATGATTTACAATATTCTGCTATAGGGGTGAAATTTCCTTTTCATAAATTGATCAACATAAGGTATGGACTTGGGTGCTTTCAACTTGACTCACCTGAGAGTGATCATGATTTACAATATTCGGGTATGGTTCTCATCAAGATGTTAATCAAAATCATAAAGAACTATTAGTAAAGTTTTGTCGCATTTGAGTTCAACTTTCTACAAAGGAAATCGAAAGTTTAATGTCGTTCATATGTTTGGTAAAATCTGCTAGTGACATTAGCATGGCTCTGATCAATGGACAAATCCATGATGCCGCGTAACCTAGCAAAAAGGAGAAACAAAGAATTCATCAATGGGAGAATCCATGCGGCGTTACCTGGCAAAGGAAAAACAGAGGATGACAACTCATACAAGAACAATAGGAAGGGGGAAATTTTCCGAACCTTTGTTATTTTTCTTTCACTCTTCCTCAGTCTCTCTAGAAGAAAACTGGCCTTTTTAGTGAAGAAGAAAAACGCTGCTATAAGCTGCTAAAAGAGCATAAACTGCCACTATATCTATTGTTGGAAGAATTTCATAAAACTACATCTTATAATTCTCTTTAACACAAATAAATCATAACTTAAGAATAAATCAAATTACAGTACAATAGTATTAACTTGATAAACAATAATCATAGTTAAAGGGAAAGTAGAAAAGCTAGCCTGTGAGAATTGAGAACTATGATAACACTGTCTTAAAGTAACTGTGGCTCCCTATGTGAAGATAGAAATCTAACATTAGCTGTTCCAAGATTCAACCCAATTTACTCATAGCCTATCTTCTCGAGGGTTACGTCTATCCGGAAATTAATGAACCGTCCTAGCCGCGGTTGCCTATAAAATACAATATAAAAAGTATAGAAATAGTAGATAGAAGATTATAGAGAATAAGAAAATGTAGAGCTTTGTATATCTCAAGTATATCTTGTGTAAGTATCACCTTTGTATGAATCTTTTTTCCATATATCTAACAATACTAAATAAGAGCCTTATATAGGCTTTACAAACTAGCCGTTATGGCTATTAAAAACCCAATGAAAGGCTACTAAATATTGTAACATCCTAATAAATACCAAGACACAAATGATGTAATAAATTTTGTAATAAAAACTCGCAACTGGATAATTAAATAATGTAAATAAAGTTTTGAAATTTAATAAAAGAATAATTTTATTCTAACAATCCCCCACAAATTTTAAAACTTTGAAATAAATAAAAATAAATATAATAGGTTTGGACAACCTCAATACTGCGCAATATGTGTAGGTGTCTTTTGAACTTGAACCTCACTTAATGTTAACAGTTTTCTTCTGAAGGATTATAGTGAGACTACACCTTGAACTAGACCATTTGAGTTAGAGTTCAACACGTCACACACACAGTACAGACTATTAGAAATGTTCGCGGGTTGGTGCGATTATGGCCATGCATCGATCTGGATTTTCATGAGAACCTCATTTAATGTTAACAGTTTTCCTTTGAAGGATCATAGTGAGACTACACCTTGAACTAGACCCTTTGAGCTAGAGTTCAACACGTCACACACACAGTACATACCATTAGACATGTTCGCGGGTTGGTGCGATTATGGCCATGCATCGATCTTGATTTTCATGAGAGTTACTAGAGAACAACCCGATTCTTATAGTCGGGCCTTACGACGGCTCTCACTTAGGTGAATCCTTCAAGGGTACATGTGACGAGAATACCCTATGGGAGTTTGTCCGTCTTGAACTCATTTACGGTTAATACCCTTCCTTAACGTTCACATTTTCACAACACAAATGGCTTAGGGATGAGCAGAAGAACGTCTTTCGTGTCTCTTAATATAATGGTGCTAGATATTGAGTCACGCAGTATGGATTGTTTTTACCCGTTAAATTTTCTTCATGGGGTCTCCAATCGTAGAAGACAGGTTACTTCCCTAGGTGACTCCTTGTAGGCTTAGGCTCATCCCCCTTGGACAGATAAAGGAGCTAGCTTCAAGCGCTAGTCTAGAGGTAATTAATTTAAGTAATATTTTGGCTTCTTAAGCCTGCCTCAATATGTAAATAATTTAGTCTCTAGTGCTAGTCCATAGAGAATATCCACACGGAGAAAACGCTTCATAATCATACAAACATAATCTCTTCTTTCCAGATCCATAGAAGCCATAGATATCAAAACTCCCAAATAAATATGCATATAGAAAACCATGGAATACCGCCATAAAAGAAATTGATAGAGAAATTTCTATCTTCTTGAGCAATAAGAAGCATAGAATACCATAATAATAATGCTTTTCCTTGAGCAATTAGAGCTATAGAGAAAACCAGTATTGAGCTAAGCATTGGAGAAAACAATTAATAAAGAGTCATAAGTGTCCTTATCTTATGGAGCAATAAGAGAGATAGAATATCATAAGGTGACCATTTAAATATCACAAAAGACCATAGGAATGCCATAAGAGAAAACCCAAATGCAGGTCATGTATTCTGAGCAATTCCACATCAATATAAAATATAATTACTTCCCTATAAGAGATTCCTTTGCAATGCCATTTAGAGAGATCATAGAAGAATAATGGAGTAACAATATGTAACCCTTGCAAAAATTTTCCAACCAATATCTCCAACGTACAATAGATTAGTAAAATCTCTCATAATGATGAATATTAGCTCCAAATCACCATCCAAAATAAATAACAATTTTTATTATGCAGAACCCCCACATTTCAGCATATTATGTCATTCAACTAACATGCGTCTCAGAGAATAGGAATTTAAAGGCTAGAAATTACTCCAAATGGAAACCTAACAGTATGTGGCATATATGGCAAGGAAACAGATTTAATATTTTATTTATTTATTGATAAGATGAAAACCCAAATGAACAATTACGAACAACTCCTGTCATGCTAGTCTCCCTCATATAAAAATATATACCGGCAATTATAAGTAACAATCTCACAGAAGAAATTATTTTTCAGCATTAACTCATGCCTGCATTACTCCACTTTTCACATATATCCTATTGAATATTATTACAAGTAAACACAGCATGAGCATGAATTAAAAGTAACTAGCTAATTGCAGCATTTTCCTTTTCCTTACAATTTAGAAGTCCAAGGGAAAATTCTGAAATAGGACAAATACTCTAAAGAGTCTTAGTCCAGATGATCAACAGAATTAGCATTCAATATTAAATAAAAAAACAGAAGACTTGGCAGCATACTAACAAATTTAGAACAATACATGTAAATTTTAATCAAATCAAAATCCCATTATGCCATCATGTATAACATGATCACTAAACAGAAAACAAATATGTTAACCATAGTCAGAACTTCTCCCAAGCAACCGGTATACAAACTCTACACTCATATATATATATATATATATATCTTTGTCAAGTGCCAGACCATCCAAACTCCAAGAATAAAATAGTAATAATAAATTCTAATTAAACTTGTAACCGACTAATTAAATAACAAAAATAAAGTTTTGAAATTTTAATAAAAGAATAATAATATTCTAACATCTATGAGAAACGGGACCAACCCCCAATCCCTCCCCCCCCCTCCTCGCGGCGCGCGTGAAGGTTTGGCAGGGGAAAATATAAGGGGTTTGGAACGCCTCATGAAAAAAAAAGATGATTATGGCAGCGGAATTGAAGCTCCGTGAAAGGATTAAGATTAGAAAGGCCTTTTTTTTTTTTTTGTTTTGTTTCTTTCTTTATATTTTACATGATGTTTAGGTCTTCGATTGACGAACCACTCTAAAAAAATATGTATATAAAGTTGAACACTAATGGAAGCGGGAAGAGCCAGGACCATGATATAGTGGACTCTTCAGGGATGAGGGAGGGACCTTCCACTATGGCTACTATGGGAAGATACCAAACTGAATAAACTTGGAGTCTAAAGTGTGGGGAATCTACAAGGCTCTTACTATCGTTTTGCATAAACGTCTAAATGGCATTGAGGTGGAACGGATTAAGAAAGAGCCATGAAGCTAATCCAGGAAGAATATGAGCATAGCTTGACTTTCAGATCAATAGTGGAGGGGATGTCATATTCTTGTTCAAAAGATGCAACTGTACCTTCAAACACATCTTGAGAGAGGGGAATAGATACGCAGATAAGCTTGCAAACTTGGGAAATGATCAAAATGAAGATTTTGTTTTTCAGAAGACTATCTTGGCCAAATCGGTCCACTTTTAGTGTATGATATGACATGAAATTATATAGCTAGGGAGTAATTTGTTTTGTTTTCCTTTTTGTTGTGTTTATCTCCGAAGCACCAAAAAAAAAAAAAAATTCCTAAAATTGTCACTTCTTATTACTTATTTGTCCTTGCGCTCAATCTAGTTTCTCTGTAAACGCTCAATCTAGTTTCTCTGTAAAGTACAAGGCTACGCAATCGGCATCACATGCTTCTTTCCTTTTTTATGGGTTCGTGCAGAATAAAATCTTTTGGCAAGTTTTGGTTTCTCACCCATTCTACCGTTTATTTGGCACATTTTCTCACCTTCGGGCAGACATCTCAAACTATGGAGTAACTCAGATGGACTAGATTAATAATAGAAACATTTAATATGTTCTCAGGGAAGAGTTGGGCACCTATTATAAAGCACTTCAGTTTTTTTTTTTTTCCTGTTGCTAGACCTTTTTTTTCGATGGGTCCGCAGGTTAGTATTTTTGTGGATGGTGGTCGGAAGAAAAGTCCATTGCGTGCAACAGCAGCTTCGGTAATATGGGGTGATGGTGGTGTTGTGGTAGTGGATGGATTCTTCGTTTTCGTTCTTTCACTCCTTTCATGGCTGAAGCGCGTGCTTGTTTGAATGCGCGTCCTTTCATTTGGTAGCAATTCTGAAGCCTAAATCACCTTGTTCAGTATTTGTAAGAATGCTCAACAGGGATTATATAAACATGCACATGTATGCAATGCTGAAAACTCCACACCAATTCGCACTAAATTAATTCAATAAGAACTCTCACAGACAATTCACAAAATCAAATGAGTAATGTAATACAAACAAAATTCCCATATAGAATTTCCACACAAGACGTTGTGCTTATCTGTTACTTTCTTTTCAAACCAAATACTCATCATTTTGCTCATGTAGTTTTCGAAGCTGTGTTAATATATCTTTGGCTCCGTTTGTTTGTTGAATAAAAAAATGGAGAATAAGTAATATTGTGGGATTATAAAAGTAGTAATGAGTGATAAGTAATATTTGATGTGATTGAGGATTATTCATATTACGTTTGGTTAGGATACGATTATAATGGTATAAGTAATATTATTTCGTTACAATATTACATTAAAAATAAAAAATTAGTAAAAAAATTAATTTTAAATTATAATATATCTATTTAATATTATTTGAACCTATTATAATAAAAAAAAGGGTCAAAATGTTATTTTTAAGCTTATCTCCATAGAGAGAGTAAGTAATACCGTCTCCCTCATAATATTACTTATCTCCCATTTTGAGGGATTAATTGTCTGGAGGAATGAGTAATCTTCCATCAGTTTTTTTTTTTTTTTTCCAATCATGAGATTAGGTGAGCCCCAAAGATGACATATCCATTCCTCCACCCTATATCTCCTAACCAAACATGCCCTTTGGTGTAAGTTGTTCTACACAAATGATTTAATTGCACTTTATATTGGCTTCAATCTTTCATATGTTGAAGGGTAAATAACTCTTTTCCTTTAAGTCACGTCCCTACAAATTAGCTAATAACTCGTTCAGTTTCCTAAACCCATGAAATGGGGAGGTGGTTTCTTAGTAGTTTCAACTTTCAAATGCAACACATCTCTTTAGTGTATTCTAAAGTTCTTCCACATTGTGTTAAATGGCATGGAGATAGTAGAAGAATAAAAAACAGGAAGTGAGACAAAGAAGAAGAAAACGTTGACATCAACAAGGCAGAGAAGACAAATAATGAAAATTTGAATTTAGGAGCAGGATGTGAAAGAAGACCCTCTATTGAAGTGGAAAAAAAAGAAGAAGTTGCGATTCCTTTATTTTCTGAAAATTCTTCATTAACTTTGTATTTGTTAGTCTTTGGGTTTGATTTATGATTTTAAACTATAATAAGGAATAAAAGCTCCATTTTTTACATAAACATTTTTCAACTATTGAATAGATTATTACACGCATCACTCATACCCTCACCCAGTAGTTCTAATTAGATTATCATCAATGCGGTCCCCTCAATCATTTGGTTCACTATTTTGTATCCGCCATTTTATATCCGAACAAATTGTTGACTTAGGGATTCAATATTTTATTATTCCAGGTCGTTTTATTTAAAATCACCAAGTCTATTACATGATCTTTAAGCATGGCATATTTGATACAATTTTTTTGGTTTATAAATAAAAAAGTTAAAATTTTTTAATTTTTTTGTTTTTATAAGCTAAGACTAGTAGAAAGGTAAAAAATAAAAAAAAACCAAAAAATTGAAAAAAAAAAAATTCTTTTGCTTACAAGCCAAAAAAAACTTCAAATAATCAAACAATTATTGTCAGTGTTATTTTATTCGAAAATCAAACAATTATTACAACAATTTAGAAGGATCCCTAGAGGATCATGCACTCACCAAAATATGTCAAAGACGATTTTCGATCTTCGAAACAAAAGTTCACCTGGGGTTCCTGCACGGATAGACAAGTCGGCATACTGAATCCTTCACAGATTCTTGCAGCAATTAGAATGATATAATGGGTTGAAAAGAGCCTCCAACAGATGATGGGAAGAATGATTTTAATGTAATTTTCTTTTAACTTTGATTTTTTCTATTTAAATTCTTTAACTTTTAAAAGGACATCAATGTAGTTCAACTTTTTAAAATAAGTAAATAAATTAAAGATTAATATACTTTGGTGCTTTACACTATAATTTGATGTCACTTTACTCCATTGAACTAAAAATAATTACATGTTTATCATCATAAAATTTAAAATTAGGGGTTTATTTGGTCAAAATTCTATACTAATCTTTGAAGTAAAGAGAAAAAAATAATTTCATGGCTATAAAATGTTATAAACAATCTCAAAATACCTAAGAAAATGACCAAAATGATCGATAAAATCTTTACTTTTATAGACCACCAATTATGGCCCTGCCAATATAAAGAAGATTTTTGAAACTACACATTTGTTTACCCGAGATAAAAAAAAATCTTATATTGTATAAAATCAGAAATGTTACAAGTGTTAAATTGTTTCATTTGTTAATAGTGTTAATATAAATTTAAATTATAATAGTTTAGTGGTAAAAATGTAACGAGTTTTAGTTTTGCGGGTAAAATAAAATTGAATAATAGTTGAGAGGGTCAAAGTATAATTAATTTTTAATTTTTCTAACTTATTTAAACTATTCGATCACATTGACTTGCTTTTAAAAATTAGAGAGATTAAATAGAAGAAATTAAAGTTAATGAATGACATTAAAATTTGAGACAAAATTGAAAGAACAAAATAATTATTTACTTTTATTTTTATGGTATCCAAACAATAAATGTTTTTTTTACCAAAGATCTATTCATTTGCATGTCATTTTTCCAACCCAAACAAACAAATAATGAAATTCAGGTTATTTCATTTTATTGGGTATTTTTTTTGTTTTTCCCACAAATCCAATAAACAAACATAACATTACTTAAATCTGTCACGAATTCCTGCTTTGACCTGTCTTATCAGACCAAGAAAACAAATAAACTGTAAACCTCTGTCCGGTTCTATTTTATATTTACCGAGTCCTTTAGTACTAGGCCATAGCCCAAAACACAGCTTATTCGGTTCATTGCTGAGTCCATTATCTCTAATTTTTATATGGCTGTAAAACGAATTATGTTATTTTAGATAGGTTCGTGTGTTTAGCTCATTAAAAGTTCGTTTCAAATCGATTAATTATGTAAATAAATAAATTTAAACAAATTTTAAGACTCAAATATTTTTTAAACTCAATTTAAACTCAGCTCGATAAAAGCTTGTTTGAGCTCGACTAGTAAATTAAACAAGTTAAACTTGAACACATTTTAAAATTTGTTAAAGTTATCAAATCAAGCCTTAATATCCTATTATTTGGTTCAACTCAACTTGTTTACAACTTTATTTCCATCAACACTAAAACAAACAAAATGAGTTTTCTTATTTAAAACTTGGGAGAAAGAAGTTATTCGAAAGAGGAAAGAAAAGGAAAGGAAATAAAGAGTGTGAGAAAACTCACACACTCTCTTTATCTGTCTTTGTCACAACAAAATAAATACGCCTACTTCACACAATCATTTGTCAAAGATAACACCACACTTACGCCACGGCCAACGCCGAAGTCCCACCGCATACTTTGTTGCTAAAGCCTAAAAAATATGTTTAGCCCTTTCAATTAGTAATAGGAATTCGAACTCAATTATTGATGGAAGAAATTCGAATGTTTACCAACCGAACCAACCACTCGGTGTGTCAGCGGTCTTCCCTTTTTTTATTTTTTTTATTTTCTTTATTTTTTTAACCAAACTTTTTATCTTTTCTTTCACTTCCCTTCTCTATCCAAGAAGACCACCCCAGCATGTCGAATTTGCGCTTCTTCACTCTGCGCTCTCTCTCTCTCTCTCTCAGCAGAGAACCACCCCAGGATTTCTCTCTCAGCAACTCACATGGCGAAGATATCAAACCATACGAGCACCAAGAGTAGTAGTAATGATAACAATAAGAAGAAGAGTAAGAAAAAGAACAAGTCCGGTCCCGACGCCATAGCCATGAAGCTCAAAGCCCCCAAACCAAACCAGTCGAGAACATTTGGACCCGACGCAAATTCGACATCCTCGGCAAGAAGCGCAAGGGCGAAGAACGCTGCATCGGCCTCACTCGTTCTCTCGCCATCCAATGTCACAAGCGTAAAACACTCTTCTAATGCCTTTTCGTGTGTATATATGTATGTATATGAATTTTTGTTCAAATTTTAATTTGACTTGCTTGTGTTGTTTTTAATTGCAGAGGAAGAAGACGCTGTTAAAGGAGTATGAGCAGTGTGGGAAGTCGTCGGTGTTTGGGATTAGCGTATTGGGGAGCAAAATGATGCGCTCAGCGAGTTTGACAAGGCCATATTGAGGTCGCAGCGAGATCGCCAGGTAATTATCAGCTGAAAATCTTGGTTTCGTGTAGAATTCAGTTCAGTTATACTCCGTTTGGTGGCTGAGAAAATAGAGGAAAATTGGGTGAAACAAGTCCTCGATCCTGAATATTTTTAATGTGTTTGACGGCAGAAATATGTTAAAATTTACTTATACTGAGCATACTTCAAGTGTTTAACTTGGTTGAAATTTCAATTTTGGTAGTAAAACCTGTGGTAATGACATGATATTCGCATTTAGTTTTGGCAGAAATATGTTAAAATTAACTTATACTGAGCATACTTCTAGTGTTGAACTTGGTTGAAATTTCAATTTTGGGAGGAAAACCTATGGTAATGACATGATATTCACATTTAATTTGTAGTGTTTTTTTGTTTAGTTATAATAACACTATCATATGTCCATTTGTTTGGTAGTTCAAATTAACCAAGAAAATAAAGTACAATTTATCTGATGGAGAGGAAGATGAGTTTAAAATTCAAGGTGTTGGGTTACTTCCAGGAAGGGATGGTTTTGAGGATGAAGTACCCTTTGATGATGATGATGATGACGCCGATGCCGATGCCAAACCTGCTGATACTGAGAGTATGTATGCATTTTCTATTTTATGGCCTCATGTTTGACCAAAAAATGCTAACTTGTTTTATCAAGTATTTGTATCGTAAAATTAATTTTGGGACTTAGACATTTGCTCTAAATGGAATGGAATGCCAGCCACTTGCAATTACCATATAGTCTTACTGCCTGGATATACGCTGGTTTGCATGTAGTTTATTGTGATTATAAGTCAGTGTTTACTGTTCAAAACAAGGCTTGTGCATCACGTGATAAAGAAACCTTCAACCTTTCAAGAATGATCGCAGCTTCGTTGTGGTATTGGTGGGAGGTGGAGCCTTCTTTAAAAATGAATGCCACATCTGTAAACTGTGCAGTATTGTTACATTTTTGTAGTTGAAGCCTTCCTCTTGCCAGGTGCAGTATTGTTACAGTTTGGGCTGTGCTTGAGTAGTGGAAGGTCAATGTATGTAAGGACATTAGTTTCTGGCTGTGGAAGATAAAAAGTTATTTTTCGAAATGTTCTGATTGTTGCGTAACACCCTGTGATGAAGTTGTCTTGTGCAAAAGCTGTTTGAGGTTGATGCTGCATCGGAAATATAGAGTTAATGTGGTCTTTGCTGTAACAGAGTATGTTTGCCAATTGGATTATTAGTCTGGTCCTGCAGATTTTAAGGTAGTATGGCCCAGTCTTCATGCTTACTTTATGGCCCCATCACCTGTGTGTGGGAGTCTGTTTGCCTTAGTGGATAGGAAATTGAAATCACTATGTTATGTTTTGCATGCAATGATGCAGGTCACTAAACAGTCTCAGAAGTTCTTTCTTGAGGCCATTCATTTCTTCAACGTTGCTGCTGGCAGCAATGGACAGAAAACCTGACAATTTCAGGATTCTCAGGCATACTATGAAGCTTTCAGCATTCTTTTTATGGAGGAATAAAATAACCAATAATTGTTGCCCGTGTGGCATTTAGCAGTTATGTCATCTTTTGGAACTCAAAGTGCTCAGGCCTCTGCTTTGTATACGAAGCTGTGTAAAAGAGATCAGTCCTCTGGATTTCCTCAAGAGGATTCCCCTTTCTTCAGTTCAGATGATTTCAGTTAGCTGTCTTTGGGCTCCTTCGGGTAGTTATTGACAATAGTCATGATACATTATGTTTTTAGTGGAGGTAGCAGTCAGGCCTTGATCATATGTTGGTGATGCATTTATGGTTGTGTATGTTCATGGTGGATCATCTGGTGGATGAATCATCATTTACGGGCTAACCTCAGAGTTGCTTCAAACCAAACATGCTAACCTATCCATTTGCTTTTATTTAAGCAGTTCATATCAATATGGATAACACTACTGGAAGATTGTTATTTGAATGTTTGCTCAAAAGAATGGTCTTTTGCTAGGCCTATTCAATGTGTGAGCTATTAATTTGTAAGATGAAATTATACAGATTGGGGAGCCATCGTTCAATCATGACGAACTTGGTTGCTGTATATTGACCCTGAATTTTTATTTCATGAGCTTGTCTTTTTGTGAGGAATTGCAAGTTTTGTTCATATGTAGGGCTGGTCAGTGCACTTGTATCTCTGATTGAAACTCTGGAGGATATGTGGACATTTATGGACGATTTTGTTTACTAGCGCACACTTGAGTTTGCTTCCAATGTTGACCTTGTATATTAGTATAATTAAAATAGTTCGCTGAGAATTTCCTGGGTGGAGCATAGAAAATTTTGACAATAGTTGATTGTAGGCTTTTAGTAAAGAGACAAATTGACGGAGTATGACAATGATGACATATTTATTAGCTTCGGGATACTAATTTATTCTCATTTTCCATCATTTGTATTTAGATCCGCGAGGAATGGACTACTCCATTTGTGTTGTGTAAAAAAATACACCTAGGAGAAGGAAATTAAGAGAAAAGAAAAAACAAAGAGCATTACTTGGTGAGACCTGGCTTCGAGCTCACATCCTGCATAATTTGATCTCCCATATATATATATATTTTTTAAATGCTAGCTTTTCTTTTTTTTTTTTTTTTTGTGAATCTTGAGATGATCTTGGTTAAAACCGAAAAATAGTGCAGGATTTCTGGGCGTGAAGGATATGAAACATAATGAAATGGTGGAGGAATGGCGTGGTACTGATGGCAGCTTGATGATCCTGAAATGTAAACTAAAGCTAACTAGATTTTGTTACACAGGACCGTAAACTCTTCATAGGGTTTTTGAAATTTTAGCAGCGAGAACAATGTACCATGAATTTACCTAGCTAGTTGGAGTCAAGCAGGGCTTCTCTTAGTCCATTCTCTTCTGATGTACGTACAGGGACCTATAGATGGGTGAAGAGACTCATCAGTTCTCATATGGAGTTGAAAAGTACTAATAGAATTTGGACATTAAAGATGACTAGCCTTTGTTTTGGAATGGCATTGGATTCTTATGGCTTGCCTCAGCGTAGCTATTCTCTGCTGATGTACGGGGAGCTATAGTAGGGTGATGAAAGTCATCAACAGCCTACTTTATGTGAAATTAAACAAATACTAACAGAGTCTTGAACATTAAGGTAAAGACTAGCGCAGTTCTTGGATTGGCTTTGAGTCCTTTTAAAGTTGGCATATGATTCCTAGTACAGTAAAAGTAGCACCACCAACCAATAAGTGATTATTCTTATAGTGCTTGTCAAACTAAGAAGAAGCAAACCACTACCAAAAATGTTAAAGCGAAAGGAAAAAGAAAAAGAGAGAATAGATACTTATTGCTTCACCTCTCCTTTTTATATTGTGTGCTAGGGTTGCCCAGAGAGTGCGCGTGTGTGAGAGAGATGGGGGCAGAGATTGGATGAACCATGTGCTGGAGAAGTTGAAGGAGTTGCTGGTGGTTCTAGAGAACTTTGGAGGGAGCTTAATAGGGAAGGTGGACAAGGTGTTTCCACCAGGGACCAGAGGAGGGCAACTGAAACATTGGCTCCGAGTTGCAACTCCCTTTGTCATAGATGGGGTGGGTCTGGTCATGTGCCTTAGTTGTTGCTGCTACGGAGGGAAGGGAGTTAAGATGATGAAATCTCGTGAAAGGAATTACAGGATGCCTAGGTGTCACGAGCCAACATTTTGTGAGCTCGGCAGTCACAAATGAGGCTCGTGCAGCGCTTGCCAAGTCTATCTGACAAGCCAACTATATCCGAATCATCTTATTTGGAAACTAGAATCGAGCATTAATGACCAACTGTCAAGTAATCTCTCTCGAGAATAGGTGAAAGTAATAAAACATATTTTGTTGACAAAAGCATCATTGCATAACTCACTATATGTACAATAGGTGTTTCAAAGTCATACAAGAAGTAGTAGAGTGGAGGGTGGTAGAAGCGTATCTCCTCCTTATCTATACTTTTTAAGCCATTTTGAAATTGATACAAAGAAACGTGACACCCCCTCAAAGAGTCATAATGGATGTACAAAAATATTTACAAGGAATTTGACAAAACCCTTTTACATACATCTATATATGACCATAAACTAACTTTCTAGCCCTTCGAAAAAATTACAAACACCTCTCCTCGATAGGGTTAGGACATGGCCAACTTGGATGCAGCACACCTTGACAAGGAAAAATCTACGGGTGCATCCGACACCAAACCTACATTCTTAGACTCTATACAATATGTACAAACAAGTTTAGGTTGGCACGAGACTTAAAAATGAGGGCATGGGCCTGGCCTTGAAGTGCAACTCGTGACACTAGGTGTGCGCGTGCATGGCTGGCTGCTGGTGAGGTTATCTCGCCCCTCACCTCTACTGGCTGGCTGGTGAGGTTAGGCTGCCCTCACCTGCTTGATTGGCTGCTTTGGTCGTTGCCTATTGCTGCAGGTGGCTTCTTAGCTGCCATGTTGGTCACTTGCTTGGGCCATTCTTGGGACACCTTGGTGTTGTCTTAGCCATTGTTTGGGCATTGTTTGAGCAATGCTTGGATAAGGATTGGCAACCCAAAGAGCACAAGTTTGGCATAAGTTTGAATTGTCACGGGTGTAAAGAAGCAGACTATGACACTCTCCCCCACTCGAACATGTCACCGTCCTTGCTAACTTTGGAATTTGATTGTTTGAATTTGAATTTGACGTTATGTCACCCCTCGGACTATCTCGACACTCGATGAGTTGCTTCTTTGGCTCTTGCCTCTCAAAAATATTTGGCTGAAGTGGGGCACACGATTTGGCCACCCTCGGCACAAGCTCATACCCAAAGCCCACTCCTCTTGGTGAAGTGGTTGATTTGGCCTCCTTGGCCAGACGCCTTAGAAGTCAGTCTCTAAGTTGCCTCCTCGAACTTTGAATTGATTTTGCCACCTTGGCCAAGCGCCATAGAAGTCCATCTGTAGGTCGCCACCACGAATGCTTGATTATTTTGGCCACCTTGGTCGGGCGCCTTAGAAGTCCGTCTCTAGGTCACCACCTCGAACTCTAGCTTGATTTTGCCTCCTTGGCCTGGTGTTTTGGAAGTCTGTCTCCAAATCGCCACCTTGAATTCTGAATTGATTTGGCCTCCTTGGCCAAGCCTCTTGAAAGTTCGTTTCCAAGCTGCCTTCTCGATTGTTAGAGCCTCTGCCCTTCTTGCAAATGTTTCTCTACAATGGAAGTACATGCCCTTCAAGGGCTAACTCTTTGTTTGCCCCCTTGGCATAACCCTGAAAGTCCGTTTTCAAGACCCTTAATGAAGTTGGAATCACTACCTCCTCCTTGCCTCTTCATGGGCTAAGTGTTGGTTGCTTTCTTGGCTTGGCCTTGAAAGTCCGTCTCCAAGGCCCCTTTAATGGATTTGGGAACCGCTCTCTCCTCCGAAGCTTCACAATGCTTGCTTGAAGTCCTCACCCCTCCTAGGTGAGAGTTGTTGATAAACACATTGAGAATTCATTGTCCCGACCATCATCCCTTCGGCTCTTCACTTTTGGCCTCCAACTATCTCGTGCTTGAAAACAAGCTTCCAACGTTGTTGGTGGGCATGGAGTGAACAATGTGCAGCTTGTGCTATTTGTCACACAAGAAGTGGAATGACAATATGGTAATCACCAATCCAAGGCGATCAAGGTCTTCCTCTTTTTTTTTTTTAATTATATATTTTTAAATGTTGGCTTTTATTTTATTTATTTATTTATTTTTGGTGTGCGTGGATTATCTCGAGTTGATCTTGGGTAACACTGAAAAATAGTTTGGGATTTCCGAGTTTGAAGGGTATGAAACAGAATGGAATGGTGGAGGAATGACGTGGTACTGATGGCAGCTTGATGATCCTGAAATGTAAACTGAAGCTAACTAGATTTTGTTACACAGGACCATAAGCTTTTCATAGGAATTTTGAGATTTTAGTAGTTAGAACAATGTATCAACTTTTCATAGGGATTTTGAGATTTTAGTAATGTGAACAATGTATCATAAACTTACCTTGCAAGTTGGAGCACAATCATGATTACTGTATCGGTCATAAAACAGTACAAATAAGATTGAGTTTTGTATCGGTCAAGGTACAGGCTAATACCGGTCGAAACTGCTCGTATCAGGTGGTATTAACTAATATTGAATTTATCGGATGGTACTGGATTTTGTGTAATTTATTTTAAAATAATTTATTTTCTTCTATTTGATAATTAATTTTTATTGAAAATTGTGTTAAATATATACTAGACAATTGATATATTTTAAAATATTTTTAAACATGTATTGGATTGAATGACATGTTTATATTATATTTTTGTAAATAAATTTATCTTTTCATAAGTATATAATACTTGTAGCAATAAATTCAATACGTTACTCGGTAATGCACCGGTACCACCAATGGTAGAGCTACGATTTTAGATGAGGAGGGGCCAAGGTAAAAATAATTTGTTCAAAGAACAAGTTTAGATTTTTTTGGGGGGCGGGGGGGGGCGGGGGGGGGGGGGGGGGGGGGGGGGGGGGGGGGGGGGGGGGGGGGGGGGGGGGGGGGGGGGGGGGGGCATGGCCCCTGCTCACCCCCGTCCATCACTAGGTACCACTACGTACTATACTAATGGCGAAAAATGTTACATAGCCTGTACGGTATTGATAATTGTGACCCGGAGTCAAGCGGGGCTTCTCTCAGTCCGTTCTATTCTAACATACGTGCAGACAGTGTTTTGAAAATTGGATCGGAGCGGCCAACCCTCTTCAAAACCGGTCAAAACTACCTAGACCGGTGTTTCAACCGTCAACAGTTCGACTCGTGACTGTTTTTTGAATGTCAAAAAATAAGGGAAGCACATTAACCTATCCAGCCCACTCCCACTTGTTTAAAGAAGGGTAAGGTAAAACATTTTAGATTTTTTTTTTCACCCGGGGGGGGGGGGGGGGGGGGGGGGGTTTGGGCATTACACCATATTTTGTTGTAAATATACAAAAATCCATAGGGGTTTAAGGGAATTTTGATTTTTTTTTTGGGGGGGGGGGGGGGGGGGGGGGTGGCCCCTGCCCCTGCCCGCCTCCTGTTCGCCACTGGGTACCTGACTTGCTCCAAAAACTACAAAATGGAGTTAGTACCTCGCAAGAGTACGGGGGTCGCGATGAAGTATAAACCGGTAATCCGGTATCGTTCTCTCCCAAGGGACCTAGCTAAATATAGGCTCTAGTACTTAACTCACACTAATCTAGCCTAGGATTAAATTGCAATTATCTGGGGAATCGGATCTAAAATAAAAGGAAAAAAAAAATAATCGAAAATCTTTAGGTTTTTGATGGGGTTTTGATTTACTAAACTAGTACAATGAAAATTAAAGTAATTAACTAGGCAATTGATTTAAATGTAAAGCAATTAAAATGGAAAGTTTGGATATGATTGATTCAATCCACCAATTCACAACAAGAATTTCAATAGAGGATTTTTATAACTCAAATCAAGAATCACACCGTGGATTCTTGATTCGGAATATTTTGACCATAAAACCTTGAGTTCATATTTAGTTGAGTGTAGGGATTAAACCAATTAATAGAACCCTAGAAGCAAACCTTAAAAATGTGCAAGATTTATACCAATTGTTGAATTGTGCATAAATATTACCAAATGTGTTATGAATCTAAGTTTTCGAATAAATCCAACACCCAACCAAATAGAACTATACAAATCTATGAATAAAACTTTGAAGTTCATGAATCCCCATTGAAATACTTGAAAATCTTTGGTGGATCTTCACAATCACACCCAAGAGATGTTTAGCTACTAGAATTCATAATAAAGAGCACAAATGAAGGTAAATCTAACATTAAACTAAGTAAAACTAGTGTTTGGTTGCTAAAAAAGTTAGAGAAAATGGCAAGAAAGTGAAGAAAAATAAATTACAATGTAAGAAAGTTACAATTTCTACTCCTACATTAACATTACAAACATAAATCTAAGCTAAAATACACAAAAACATAAAAACCAACCTTGGAGGAGCTTTTCACACCACCCCCTTGGCTGCTACAAACCCAAAAAATCTTCCGCTCCCCATTTTTTCGAACAACATAGCTTTTAAGCTCCAGATCTGTATCGACCGATCGATCAGCACTGTTCACCGATCGATCGGCCGATCGAACGGCAATTGGAGCGTTCGATCGGTAAAAAAAACTGTTTTTACTGTTCACGGGCACTGTTCACCGATCGATCGGGTACTGTTCACCGATCGATCGGTCACTGTTCACGATCGATCGGGTTACTGTTCACCGATCGATCGGTAAATCACTCTATCTGAAGTTTGCCAAGCCAATTGATCGGTTACTATTCATCCCTCCACCTTGAAGCTTGATTTTGACCACTTTAGAGGCCGATTCAGCCGATGCACATTAGAGGACAAATTGTAGCTCTTGAAGTCTTCTTTCCAATGGCACAAAAATCAGCTCAATCAGACATCGGAGTAAAAAGATATGGCCCAAATACCGAGATAGGTCTGAATTTTCATGAACAAATTGTTCGCCTTGAACCCGCTTTGATTATTCTTGCTTTCTTTTTGCCTTTATTAGCTTATATAACCTACAAAGCACACACAAAACATAATCAAACAAATATCTAACTAAAATAAGGAAATTAACACTAATATAAATCTAACAAAGTGCGGATTAAGAGCCTATGATTACACTTTTAGGGTGTAATCAGTACCGCTACGTACCATACCAATGGCGGAAACAGTACATAGCCGCTACGATACTGGTAACTATAAGTTGGAGTCAAGTGGGGCTTCTCTTAATCCATTCTCTTTTGACATACGTAGATACAATGTTTTGAAAGTAAGATTGGACCATCGGTTGAACAGTCAACCGGTCCAAGAAATGGTCCGGTCAACTCTCTTTACCCGTTGAGTGTACAAAACCAGCCAAAACTGCCTAGATCGATGTTTCAACCGTCAACCATTTGACCCATGACCAGTTTAACATGACCGACCAGTTCTCTAAATGTCAAAAAAGGAGAGAAAAATAAGGGAATCACATTAACCTAACTAGCCCACTCCCACCTGAACTACTCAAGTCTCCATTTTTCTTCGTCTGCCTTCGTCAGTGTCCTATGAAGTAAAGTCTACAATGTTGCAAACTCTTGGTTCTCTCTGTTCCACAGTTTTGTTTTGGTCTCTTATCTTCATCGTCGGAACCTTGGTTTTCCAGTCAATGGCCATTTCTCTGCTATGTCCCAAAGCAGGCAACACATTGTTTCCACAGGTGGTTGTATATGTGGGTGGTTAAAGTTTTGGACTTCTAGATGAAGTCCATGGTAGCCAAACTTTTTATGTTTCCAAGGGTAGTCATGAAGGAATGTATCGGGCTTGGGTCTTCTTGCATTGGGAATACATCAAATCAATGAATACTTTTCACACTTTTTCATGCATAGGAGAACATGCTACTCTCTTTTCTAAATATAAAATATAATAAAAATAATTGCTAACATGTGCCATACAATTAAGGAAATGTTATGAAAGAGTGTCGAATGGTGGATGAACTTCACCAACCTTCAAACATGTGATTTGCAACCTATCACCATTAGTTGCATATATAAGAGGAGAGAAGAAGAGAAAAAAACGTGAAGAAAAAAGAGAGAAAGAAGAGCAGAAAAAATAGAGAAAAGAAAGAAGAAAAGTAAAAAGTGTAGGTAAACTATTTAATTTTCAGTTGTTTTTATATTTTGTCTTGTGAAAGAAATACATTCTTCAGTAATCAAGAAGATCTATCCCTAATAGTTTTAGAAGAACTATTTAATTAATATTTGACAGTTTCAAAAGAACTAGTTTTATTATATACTGTGTTTGGATTATTTGCTTGCTTAATATTCATTTAGTTTATGACACGTTATCAGCACAAAGCTCTAAGTGCTCGTGAAAAATATAATTGTATTCTTCCTTATATCTGGAAGGTACTTCATTATATCAGTGAAAGTACTTCATTTTATGTGTCATTAATATTTTAGTTAATTTATCTTTATTTTGGGTTCTTTACTGTTCACTCTTCAATTCATGGTATAATTTATATTTGTTGAATAGATGATGAATAGTGATGAATAGTGATATTTCGAAACTTTGTTTGTTTATTTCTCCCAGATCTTAAATTTTTGGCTTATGATATTTATAGATCTGGAATCCTTATTTCAATACATTTCCATAGGCATGTGCCTTGACTATATTTTAATATCTAGATTGAAAGTTATAGTATGAAAAAAAAAAATATATATATATATATTTATATATACATATTAAATATGATACTATGCAGCAATAGTAATTACTATTCATAAATATTAATTTTACTATTGATGAATAGTATTAACAAATGAAATTTATCTTCCGGCTAAAGATTTGGATGAGTGGAATTTGTATTAGATATTTGACCAAAGTTCTAGAGTATGTCTTATTTATATTATTTTTGTTTATTATGATTCTAAAACTTTGTTATCTTGTGAGTGTAACATTCTGAAAATGTCAAATCTCGCAAAGCTAGAATTTACTACCTCTTGACATTTCAAGCAAGAACTATTTATCCTTGGTAGTTGATGTTGAGATTCATTTGTGTGCAAAGGCTCTTAGAAATACTATAAAAGAAGAAAATGATGAATCCCAGTAGGATCGTGCAAAATCAATGATTTTTCTTCGCCATCATATTCACGAAGAATTAAAAACTGAATACCTCACGGTAAAAGACCCAGTGGCACTATGGCAAAATTTAAAGGAGAGACGTGAGCACCAGAAGACCATGTTTCTTCCCAGAGCTTGTTATGATTAGATGCACCTGAGGTTGCAAGATTTTAAATCTGTTAGTGAGTATAATTTTGCATTATTTAAAATCAGTTCACAATTGAAATTATGTGGCCAAATTATTACTGATGAAGATATGTTAGAAAAAACTTACTCTACATTTCATGCCTCGAATGTGCTCCTGTAGCAGCAATATCGACAACCGGGTTTTAAAAGATATTCAGAATTGATATCATGTCTCCTTCTAGCTGAACAAAATAATGAGTTTCTAGTAAAAAATCACCAATTTCTCCCGACCAGCTCTACACCGTTCCCTAAAGTGAATATAGTCTCATTTTATGGATGTGGTCGTGGTCGTGAACATCGCCGCAATTGTGGACACGACAAAAATAATTTTCATCATCGTGGGGATTATCGTGGAGGTAACAATTATAACAATTATAAATCTTCAAGTTCTCGAGTTAAGAATACTACCCCACACCACCAACAGTGGAATAACTCTGAAACAAAACAAGAAAAGGGAAAAGGTTTACAGAATAAACCTCCCAAAAATTATGAAGATGTTTGTTACATGTGTGGTATGAAAGGGCATTGGTCACGTATCTGTTGTACGCCCAAACCATTAATGGATTTTTATCGAGCATCAACACAAGATAAAGGAAAAAATGTTGAAATGAATTTAACATACTTTGATGACTCAGTAGAAATCACTCACCTTGATATTTCAGATTTCTTTGAAGATCATGATGGAAGAATAGATCACTTAATTAGTGATGGAAATATCCACACCAACTAATTTACATTCTTGTTCTTTTAAGTTTATTGTCATCTTGTGTAATGTTTTTCTAAGCATGTTTCTTTTAAGTGAATATTTTCATTTTCTTATAAATAAGCAATTTCAATATTTTGTATAGAGATATGGAATCTACCAAAGCATTAATAGCTTCCAAGATAAATGATGGAGATATATGTTTAGTAGACAGTGCAATAACTCATACAATTCTTCGAGATGAAAAATATTTTGTTAGCTTAACGTTAGTTGAAAATAACGTTAAGACAATATCTGGCAGTACAAAATTAATTGAAGGTTTTGGAAAAGTTAATATATTGTTGCCAAAATGAACAAAACTCTATACTGATGATACTATGTATTTAACTAGAGTTACAAGGAATTTGCTCAGTTTTAAAGATATACATAATAATGAATATCATATATAGACAACAAATGAAGATGATAAAGAATATCTTTACATTATTTGTAATGTTTTATGCCAGAAGCATATAATAGAAAAACTTGCTACTTTATTTTCTGGATTATATTATACAACGATAAGAATTTTGGGTTCACCTAAAGTAATGCACCAGAAGTGTTTTGACTCAAAGAATTTTATACTTTGGCGTGATCGTCTTGGCTATTTGGGATCAACGATGATGCGTCGAATAATTGAGAACTCTCATGGGTATCCACTAAAGAACTAGAAGATTATTTTGTTAAGTGATTATACATGTTCTGCTTGTTCACAAGGGAATCTAATTATGAGACCATCCCTTTCAAAAATAATAGTTAAATCCCCAACCTTTTTATAAAGAATTCAAGGGTTATATGTGGGCCGATACACCCACCATGTGGACCATTTCGTTATTTTATGGTTTTAATAGATGCATTCACTCGATGGTCACATGTTTGTTTGCTTTCTACTCGTAATGTTGCCTTTGCTAGGCTTCTTGTTCAAATTATCAGATTACGAGCACAGTTTCCAGATTACTCGATTAAGTCAATACGATTGGATAATGTTGGTGAGTTTACATCTCAAGTTTTTGATGATTATTGCATGTTCATAGGAATTGATGTTGAACATCCTATTGCACATGCACACACAAAAATGGTCTAGCTGAATATTTTATCAAAGGCCTTCAAGTTATAGCTCAACCTTTACTTATGAGAACAAAATTACTTGTCTCTACTTGGGGACATGCCATATTGCATGCCGCATCATTAGTCTATGTCTGACCCATTGCTTACCACGAATATTCACCATTACAACTTGTTTTTGGTCAATAACAAAATATTTCACATATAAGGGTTTTTGGTTGTGCTATCTATGTACCAATTACGCCACTACAACGTACTAAGATGAGTCCCCAATGTAGACTTGGGATTTATATTGGTTTTGATTCTCCATCTATTATTAGATATCTTGAACCTTTAACAGGGGGTGTATTCACTGCACGTTTTGCGGATTGTCATTTTGATGAGACACTTTTCCACCATTAGGGGGACATAAGACGCAACTGGAAAAACAGCATGAGATTACTTGGAATGTTTCCATGGTATCTCATCTTGATCCTCGAACAAATCAATATAAATCAGAAGTTCACAGGGTTATTTATTTACAGACGATTGCAAATTAATTACCTGATGTGTTTACTGACACAAAAAAGATAACAAAGTCATATATACCAGCTGCTAATACCCTAACACGTATTGATGTCCCTGTAGGACAATTTGCTAATATAGTAGCAAATGAATCTCAAGCACGCATAAAGCGTGGGAGATCTATTGGTACAAAAAACACAGTTCCTAGAAAGAGGAAGGTACAAATGTATAAGTAAGTCAGTATTCCTGAAGAAACTACAATATCTAAACCTCTAGAAGAAGGAACTCCGGTAAAAGAATTCCCAGAAGAGGAACCTCCTGAAGAGATATCCTCTGCAGAGGAAAGTAATGAGATCTCAATAAGTTATGTGAATACAGGAGAAAATGAAATAGAAATAAAATTGTTGTCGACAACATATTTTCATTTAAAGTGGCTCTTGCAATTACAAGAAGTAATGCAGAGAATGAACCACAGAAAGTTGATGAATGTCAACATAAAAGCGATTGGCTAAAATGAAAAGAAGCTATTGAGACAAAATTAAACTCATTAGCACAACGCAACGTGTTTGGACCTGTAGTCCAAACACTAGAATATGTAAAACCAGTTGGATACAAATAGGTATTCATGTGAAAACGAAATGAGGAAAATGAAATCGTGAGATATAAAGCGCGACTAGTAGCACGAGGTTTCTCCCATAGACCTGGTATTGTTTATGATGAGACATACTCTCTTGTAATGGATATCATTACGTTTAGATTTTTAATTAGTTTATAAGTCTCAGAAGGACTGGATATGTGCCTGATGAACGTCGAGACAGCCTACTTGTATGGTGAATTAGATAATGATATATATATGAAAATTCCTGAAGGATTTAAAATCCTTGAAGAAAATATTTTAAAATCTCGAAGCTTATATTTTATCAAGCTTCAAAGATCTCTGTATGGGTTGAAATAATCTGGACGCATGTAGTAGTAAAAAATAGATATGTGAATAATGCAATTTGTTTATTCGTTTTTATTAAGAAATTAGAATCTGAATTTTCTATTATTGTAGTCTATGTCGATGATCTGAATCTTATTAGAACTCCTAAAAAGCTTTCAACAACTACTACTTATTTAAAAATGGAGTTTGAAATAAAAGATCTTGAAAAAACTAAAATTTGTCTTGTATTACAAATTGAGCATTTATCTAATGGAATTCTCATCTATCAATTTATATATACAGAAAAGGTTTTGAATCGATTTTATATGGATAAAGCTCATCCATTGAGTTCTTCCATGATTGTCCAATCACTAGCTGTACAAAAGGATCCTTGGTCCTGAAATACCATACCTCAATGCTATTGGGGCTCTTATGTATCTTACAAATTACACAAGAAGCGATATTGCATTTTTTGTAAATTTATTGGCAAAATATAGTTCTGCACCAACTCAGAGACATTGGAAAGGGGTGAAACACATATTCCGTTATCTCCGAGGAATAACAGATCTGGGTTTGTTCTATTCAAAAGGACCAAAGTCAGAGTTAGTTGGCCATACAGACGCTGGTTACCTCTCTGATCCACATAAAGCACGATCACAAACTGGGTATGTATTTACCTATGGTAACACTGCTATATCTTGATGATCTGTGAAGTAGACATTAACTGTAACTTCTTCAAATCATTCTGAGATCATCGCAATTCATGAAGTAAGTTGAGAATGCATTTGGTTGAAATCTATGATCCAACATATTCAAGATAGTTGCGGACTATCCTCGATCAAAGATATCTCAACGATATTATATAAAGATAATGTAGCATGTATTGTACAAATTAAAGGAGGCTACATCAAAGGTGACAGAACCAAACATATATCGCCAAAATTCTTTTAAGAACATGAATTTCAGAAAAACGGTGATATTGATGTCCAACAGATACGTTCAAGTGACAACTTGGCAGACTTATTTACTAAAACACTTCCAACTGCAGCATTTGAGAAATTGGTACACAATATTGGTATGCGTCGTCTTAAAGCTCTAAACAATTAAAGCTATTAACTTCAACTTTATACTAGATGCATGAATGAGGGGGAGTCGCAAATTGTACTCGTTTTCCTTTGCCAACAATTTTTTTTTCCCATAGGATTTTTCTTGGCAAGGTTTTAACGAAATAGTTTTTAGCGCACCCATTTTTCTTTCGCTACGGTTTTTATGAGGTTTCTTGTGGCGGTTATCCAAGGGGGAGTGTTCTGAAAGAGTGTAGAATGGTGGATAACCTTCACCAACCTTCAAACATGTGATTCGCAACCTACCACCATTAGTTGCATATATAAAAGGAAGAGAGAAGAAGAGAAAAAAACGAAAGCGAAAAGAGCGAAAGAAGAGCAGAGAAAAATAGAGAAAAGAAAGAAGAAAAACAAAGAGCATAAGTAAACTATTTAATTTTCAGTTGTTTTTATATTTTGTCTTGTGAAAGAAATACATTATTGGTTGATCAAGAAAATCTATCCCTAATAGTTGTAGAAGAACTATTTAATTATTATTTGACAATTCCAGAAGAACTAGTTTTATTATATACTGTGTTCGGATTATTTGCTTGCTTAATATTCATTTAGTTTATAACATGAAAGAGTTTATATGTAACTCCTTTTCCCAAAAGATGAAGTATTAAATCTTTAATTTTAATAAAATTTTAAAGAGATAAATTAATGAGGTTGTTAATATTTTTTAGTATTTATATTGTCTTGTATTTGTTATGTACCAAATATATCTTTATTAACTTTACATATCTTTTTAATTGTTTTAATTAAAATTATTTAATAAAATAAAATTAAAGATTACTAAATAAAATTTATACTATTACATATCACCATTGCCCTACAAATCCCTAAAAACTTCATGAGGAATAAAAAGGACAAAAAAAATGATATAGTAAAATAATTAGGTAAATAAAAAAAATTAAAAGTCATGCATCATGAATGTATATGTATATATATACGTAAATATATTTTTTTGGATAAAGACAAAGAGTTGTATTATAAACTGTATAATTTTGAATTTATTATTAAGTCATACAAAGCTTGAATTTAAGTGTTTATTCGTTAATATAATTGATATGACAATGACACTTTTAACAAATTACAAAAGTTTGAATTTCAAATCTTTTCGTCAATTTGGTAGCTGTATTGAAAAACGAAAGCATTATGTCGTATTATATCTCATTTATAACTCTTAAATGAATATTTTTCTTGTAGTTTGTATATAAGAGTTGTGCTAATATGTGCCCTTAGGGTTCATTTTAAGGTAGTTAAAATATATTGTTTTCATACAATGGGCTCTACATTTCTATTAATTCTAACACTTTTCAAAGTGTCTTCAAAACTAAATATTAATTGCTTCTAATTATCTTATCAAATGGACAAAAATAACATTCACCTAACTTTATCTATATATATGCATATATAGTATTAGAAGGCCTATACAAAGATTGTGTCTCTAGCTATTCATTTGACATCATGATGATGTCACTAATTAATCTAGCCAACAAAATAAGGTTGTTGGATTAGGCACTTTTTTTTTTCTCCCTTTTTGCTATTTATCCTTTGATAAATAAGATAAAAATTTGAAATTAAATCTAGAAATTGAAATCATAAGTAATAAAATAATGATATTACACTATACTTTTACTATATGTCAATAATTTGTGATTGAAACATTACCAAAAATTATTAGTTATGAAGAGTAATAGTTTCATGTGTATGCAATGTAATAAATGATTAAAAACTGTTAAATATATTTGCAATGCATCAAAATTCAATAAGATTACCTTTTCTTTTATTTTTTTCACAAATCCAATACAATTAACAACATATAAGTTCAGTATACCATATAGTAATTATTATACATTTTTAATAACCCTGCTTGGGTGGGTGTGTACAAGTCTCCATGTAACTTGAACTTGAAACAAAGAAACAAGAATGTAATTGAGTAAACCCATGATTTTATGACATGAGTGTGGATCACCATTGACTAATCCGCTCTTCATTATATATTATATATAAAGTCAATTATATGACGAGATTATATTAGATTATGTCATATCTTTTAATTTAAATGAGTTTTTTTTTTTATGAAAAACGTTAAATAAAAGTACTATGCGGTTCAAGTTTAAAAAATAAGTAATTTTCATTCAGTTTTAAATTATATGAAAAATAAAAGTTTTGTTATTTAAATTTATGTACATTTATTATATATTCAAAAGCTAATTGGATGAGATTTTTTATTAGTTCTATATCAACAATTATAACAAAATCTATAGTTTAAAGCATGCATAGTCTAGCCATTAATGTTTTTACATTTTCGAGCACCTGAGTATTAAATAAGTTGGGCCCCACTTCATGTTCATATTCTACCCACCGTATAAAGTTTGAGTGGTTGGTACTTTCATAAAACAATACATAAAAAGATGTAGAAATGAGTAAAATCCAATATAATAAATGCTCCTTAACATATGCCCTAAGCATTTGCCTTTATATAAAATTCATTAAATTAATTAGTTCTTAACATATGGCCTTAGGGCAGATATTAGCAAGACCCATTTATTACGTAATTATGATATCACGGTTCAATTTTAGTTGAACTGGCAATTGCAGCAGTGATATGTGACCTAGTTTTTTTTTTTTTTTTTCAGTTCACTTAACGGTTTGATGTTTTGTTAGCAAGACCCATTTATTACGTAATTATGATATCACGGTTCAATTTCGGTTGAACTGACAATTGTAGCAGTGATTTGTGACCCAGTTTTTTTTTTTAATTCACTTAATGGCCCGATTTTCAAAACATTGCGTACAAGCCTGTCAACGGATCGGGTTTGGCCCAGAACCGATTTGACCTGATCCATTAAGACTCGGATCCATCATGCGAGACCCGATCCACTAATCCATTTATTCATATCCAATAAATCCAATTAGCTTTTGGATCGGATATGATCAGACCCGATTGATCCGATATAAACCCAATTCGATTAGTTAGTAATTTTTTGCTTTTATTTCCCATTTCTCAGCCCTAAATTCTCCTTCTGTCCTCTCCTTATTCTTGTTCTACAGGTTCTTCAAAACCCTATCAATGAGAGTGAAGCGACTCATGCAAGCTATCTATATGCTATCTCAAGGCAAACCCTGATAAAGCCCTAGCCCTAAGTCGACTTGGCCACTGTTCTTCAAAGATCTAAAAGAAGAATAAAAAGAAGAAGAAAATATATGTTCAAAGCCCTTGTTCGAAGAAGAACAGATTTGTTCGAAGCCCTAGTTCAAAGATCCCATTGGAAGCTCCTTAATCGAAGCCTCAGTTCGAAATCTCTATGTTTGAAACCCACTTTGTTGTTATGTTTGAAGCCTTCGTTCGAAGATCCCATTAGAAGCTCCTCGATCGAAGCCTCTCAGTTCAAAATCCCTATGTTTGAAACCCACTTTGTTCGAACTTCAAACTTGTTTGACAACCCCATTATTTGACAAACTAGAGGCTTTGATTAGTTTTCTCTCCCCCTCTGGCTAAATCAAGGCTTTGATTATGTATATTGTCCATCGAATCTAAATGTTCTTAAGAGAGAGAGAGAGAGAGTAGTACCCAGATTTCAAAGACCTATTTGAGAGAATTTGAATGTGTATATACACACAGAGAGAGAGAGAGAGTAGTTCCCATATTTGAGAGACAGATTTTGAGAGAAGCAATAAACATCTAAATATGACCTTTATCATCCATATACATACACATGTACATCCATATTTATACAGATTTGGAATTAATTAAAATTTTGATCCGTATATATTTTTTTAATTGTCGGGCCCGGTGGGTCTTTGGGTCAAATCCAATAATTAATAGATCGGATCTGTGATCACTTAATGGATCTGGATCGGATATAACCTTTATCGTATCTGGATCGGATTTGAATTTGTTAGATCTGGACTAGACCCGGACCATTAACAGGCCTAATTGCGTACAAGGACCTATAGATGGGTGAAGAGACTCATCAATAGTGGTCTCATATGGAGTTGAAAAGTACTAATAGATCGAGTTTTGGACCTTCAAAGAAGACTAGCCTTTGTTTTGGAATGGCATTGGATTCTTAGGGCTTGCCTCAGCCTAGCTATTCTCTGCTGATGTATGGGGAGTTGTAGAAGGGTGATGAACATCATTAATAGCTTACTTTATGTGAAATTAAACAAAAACTAAAAGAGTCTTGAACATTAAGATAAAGACTAGTGCAGTTCTTGGATTGGCCTTGAGTCCTTTTAAAAGTTGTTTTATGATTCCTAAGTAGCACCACCAACCGATGAGTGATGATTCTGAGAAAGAGAGAGGTTGTGGAGTTACGAAAAAAGCAAACCTCTATAAAAAATAAAAAAATTGTAATTACAATAACATTCTTTAAACTACAAGTTACATGATAATTTTTTTTAATATTATCTATTCTCATAACATAATGTTAATATATTGTAATAAAATATATTAATTGATATAAATTGTTAATTTAGAAATTAAATTTGTTATATTTTAAAATTTAAAAAAATTTATTTAACTAGGAAAAATAAAAGGAAAGAGAGAAAAAAAAAGGGTGTTGTTATAATTAGAAAAAGCAAAAGGAAAAAGAAAAAGAGAGAACGGAGAAAGTTGCTTCACCTCTCCTTCTTATAGTGTGCGCTAGGGTTGCCTGGTTAGAGAGAGAGAAAAAAAGAAAGAGAAAGACAAAGAGAAAGAGAGATGGGAGCCGGAAGTTCGATGAACTATGTGGTGGAGAAGTTGGGAGAAAAAGGGAGAGAGATGGGAGCCGGGAGTTTGATGAACTATGTGGTGGAGAAGTTGGGAGAAAAAGGGAGAGAGATGGGGGCAGAGAACTGGATGAACTTTGCGCTGGAGAAGTTGAAGGAGTTTCTAGTGGTGCTAGAGGACTTTGGTGGGAGTTTGATAGGGAAGGTGGGCGAGGTGTTTCACAGGCTCCCAGTTGCAACTCCCTATATCATCGCCGGGGTGGGTCTGGTCATGTTCCTTTGTTGTTGCTGCCGCGGAGGGAAGGGAGTTAAGATGATGAAAGCTCCCGGACGGAATTACAGGATGCCTAGGCCTTCCTTTGAAAGCAACCCCAGATCATATTTTCGCGGTCTTCGCGGAAAGCGCTAGGCATGTTTGAAAGCAACCCCAGATCCTATCTTCACGATCTCTGCAGAAATCCTGTTGATGAACTTCTCTAAGCCTTTTATCCTTTGACTATGTTTGCTTATCATTAATCTAGTTTGTGTGTATTCTTGTTTTACGCTCCATCTGTGTGCATCGGCAGCTGTTTGGTGTCTGAAGGCTGCCTAATTGTTTGCAATTAACATGTAAACAGAAACAACTATGTTGAGCTTCTGCGCGTCTGCACCTGTGTAGCTTTTATATATGTAAACGTTCTATGAGATAAAAACTTTCAGCAGTGATGATGATTTACGATATTCTACCACTTAGCGGAGTTGTTCTTGTTCCACTCTTCTCAGTCTCACTAGCTACAAGAAAATTGGCCTTTTAGTGCAGAAGAAAAACACTGCTAAAAGAGCGTAAACTGCCACTAAAACTATTAGCATAGTTTTGCAGTAGACTAGGCCCCCCTGAAAATACAAGGTCTCTTGGATTTGGAACGCCCCATGAGAAAATATGACTATGGCAGCAGAATTGAAGGGCCGTGAAAGGCTAAGATTTGAAAGGGCCTTTTTTTTCATGGTGTTTAGCAGTTTAGGCCATCATGTAGGGTTATTGTTCACACCAGAAGTAGAACTAGAATTTTGTTCTGGAAATACCAACTTGAAACAAAATTTTTGCCTATTGATAGAATTATTTAATAGATATTCACATATTTTTAAGTTCAAGTCTGAGATATGTATTAGTTTTTGAAGGGAAATTAAATTCTGAACTTGTACAATGTCCTTCCACCCTTGCAAGTTCAACATCATTAAATTGTTTTAAATATGCTATTGTTCACAATTGAAACTAATCAATGCCATAGGGAGGTTTGGTAGCTTTGAGAATGCTCTATTTTTCTGCACCTTATGAGGCGTTGCTGTGGATCTAGGCAATTGACATTATTATTTGTTCATTCATCTAGGCATTTCTGTATCCTTTGGAATTGCTGTATTAGGCTTTTAGATCTTCTGTCAGCTAAAATAGATAAAACCCATTTCCGTAACACAAATAACTTCCTTGTGCTAAGATTTGATTTTGTGCGGGTCTGTGTATGCCTGTGCCCGAGTTTTATTTCTCATTCTTAAATCCCAAGAACATTATTATTGATCAAATAATGCTCATTTGAGGACCATATTGGTGGTGATTGCATTTTGTGCTCGCAAAGTTCCCTAGTACTTTCCTTTAGCTAATTCAATCATCTGATGCTAGGCGTTGCTTCCTTCATTTTGGGAGTTGCTGCCGATGGAGTCTGCTGCTTTTGCAAAGAAGAGCCTCTACTGCTGGCCTGCGTACATTGGCTGGAGAAACCAATCTCGTGTCCTTCCAATGGTGACCCTATATTATATGTGTAATTAAAATAGTTCGCTGAGAATTTCCTGGCTGGAAGCATAGAAAATTTTGACAATAGTTGATTGTAGGCTTCTAGTAAAGAGAGAAACTGAGGGACTATGACAACGATGACATGTTTATTAGCTTCGGGGTACAAATTTGTTCTCTGTTTTCATCATTTGTATCTTGGGATTTAGAGCTGCGAGGAATGGACAACTCTATTTGTGCTGTGTGAAAAAACACACCAAGGAAAAGAAATGAACAGAAAAGAAAAAAACAAAAGAAAAAAAAAGAGCATTACTTGGTGAGACCTGGCTTCAAGCTCACATCCTCCATAATTTGATCCTCTCTCTTTTTTTTTTTATTATATATTTTTAAATGTTGGCTTTTTTTTTTCTTTTTTTTTTTTTTTGTTGGCATGTGTGGATTATCTCCAGTTGATCTTAGGTAACACTGAAAAATAGTTGGGGATTTCCAAGTTTGAAGGATATGAAACATAATGGAATGGTGGAGGAATGACGTGGTACTGATGGCAGCTTGATGATCTTGAAATGTAAACTGATGCTAATTAGATTTTCTAACACACAACCATAAACTTTTCATAGGGTTTTTGAGATTTTAGTAGTGAGAACAATGTATTATAAACTTACCTAGCCCGTTGGAGCATAGTCATTAATACCATACCGGTTATAAAACGCTACAAAGAATATTGAGTTTTGTACCGGTCAAGGTACGGGCTAATACCGGTCGATATTGGTCGTATTGGGTGGTACCGGCCAATACCAATTTACCGAATGGTACTGGGTTTTGTATAATTTATTTTAAAATAATTTTTTTTTTTGTATTTGATAATTAATTTTTATTGAAACTTGTGTCAAATGTATATTAGACAATTGATACATTTTTAAATATGTACTAGATTAGGTAAAACGTTTATATTATATTTTTGTAAGTAAATTTATCTTTTCATATAATACATGAAGCGATAAATTCAAAATGGTATTCGATTATGTACTGGTATCGCTATGTACCATATCAATAATGAAACAAGTATAATGGCTGATACGGTATTAATAACTATGATTTGGAGTCAGGCGGGACTTCTCTCAGTCCATTATCTTCTGACGTACATATAGGTAGTGTTTTGAAACCAGATCAGACTAGCTACTTCGTTCGGTTGAGCCACCGACCAATCCGGTCAACCCTCTTTATTCGCTGAGTGTACAAAATCAGCCAAAAACACGTATACCAGTGTTTCAACCTTCAACCGTTAGACTTGTGACAGGTTTTACATGACCAGCCGGTTTTTTGAATGTCAAAAAAGAAGCGGAAAAAATAAGGGAATCACAATAACCTAACCAGCCCACTCCCACATGAACTGCTCCAGTTTCCATTTTCCTTTGTCTGCCTTCGTCAGTCTTCTATAAATTACAGTCTACAATGTTGCAAACTATTTGTTCTCTCTGTTCCACAGTACTGTTTTGCTCTCTTATCTTCATCATTCGAACCTTGGTTTCTAGCTAATGGCCATTGCTCTGTGTCATGGACTGGCAGGCCGGGCACCACACGATGACAGTAATGCGACCTGCCATGAAGAATACGAAGCGAAAATAACCCGTGAGATGACTATGCACTAAGCAATATTTCTACCAAACTCAAACATCGAAGCATAAGAATATGCGCTCGTCCAGGATCCATCTGTAAAGCCCCGCACATCATGCTAAGCTCCGTCCTCCAATGCTCAAGTCATACGGCTAACCCAAGCTATAAGCAATAACAACACCATTCTCAAATGCGCGCACACATGACAAGCAATGTGCTCAAGTCCTTCTCAAAACACAAGCAAAATAGTAATGTGCAACCGGACATGCGCGTAAGCTAAGCATCACTCATTAGGCACGACGCCTCCATTCATGAAGCTCTTAGCGCCTCGTGTCAAGGTTCTTACCCACAAGGATAGGCACAACTGAATAACAACTGATAAGCCCACAATATAATGTCCCACAACACTAATGCTAGCCAAACCAAGCGACCGTGTGCACAAGCTTGAACCCAATGTGCAAGTGCACACGAGACACACAGCATGCAAGTGTGCACACGAGGCCCAATCCGTCATGAGCATAAGCCTCGCCACAGTATAGATGCAGCATAGCAGGTGAGAATGTCACAACCCCATCTTTGACGCCAATGGACAACATCTACCCTACCGGACACAATGCCGCCCATGTAGCCCCTTGATTAGCATGATGACTATAGCCACGTGCCACAGCCAGCCCCTAAGTCTCGCCCACTCTCTTGGGGGACTCACTTGAGTCCTGTCCTTTTCGGTAGCACCAGAGGGTGGTAGAGTCAACACTAGACCCCCCTCCCCTTTATAATAACATTATGAGCCCTCTCCAAACTTGTAGGAGAAAACATCCTGCCCCCTCGAGGTGTCATAATTCATAAATCAAATAAATATAAAAAATATAAATTTTGAGATTGCCATGCCATCGACCATAATTCATAAATTCAATAAATATGAAAATACAAATTACGAGATTATCATGCCATCGGCCAACCATGCTCAGACATGCCCCCGCCAAGATTCCTCGCAGCCCTAGACGTGCCACGGGTGTCAACCCGTGACATTCTCCACCACTTCAACCATCATTGTCTTTGATGATGCCAAACCTAGTGTCAACTCCTGACACTCGCCACCAATATTGCCAACTCTTAACACTCTCCTCCACTCGAACAATCAATGCCCTCGTTGATGCCAAGCATAACGCAGAATGCGATAGTGTTCATATGCACCCACGATGAGTTGCCACCACCCTTCGCAGACCAACACCTCCGTGCTGATAGCCTACAAATCTGGTCTCCCCTAAATTTTCCTCTACTGTACCTTCGTGTTGAAACCAATTGTCATGGGCTGGCAGGTCGGGCACCACACGGCAACAGTAATCTGACCCGCTATGAAGAATACACAGTGAAAATAACCCGTGAGGCAACTATGCACCAAGCAATAGTCTCGCCAAATTCAAACATTGAAATATAAGACTATGCATTCGTCTAGGATCCATCCGTAAAGCCCTGCGCATCATGTTAAGCTCCATCCTCCGATGCTCAAGTCATATGGCTAACCCAAGCTATAGGCAATAGCAACGCCATTCTCAAATGCGTGCACACATGACAAGCAATGTGCTTAGCGTTAGTTCTTCTCGAAACACAAGTAAGATAACAATGTGCAACCGGACATGCACGTGAGCTAAGCATCACTCGTTAGACAAGATGCCTCCATCCATAAAGCTCTTAGCGCCCCGCGTCAAGGTTCTTGCTTGCAAGGATATACACAACTAAATAGCAATTGATAAGCCCATAACATAGTGTCCTACGACACCAACGCTAACCAAATCAAGCGGCCGTGTGCACAAGCTTGAACCCAACGCGCAAGTGCACACGAGACACACGGCATGCAAGTGTGCACACCGATGCCCAATCTGTCATGAGCATAAGCCCTGCCACAACACGGATACGGTATAGCGGGTGTGAATGTCACAACCCCATCCTCGACACCAATGCCCAACATCTGCCCCACCAGACACGATGCCACCCATGTAGTCTCTTGACTAGCATGAGGATTGTAGCCACGTGCCACAATCGGCTCCCAAGTCTCGCTCACTCCCTTGGGGGACTCACTTGAGTGTTGTTCCTTTCGGTAGCACCAGGGGATGGTAAAGTCAACACTAGACCCCCCTCTTATAATAGCATTCTAAGTCATCTCCAAACTTGCAGGAGAAAATATCCTACCCCCTCGAGGAGTCATAATTCATAAATCCAATAAATATGAAAAATACAAATTATGAGATTGCCATGCTACCGGCCAACCATGCTCAGACATGTCCCATGCCATGGTCTTTCGAGGCCCTAGACGTGCCATGGGTGGCAACCCGCGACATTCTCCACCACTTCAACCATTATCATCCTCGATGATGCCAAAGCCCAATGCCAATTCCTGACACTCGCCACCAATAATGCCAACTCCTGACAGCGCCTATTCAGGAACATGTTGTCGACGGATGGAACAATGTGGTACGGGTCACTTGCTCAGAGGAGTTTGTATTTGCTTAATGTGAAGGAAAAGGTGTCTTGCTTAGCCAAGTTCAAAAAAGGTTTGCCTAGGCTCTCATCCTGAACTCGGCTAAGCAAGACACCTTTTCCACCACATTAAGCAAACACAAACTCCTTTGAGCAAGTGCCCTGTACCATATTGATCCATCCATCAGCAACATATACCTGAATATGCGATGTTCGTGACGCACTAAGGAAAGGCGTGTGCGTTATAGACGTCGTGCAACTTCCACCACTTCAAGGGGTCGATGCCCTCATCGATGAGCACTACGCGTGCACCATCTACACAACTCCATAGTTGAACCCACAAAAGCTCACTCGACATTAGAATTCACCCTATGCATGACCCAAAGGCGCCCTCACAACAACCTGTGGTTCTGTCCCACACTAGTTCCCAACTAACCAGCACTCCCATCGGATGTAAGTCCACTGTCGAAGTAAACCCTGCCAACTGGAAAATTGTTCCAACTGCTAAAGTTTTCACAATGTTGCTCCAATACCTCAGTCCTTGGACCATCACCCGAAGATAACCCATGCTGTTTTAGTGCCTCAACTCTCTAGTTTTCACCCGAAATTAGCCTACACTGTTTCAGTACCTCGGCACTCCAGCCTTCACTTGAAATCAGTTTGCACAGCTCCAGTGCCTGATCGTCTGATCTTCACCCGAAGTCTGCCCATGCACAATGCCTCCCTCTATTGGAGGACTTTATGTCTCGATGAACCCTCGCTACACGGTGTTCTTAAGCAACGATGAACTCCTTTGAGCCACGTGACGTTCATTTGTCAACATGAATCTCAACGAGACAAGATCACCCAAAAGTAAGAACAAAAACATGCACTCCACATATGCCAACAGCCAAGCTCAGAAATAAGCACAACCACTAAGTGAGCACAAAGCTAACAAAGTAACCATGCAAGAATACGAGCAAAGTTGCCAATGGTTTTGGCTAACTTAAGGGTCAAATGAAGGTCAAAAAATCCCCACAACACAAAGCAAGTTCTTCCCCACAAGCTCACATACTATAGAAACAACCCACCAATCCAACAAAGTAGCTCTACTAGCTATGCACCAAAATTAATGATCTGACACATAGAAGCATTTATAGACTACAAAGCCAGTCCCATACACATCCTTAAGATGGCCTGTTGCACTATACACCACGACCACAATCAAAGAACCTAGCGCAGGTCTAAAGCTTGTTGAAGCGGCCACTCTAAAGAAGGTACCAAAGGGGTTCAAATAGCAACCAAGTCCACTAATGCCATAAGATTTCAGCTCACGTAGACTAGAAACCGCTAGCTTGGGCCACCAATCCATTCGTCATAAGATTGAATGACACTCGCTCTACCGCAAAACCGACAACCAACAATCTGAAGCAAACAACCCACTGAAGAGATGCTCACCACAACTGAAGAGAATGCCCACACGGATAAGAGAAGTAACACCCAATTGATGCACACCACGAATGGTTAGTGCTCTGATACCAATTGTCACAAGTTGGCAAGCTGGGCACCACACGGTGAAAGTAATGCGACCCGCTATGAAGAATACACAGCGAAAATAAGGATGTGGCACGTGGCTACAGTCCTCATGCTAGTCAAGGGGCTACATGGGCGGCATTGTATTTGGTGGGGCAGATGTTGGGCATTGGCGTCGATGATGGGGTTGTGACATTTGCACCCGCTATGCAGCATCCATGCCGTGGCGGGGCTTATACTCATGATGGATTGGGTCTTGGTATGCACATTTGCATGTCGTGTGTCTCGTGTGCACTTGCGCTTTGGGTTCAAACTTGTGCACACGACCATTTGGTTTGGCTAGCATTGGTGTCGTGGGCACTATGTTGTGGGCTTATCAGTTGTTATTCAGTTGTGCCTATCCTTGTGGGCAAGAACCTTGACGCGGGGCGCTAAGAGCTTCATGAATGGAGGCGTCATGCCTAACAAGTGATGCTTGGCTCACGCATATGTTCGATTGCACATTGTTATCTTACTTGTGTTTCGAGAGGGACTAGCGCTAAGCACATTGCTTGTCATGTCTGTGCGCATTGGAGAATTGCATTGCTATCACCTATAGCTTGAGTTAGCCGTATGGCTTCAGCATCAAAGGACGGAGCTTAACATGATGTGCGAGGCTTTACGGATGGATCCTGGACGAGTGCATAGTCTTATGCCTCGGTGTTTGAGTTTAGTGGGACTATTGCTTGGTGCATAGGCCCCCAAATTTTGCTCACTCCCTTGGGGGACTCACTTGAGTACTGTCCCTTTCAGTAGCACCAAGGGGTGGTAGAGTTAACACCAGACCCCCCCTTATAATAACATTTTGAGCTATCTCCAAACTTCTAGGAGAAAACATCCTACCCCATCGAGGAGTTATAATTCATAAATCCAATAAATATGAACAATACAAATTACGAGATTGCCATGCCACCAGCCAACCATGCTCAGACATATCCCACGCCAAGGTCCCTCGCGGTCCCGGACGAGTCACGGGTGGCAACCCGTGACATTCTACTATGTCCCAAAGCTGACAACGCAGTACTGTTTCCCACAGGTGGTTGTATATGTTAAAGTTTTGGATTTGTAGATAAATTCAAAGGCGTTCAAACTTTTTATGTTTCCAAAGTCAGTCATGAAGGTATGTATGGGGCTTGGGTCATCTTGCATCAATAATACATCAAATCAATGAATAATGAACTTTTCACACTTTTTATGCATAGGAGAATAGGCTACTCTCTTTTAGAAGTATACAATATAGTAAAATCATTATTCACTTCTGCAATGTATTTAATATTTTATCCAGAATCATTCACACAAAAAGTGAAGTGATGAAAAAATAGTATTTTTTTGCTTTGTCAATTTATAAATTCAAAAAAGTGAAAAAAAATATCAAAGAAAATTTGGAAGCATAGTAAATTTTTTTTATAATTTTCATAATTGTATTTATTTATAATCTTTAATATATTTATTACATAGTTCAATTTTGATTGAACTGACAATTGCAGCGGCAATTCGTGACCCAATTTGTTTTATGATTGATTCTACTCTAAAAGTGTAATCTTTGTCCCCTAATTAAGTGTTTGTTAGCCTCTATTTGAGTATTAGAATAGATTTTTAGCAATAAACCGATTTAAAGTGGTTTTTCATGTGTATTGTAGGTTTTTGGTGATAAAATGGTGGAAAAAGGGCTTAAAGAGCAGAAGTCCGTCCGGATGGACCGTTTGGATGGTTAAACCGTTCGGATGGTGCGTTCGGACGGTGCGTTCGGACGGACAAATGGTCGTTCGGACGCCTAAACCGTTCGGACGCCCCGTTTATACGGGCGAATTACCGTTCGGACGGTGCGACGGAGATTGGAGTTCCAGAGTCTATATTTCTCGTCCAAAGCTGTTCCAGAGTTGATATTTCCCGTTCTAAGCTTTCACAGAGTCGTCTTTTTCTGTTCGAAGAAATACATAGCCGAGTTTCCTCGTCTGAAGACCGTCCGAACGGTTATGGCACCGTCCGGACGATGCGTCTGGACGCATATCGGACGTACTTTGGACGCACTTCGGACGGTGAGCGCATATTTGCCCTACAACCTAGCAGTCGAAGAAAAAACATGGATAAGTTAGATTTTAGGGAAAAAACTGCGGGTAGAGAGGGAGAATAGGGGAAAATAATGTATTTTGCTTAGATTTACTTTACTTTGTTGTATTTAGGGCTTTTGGAAGTATTTAGATAGATTTCTTGGGTTGATTTAGTGTAATCTTTCACATTTTCGATATTTCAATATATATTTACTTTTGATTTAAAGTCAAGATGTTGTCTCTACACTTTGGAAAGCTCTCAACCATGGAATGTTCAAGCTAAACTCCTTGTTTAGGAGCAAATGTGAAGATCTACCAAGGAATGCATGGAAAATGAAAGGGGAGTTCTTGAATCTTGTTGAATATTTATTTTGTTTATTTTTCTCTAATTATATTAGAATTAATTATTGTAGAAATCTTAGATCTATAATCATAGTTAATAACATGTGATTTATTTCTAAAGAACCCATAAATTGTGATAAAACTTAATTCCAAAATAATTAGAGATCCATAAAATTTCAAAGCTAAACTTTCCGAATCAAGGGCCTTTGGACGGTTCTTGATTTGAGTTAACCCAAACTCCCCCTTTCAAATTCCGTGCTAGAATTGGTAGATTGAAACATTTGAACCCAAACCCCCCTTTTTAATCAAGTTAAATCTCTACTTGTGCTCATTTGGAATTTCGGTTAAATTAAGAATCAATTTAGTTATAATTGTGGTTGTTGTAGTAGAATGTTCATAATTGTCAATTTACTTTAGCTAGAATCAAGTTGTAGGTTTTAATTTCATTTCAATTGTTTTCCTAGTCGCTAGTAAACCAAACCCTCAAACATTAAAAGATTTTCGGTCAATTTTAGCTAATATAGCAATCGATTTCACTCTTAGTTTGCGGTTGCAATTTGAATACATTTCTAAACTCTACTCGTTTCTATTGCTAAATTGGCACAGGTCTCATGGGAGAACACGATAGTGGGAGTACTCCCACTTAAACTACAAGCACCTCCATCGCGGTGAGCGTGGAAAGGACGAGTCAAGTTTTGGCGCCGTTGCCGGAGACTTGAAGGAACGAGTAAAGTACGAAAACAAAAAAATTGCAAATCGTAAAAACAAGGTGGGAATTGATCACCCACCTATGAGGGAAGCATCTACGGCTTCGGGCTTATGTAATTTCTTCAAACTCAATGTGGATACCATGTTAGGATTTTTCTTTCTTTCTTTTCAATAGTTTCTTTTGTTTAATTAACTAGTAGCATTGCACATTGTTAAGAGCATTAGAGGAGTTAGGTTAGTGTGTGCTTTATTTGCTAATCGGTGATATTTTAGCACGTGGAGTGGGAGATTGGAGTTGAAAAGCCGTTGTCTGATAAAGAGAAAAAGTCGTTGTCCGGCAAAGAGAAAAAGTCGTTGTCCGGCATATATATATTGTTTGTGTATGATGTGTTGACTAGGATTGAGGCATACTATTTGCGCATTACATTTGCATATCCCATTGGGCACGAATTGACAATAGACGTCTTTTACGAGTTGACCCACCATCACCGGCTAACACACCTTTTCCCAGAATTTCATTAGTGGTCAACCTAGGGATGACCAAAATCCCGCAGTTAGGCTACCTAATGATGCTCCACCCAATCCAAATATCTTGCCAAACCCACCGATGGGTGGATTGCCACAACACCCTCCTTTACATCCGGCCCATGGTTTAGGGGGTGAGAACATGAAAAATGTGAGCAACCATGGGGACATGGGGGTTCCCCAATTGCGAATGAGGGATTTCTTGAACCCACCGCGGCAAGCACCGAGTTCTTGTCTTGTTATTCCGCCCCACTATGCCGCCTTGAACATAAGGCCGGGCATGATGCAATTGCTTCCTCAATTCCACAGAGTTGATTCAGAAAGGCCTTATGCCTTCATCAAGGAATTTGAGGATGCATGCTCCTTAGTGATGGACAACTCGTGTCCACGGGAAATCTTTTTTCTTAAAATCTTTCCAGTTTATTTAAAGGACACTGCCAAGACGTGGTTCAATTCTTTAAGACCACTTTCCATCCACTCTTGGCAAACTCTTCAAAGAGAGTTTTTGAAAAAAAATTTCCTAGAAAATAGAATGGAGGCGATTAGACGCCAAATCTCACAATTTTCTCCAATGTTGGGAGAATCATTTTTTCAATGTTGGGAGCGGTTTAAAGAGCTTTTAGTTTCTTGTCCACACCATGGCTTTGCCGAATGGCACATTATCAACAATTTTTACTCTTCGTTAACTCCCCAACTCAAGCAATTCGTTGAGACTATGTGCGCGGGAACATTTATGGATAAGCAACCTCATGAAGCTTATTCATACTTTGATTACCTAGCTAATTTGGCTCGCGATTGGGCCACTACCGGGACCCAAAATTCCGAAGGTAGACCAAACACGCAATGGACAAATATCAATTGAAAGAAGTTGATGATATGAATGCTAGGCTTGCCACAATGGCGAGAAAATTAGAGGCTCTAGAGTTTAAGAATGTAAGTTCGGTAGGGGGGTGAAGAGCCTAAGGGAATGTGTTGTGCGGTTTGTGAGACCAAAGAGCATGACACCACGTCATGCCCGGTTATCCCGGGGATTAAGGAAGCCTTGCATGGCCAAGCCAATGCTATTGGGCAATACAATCGAGGTGGGGGAAACTCCTACTCCAATACTTACAACCCGGGATGGAGGGATCATCCTAACGTTGGATGGTGCAATGAGGGGACTTCAAATCTCCAAGCTTATCAAGGAGGGTATAACAACCCTCAATCTTATCAAGCCCCTCCTTCACAATCGCACCCACAACGTTATCAACCTCCACCGGTCACATCATTTCCTACCCAACCTAAACCATTCCAACCTCCACCTCAAGCTCAACCCAACACATACCACCCCCCACATCGAAAGCCATTGGAGGATACTCTCCAACAATTCATCCAAACCCAAAGGGGGGTAAACTCACAGGTCGACAAAACTTTAGATGACATCAAGGGTCAATTGACTCTTCTTACTCAAGCGTTGACCCTTACTGAGAAGGGTAAGTTGCCTGCACAACCTCAACCCAATCCTTCTAGGCAAGTCCATTCCACTGAAACCTTGGCCCAACCATCAGCTAGCCATGAGAATGTTTCGGCCATTACCACTTTGAGGAGTGGTAAAGCCATTGACAAGACCATCCTCCCTAAGGACCCTAAGGGTGGGGTAAAAGTATCTAAGGTAGATGAGGGGTCGGGCGTTAATGAGGAAGAGTCTAGAAAAGGAAAAGGGGTTGAGAGAGTACCAAGTGAGAAGGAGGAGGGGAGTGAGAAAGAAAAAAATGAGAGAGAAAAGAAGGAAGAAGGGAATTGTGAGAAGAAAGAGCCGAGTGGGTCCACGCCCAATGGTGAGGAAGTTTTAAGAGAGGAATGTGAGATCTTGGCTCACACTCCATTTCCTCACCTGTTAGTTAAACCCAAGAATCAATTAAGTTCGGAGATTTATGAGACTTTCAAGCAAGTCAAAATAAATCTACCACTCCTTGAAGCCATTAAACAAGTTCCCTCTTATGTTAAATTCCTTAAGGATTTATGTATTGTTAAGAGGAGATTAAATATGAGGGAGAACGCTTTTCTTACTAAGGATGTCCATTCCGTTGTCCAAGTCAAAACGCCACCAAAGTATAAAGATCCGGGTTGTCCTACCTTGACTTGTGTCATAAGAGACCATAGGATAGAGAGGTGCCTTCTAGATTTAGGGTCGAGTGTGAATCTATTGTCGTACTCGGTGTACGAGCAATTGGGGCTAGGTGAATTGAAACCTACGAGGATTACACTCCAGTTGGCGGACCGATCGATCAAAGCCCCTAGGGGAATAGTTGAGGATGTCTTAGTGAAAGTTGATAAGTTTTATTACCCGGCCGATTTTGTGGTCTTAGCTACTCACCCGGTTGTAGATCCCCATGCTCGGAACCACATTCCTATCATTTTGGGGCGACCCTTCTTAGCCACACGTGACGCCATCATCCATGTGCGGGGGAGTCTTTTAAAATTGTCCTTTGGAAACATGTCCGTTGAACTTAACATGTTTAATGCGAAAAAACAACCAGGGGATTTAGAGGACGTCTGGGAGGTGAATCTTATTGATTCGATAGTGCAAGAGCACTTCAAGAGGCAAATGGTAGAAGACCCTTTGGAGAGAATGTTGACATTTAGTGAGGGTCTAGATTGCTTGGGAGATGAGGAAGAGGGGGATGTTTTTTATGAGGGTAGTGGTCTAGAGGTGAGTTCTATCATGGCGGTGGGTCAATGGACTCCCACTTTTGAACCTTTGACCCCTAACTCTACCAAGCCCCAACCATTCGAACTAGAGGCTCCTACGCCCGATAAGAAGCCTTTGCCTTCTACCTTTAAATATGTCTTTTTGGATAAAGGTGAATCTTATCCCGTAGTGATATCTTCATCACTTACGGAGGCTCAAGAAAAGAGCTTGTTGGAGGTGCTCAAAAAGCATCGAAAAGCCATAGGTTGGACAATTGCCGATTTGCACGGCATTAGCCCTCTTGTATGCACTTATTGCATATATTTTGAGGAAGGGGCTAAGCCGGTGCGCCAAATGCAATGCCGATTGAACCCAACTATGAAGGAAGTTGTGAGGGGTGAGGTGCAAAAACTTCTTGATGCGGGTATTATATACCCAATTGCCGACTCTAAATGGGTGAGTCCCACCCAAGTTGTCCCCAAAAAGTCCAGAGTGACGGTAGTTGAAAATGCGAATAATGAATTGATACCTACCCACATCCAAACTGGGTGGCGTATATGTATAGACTACCGTCGCTTGAATGCCGTAACTACCAAGGATCATTTTCCCCTTCCCTTCCTTGACCAAGTCTTGGAGCGGGTAGTGGGACGGGCCTACTATTGTTTCCTTGATGGTTACTCCAGATATAATCAATTGGTAATCGCCACGGAAGACCAAGCTAAAACCACATTTACATGCCCCTTTGGCACATTTGCTTACAAGCGAATGCCCTTTGGGTTATGCAATGCTCCCGCCACTTTTTAGAGATGCATGATAAGTATTTTTAGTGATATGGTGGAGCGAATTTTAGAGGTCTTTATGGATGATTTTTCCGTATATGGGGACAACTTTGCTCAATGTCTTCAAAAATTAGAATCGGTACTAAACCATTATGAGGAGAGCAATCTTGTGTTGAATTGGGAGAAGTGTCACTTTATGGTGACACATGGTATAGTCTTAGGCCACATCATCTCCGGGAGGGGCATTGAGGTAGATCCTACCACGGTCGAGCTTATTCAAAAGCTACCCTCCCCTAGGAACGTGAAAGATGTGAGATCTTTTCTTGGGCATGCCGGTTTTTACCGGTGCTTCATTCAATCATTTAGTTCCATTTCTAGGCCCTTATGTGCCCTCTTGGCAAAAGACGTTCCATCTGAGTGGACTCCGTCTTGTCAGCTAGCTTTTGATAAGTTGAAAAATCATTTGACTACGGCTCCCATAATCCGGCCTCCGGATTAGAGCCTACCCTTTGAATTAATGTGTGATACTAGCGACTTTGTTGTGGGGGCCGTGTTGGGCCAACGAAATGAGAGGAAACCTCATGTGCTCCATTATGCGAGCAAAACTTTGAATGAGGCCCAAATAAATTATACCACCACCGAGAAAGAACTTTGGCTATTGTGTTTGCTTTGGACAAGTTTTGCTCTTATTTAGTGGGGTCTCATGTGATTGTTTTCACTGACCACGCTGCACTTAAATATCTCTTGTCCAAACAAGACACAAAGCCTCAATTAATTAGATGGATTCTCCTTCTTTAAGAGTTTAATCTTGAAATTAGGGATAAAAAGGGGGTGAAAAACGTTGTCGCGGATGATTTGTCCCGCCTCCCTTTTGAGCACCCTACCAAAGATGACTCTCCTATTTGTGAGACCTTCCCCGACGAGCAACTCATGTCTTGCAACGCCTTGAATCAAGCCTTAACTCCTTGGTACGCCGATGTGGCCAACTATTTGGCCACAAAAGCCATTCCTTCTCATTGGTCCGCATTGGACAAGAGGTGATTCTTTAGGCTAGTAAGACAATTTTTTTGGGACGAGCTGTATTTGTTCAAATATTGCTCGGATCAAGTTGTACGGCGATGTGTGCCGGATGAGGAATTTGAAAGTGTAATGAAATTTTGCCATTCTCATGCATGTGGGGGCCATTTCTCTTCGAAGAAAACCGTGGCAAAAATTTTGCAAAGTGGACTCTATTGGCCAACTATGTTTAAAGATGTGCATTCATTTTGTGTGGCGTGTGATAGATGTCAAAGGCTCGGGTGCCTTTCTAGGAAACACATTATGCCCTTTAACCCTATCCTTGGTTTGGAGGTTTTTGATTGTTGGGGTATAGACTTCATGGGTCCATTTCCTAGTTCCTTTGGGTATCTTTATATCTTAGTAGCTATAGATTATGTTTCCAAATGGGTAGAGGCAATACCAGCACGAACCAATGACCACCAAGTTGTGGTCAAAATTTTCAAAGTATACATTTTTTCCTGGTTCGGTATGCCTCGGGCCATCATTAGTGATGGTGGTTCCCATTTCTGTAATAAGCCATTAGGGATACTCATGAGAAAGTACGGCATTATTCACAAAGTCGGTTTGCCATACCATCCCCAAACACAAGGTCAAGTCGAATTAGCCAACCATGAAATCAAGACAATCTTGGAAAAGACAGTTAATCCGTCTCGAAAGGATTGGTTTTTGCGCTTAATTGATGCTGATTACACTATTAAAGTGTAATTCATTCGCTTCAATTTGTACTTTGTTAGCCTTAGAATAATGTTATATTTATTTTTTTAGTCTAATAAAGTTTATTTGGATGTTTTGTAGGGTTTTGGAGTGAATTGGAGCATCCGGGAGTGTTTGGGAGCATTCAGAAGAGAAACTGGGACAAAGGAGCAAAATTGGCCAAAACTTGACAAGGATGTCCGGACACATGTCTGGACACCCCGAGTGATGCAAGCATGTCTGGACATCTGTCCGGACACCCTGAAAAACTTCAGAGGCTCAATTCAAGAACAAAATCAGGAAGTCTGGACAAGTGTCCGGACACCTTTGGGAATGTAACAGTGTCCGGACACATGTCCGGACACCCTGCACAACTTCTACAAGCTTATTCGGAACCTTGAACAGAGAGTCCAGACATGTGTCCGGACACCCCTAGGAATTGATACAATGTCCGGACACCCTACGGAGATCCAATTTTCTGTATAACTTTAAACCTATAAATACTTCCTTGTAAATCCTAATTCGGGGTGCTGAGTGTCCGGACACCCAACGGAGATCCAATTTTCTGTATAACTTTAAACCTATAAATACTTCCTTGTAAACCCTAATTCGGGGTGCTGAGTTTTAGACGTTATCTTTAGACTTAGAGAGAGTATTAGAAAGCTTTCATATTGTCTTCTTTCATGAGATTAATAAAATTCTTGTCTTTGATGTCATTGCTTTCAATACAAACTTTAGATTTCATTATGTTCATGAGTAGCTAATCATCTTTCTTAGCAAGGAACGTGAAGATTGTTCGGAAATTAATTGTTTAACAAGGTATTTCAATGGGCTTTGTTGTTTCATCTTTTAAACATTGAATCTTTCTCTTTTTCATTCCTTTCTCTTTGAAATCAAGGGTTTATGATCAAATCTTTTAGTGTTCATGCGTGACGTTGATCTCGTATGGGTGTTGCTTAGATCCCTGATATGAACACTTCGAATCTATTTTCTAAAAATACTGAATAAAGTTGAGATAGATTCTAAATTGGTTTTAACCGCGAAATCTTCCGATTCAATGACATAAGTTGTTGTTGTTGAATTGAGTTAAAAATAAATACCTTGGGAAATTATCATTCTACCGGGCAATTGAATCGTTCTTAGCCAAGATCTTCTTTTATTTAGTAAAACCCTTATTTTTATTCAATCATTAGATAAACAATCTCTTCAAACCAAATCATTCTTATTTCTTATTTTTGAGGTTATTCTTTGAGTTTTTGTTTGTTTAAAGGGAGTTTCCTTTGGACACCAACCGTCTTCCCTGTGGATCGACCTTGGACTTCTCCGAGTATTACTACATCGTGGCCGTGCAATTGCGGATCATATCGCACTTCCTGGAAGCGATCAGATGCATTGTGGGCCTATTGAACGGCCTACAAAACCATTCTAGGTGCCTCCCCGTACCATCTTATGTATGAAAAAGCATGTCACCTCCCGGTTGAGGTTGAACATAAGCCATATTGGGCTATTCGGCAGTATAATGAGGGGTTGGGTGAAACCGGCGACCACCGGAAGCTCCAATTGAATGAGCTAGATGAAATAAGAAATGATGCGTATGAAAATGTAAAAATTTCAAAGGCCAAAATGAAAGTCCGTCACGACCAACACACTCATCGCAAATCTTTTCATGTTGGTCAAAAAGTTCTTCTCTAAAATTCCCGGTTGCATCTCTTTCCAGGAAAGTTACAGAGTAAATGGTCCGGCCCCTACCAAATTAGGGAAATCTTTCCCTATGGTGCTATTGAGGTGCAAAATCTTAAGAATGGCACACCTTTCAAGGTCAATGGACAAAGGTTAAAGCCTTACTTCGAGCCCTTCCGAGGCGAGGTAGATTGTGTGGATCTCATTGATCCACCAATCTTGACTTGATGATTGTCCCATATGTGCTCCCGCCCTCCCGTGTTGATACCCGGTCTCTTTCATGTTATTGTAGCTTTGAGGACAATACAACCTTTTAAGTGGGGGGTGGGGCGAGCTTGTTTTGCGCTTGGTTTTTGTGTAAAGTTGTATAGGTTGTTTTGTTTGCTTTTATTCTTTTGCAGTTTTTGTTGTTTAATTTAGTTTTTGTTTAGTCTATTGAGTTTTCTGGGTTTTCTAGTGTATAATCGAATTTTTTGGGATTTACCGTTCGGACGGTGCGTCCGAAAATGTTTGTCCGTTCGGACGGTGTGTCCGAACGCATGTTTTACCGTTCGGACGGTGAATTCGGACAGCCCGTGTTGTAATCATTTCCTGTTCAGACGGTATCCAGACGCGCGTCGAATGCTTAGCGTCCCCTATAAATAGGCAGCATCCGTATTGAGTTCAGACTCACTACAGACGTTATACGGGGAGTTTTTGAGAGTTTTAAGAGTTCCTGGACGACAGCAGAGCCCTGCTGGAGCCCGAGCACGAGCCCTTGACTCCTCCACCATTTGTTTCACGCTTCCCTAGGTATTCCTGCATCTTTCCTCGCGTATTTTATTCTTTACCTAGGAGACTTTTTAGGGTATTTAGATAGTTATGGCAGGCAGAGGGGCCCCAGGTGCCCTTCCGGCTGGCGCAGCTGGGGCTGATTCAGCCCCAGCCTATGATGTCACTCGTTTTGTGTCGGAGGATGCCTTTGAGGCATTCTCCAAGATTTGGATTAAGAGGGGTGTAGTGCTTGAGCGCCAGATGGACCTAGAGCAGTTTAGGGGTCCTGGATTTTTGTGGGTCGAGGCCTTTGAGCTCAGGGTTGGGTCCCTCTCACTACATTTGAGGGAGATGCCATATTTGTCTTGCTTGTCGAGTTTATGGCGAACGTGACAGCCTGTTGTATTACCCCAAGACACGAGCAGATCACGTCCTAGGTTAGGGGGTTTGACATTGGGATCACCCCCGCCACTTTTGTAGAGGTGTATGGGCTGCCTAGGGTGGCAGAGCCTCAGTATAGTTTCCCATCTAGGGGGGCCCCAGATGACTTCAGTGTCGTTTCCGATAGGTTTGCCTCCCAGGCACTGATTGGGGTTTGTGTCGACAGGTGGCGGTCAGCTCATTGCTTCCGATTTACGCCCCCTTGTATATTTTTTGTTGTCAGTCCGTTTACCCCATTGCTAGGCATTCTGAGGTTAAGAGGGGTAGGGCTAGTCTTTTGTGGGCTGTTGGGGCGGGTAGGTCCATAGATCTCCCGTTATTTTAGTTTAGAGCCCTAGCGGAGGAATGCTCACACCCGCGTGCTCAAGGATCCATCCCTTTCGCGGTTCTTTTGACACGGGTGATCGAGGCTACTTTCGAGGCCCCTACTGTTGGACTTCCTCCTCTCCCGCAGTCGAGGGAGCCCATTGGTAGATCCACCATCCAGTGGGGATTGAGATCTCGTAGACTGTAGCAGCAGCAGGAGCAGTTCTAGCCACAGCCACAGTAGCAGCAGTAGCAGCAGCCGGGACTTGCTGAGTCGGATCTTGCTAACCCGGACCAGTACGACCTTGATATTCATCAGCATCAGCATCAGCAGCAGCAGCAGTACTTTCAGCCACCACCGATGGCCGATCCAACATTGCAGATGCTTGAGCAGATGCGGCAGACCTTAGATATGTTAGCTGCGAGATCAGCACAGTAGTCTACCGACATTGCTAGGCTGGAGACTGCCTATGCAGCTCATTTTGCAGCACTTGAGGGCCAGATCCGAGCCCAGTCTAAGCAGATTACCGCACTTTAGGGTCAAACCCAAGGCCAGACCAAGATCATAGAGGAGCTTTTTGTTGAGGTCCGGGCCCTTAGGTCTGCTGTTGCACCGCCTCCAGATGACGATGGAGATGATTGATAGTTTAGGATTGTGATGCATTTTTGTACACACATAGCATATCATTGCATCAGATTTTGTACATTGTTTTAACATAGTGTATATTGCTTTGATATAGTGGATTATATTTTGAGATTTTTTTACTATACATCATTTATTTTTGTATCCCCTTGTTCTTTATCTTGTATTGTTGGATGGTTTAGCTACAGGTGTTCTCAGATTTTGGTTTATGTTACTCGTCTGTACCATTTTGATGGGGATTTTGGTAGTGTATGGTATCGGTTTCAGTCTTCATTTCTCTCACGCATCTAATTACATCTCTTATTATGCATGCTTAGCTAGCTTTTGCGGTTGATGCGTTGACTCATTTGTGATGCACTATAACACCGTTTTTGACATTAAAACCCAACTTAGATTGAGGTGGACTCGTTTTCTTACTTTTAACTCCATAGAGAGTGCTTGATTCATGCATTGGTAGAAAGTTATACACCTTTCACATGGGTTATGCTTTGCAACATATTTTTGTTACTCTACATTGCATTTTCGTCCATACTTAGTGGAGATTATCACCTTGTGAGCTTTAGAGCGTTTACCTTTTTTTTTTAGAGTCTAAATTTACTCAAGGATTGATCTTTCATCCTCATTTCTCTTAAATAACTTCTTTATGCTTGCTTTTGGTTCATAAGATGATTTCTGATCTTAACATTGACACTTTTACTATGTGGAATATTATAATTTGGCATCTTTATGTAATTCTAAGCCCATTTCCTTCTTGATAGCCATTATCCTTTTTGTCTTTCACCATATAACTCATTTATCATTTGATTTTTCACCAACTTCTTCCTCGAAAGATATCATTGAAATTTTTATATTTCATATCCTTATTCTTTACTATGTTGGGAAGCGAAGATATATATAAAAAATAAAATAAAATGAAAATAAAAATAAAAAAATAAAAAAAGAAGAAGAAGAAGAAGAAGAAGAGTAAGAGAAAAGAAAAAGAAGTGGGTATATGATAAAAAAAAAAATAAGAAGAAGAAGAAGTTTTGAGCATAATGCAAAGTGGCATCGAAGTTATAGAGAAGGAGTTGTAAAAAAAATTGAAAATGTTTATTGTTCGGATCTTTGGGTACATAGCAAGGGAGGAGTTGAATATGATATCTTTTCATCACCTCATTGACATGTGATGTGTTTTGTATTTATCTCTCATCATTCCTATTTTACCTCTTTGCCTTCCAAATCACTTAATCGATCCAAAGATGCTTCATTATAACTTTCATTAGAGTAAAAGTTTTATCTTGTCAATTCTTTGAATCATTGTGCATCTATGAACATTCTTTCAGGAAGTTATGCCAAAGGCGATACACATACATATTGTCCGGTTCTTTATTTTGGATATGTTCACTTGTTTTGCTATGTACATTTACTCCATTGTTGAACATATCATTGTGTGAACCATGTGGGTCTTTCATTTTGAGTGTATGCCCGGTGAGGATCGAATCAAAATTTAACGGTTCGAAAGTGCACAATTGAGTTCCTTATATGTTGCTTAGCATTGGCTTATCAAGCACAAGCGCACAAACTTCTCTAGTGTATAAATTTTTGCATAAACTCCTACATGTGTTTGAGGTTTGAGAAGCGTCCATCGATATCTTGAGTGGGTTGTGCATATTTTGTTTCTTTTACCGTCATTAACTCTCTCTTTCTATAATACATTTTTGCTAGGGACTAGCAAAAGTTAAGTTAGGGGGTGTTGATTCCACTCTAAAAGTATAATCTTTGTCCCCTAATTAAGTGTTTGTTAGCCTCTATTTGAGTATTAGAATAGATTTTTAGCAATAAACTGATTTAAATTGGTTTCTCATGTTTATTGTAGGTTTTTGGTGATAAAATGGTGGAAAAAGGGCTTAAAGAGAAGAAGTCCGTCTGGACAGACTGTTCGGACGGTTAAACCGTTCGGACGCTGTGTTCGGACGGACAAATGGCCGTTCGGACGCCTAAACCATTTGGACGCCCCGTTCAGACGGGCGAATTACCGTTTGGACGGTGCGACGGAGATTGGAGTTCCAGAGTCTATATTTTCTGTCCAAAGCTATTCCAGAGTCGATATTTCTCGTTCTAAGCTATCACAGAGTCGTCTTTTTCCGTTCGAAGAAATACAGAGCCGAGTTTCCTCATCCGAAGACCGTCCGAACGGTGAAATAATCGTCCAAACGGTTATGGCACTGTCCGGACGCATATCGGACGTACTTTGGACGCACTTTGGACGGTGAGCGCAGATTTGCCCTACAACCCAGCAATCGAAGAAAAAACAGGGATAAGTTAGATTTTAGGGAAAAAGTTGCGGGTAGAGAGGGAGAATAGGGGAAAATCATGTATTTTGTTTAGATTTACTTTACTTTGTTGTATTTAGGGCTTTAGGAAGTATTGAGATAGATTTCTTGGGTTGATTTAGTGTAATCTTTCACATTTTCTATATTTCAATATATATTTACTTTTGATTTAAAGTTAAGATGTTGTCTCTACACTTTGGAAAACTCTCAACCATGGAATCTTCAAGCTAAACTCATTGTTTGGGAGCAAATGTGAAGATCTACCAAGGAATGCATGGAAAATAAAAGGGGAGTTCTTGAATCTTGTTGAATATTTATTTTGCTTATTTTTCTCTAATTATAGTGGAATTAATTGTTGTAGAAATCTTAGATCTATAATCATAGTTAATAACATGTGATTTATTTCTAAAGAACCCATAAATTGTGATAAAACTTAATTCCAAAATAATTAGAGATCCATAAAATTTCAAAGCTAAACTTTCCGAATCAAGGGCCTTTGGACGGTTTTTGATTTGAGTTAACCCAAACTCCCCCTTTCAAATTCCGTGCTAGAATTGGTAGATTGGAACATTTGAACCCAAACCCCCCTTTTTAATCAAGTTAAATCTCTACTTGTGCTCATTTGGAATTCCGGTTAAATTAAGAGTCAATTTAGTTATAATTGTGGTTGTTGTAGTAGAATGTTCATAATTGTCAATTTACTTTAGCTAGAATCAAGTTGTAGGTTTTAATTTCATTTCAATTGTTTGCCTAGTCGCTAGTAAACCAAACCCTCAAACATCAAAAGATTTTCGGTCAATTTTAGCTAATATAGCAATCGATTTCACTCTTGGTTTGCGGTTGCAATTTGAATACATTTCTAAACTCTAGTCGTTTCTATTGCTAAATTGGCACAGGTCTCATGGGAGAACACGATAGTGGGAGTACCCCCACTTAAACTACAAGCACCTCCATCGCGGTGAGCGTGGAAAGGACGAGTCAATGATTCGCTTAACAGTCCGATTTTCAAAATATAGATGGGTTAAGATACTCATCAATAACGCTCTCATATGGAGGGGAAAAGTACTAATAGAGTTTTGGACCTTAAAAGAAGACTAGCCTTTTTTTTGGAATGGTATTGGATTCTTAGGGCTTGCCTCAGTGTCACGGGCTAATAGATCGGGCATCACACGATGACAGTAATGATGCCCATCATAATCATACATAGTGAAAATAACCTGTGAGACGACTAGGCACCAAACAATAGTCTTGCCAAACTCAAACACTATGGCATAAGACTATACGCTTGTCTAGGATTCATCGGTAATGCCTCACACATCTTATTAAGTTTTGTCCTTTGATGCTCAAGCCGTTCGGTTGCGCAAGCTATATGCGATAGCATTGCCATTCTTAAATACGTGCACACACGACAAGCAATGTGCTTAGCGTTAGTCTCTCTCGAGGCACAAGCAAGGTAGACATGTGCAACCGAACATACACGTGAGCCAATCATTACCCATCAGGCACGATGCCTCCAACCATGAAACTCTTAGCGCTCCACACCCGCAAGGATAGGCACAACCGAATAGCAACCGATAAGCCCACAACATAGTGCTCCACGACACTATTGCTAGTCAAACCAAGCTGCCGTGTACACAAGGCACATAGCATGCAAGTGTGTACACTGAGGTCCAATTAGTCATGATCATAAACCCTACCATGACACAGATACGGCATAACAGATGCAAATACCATGACGTTTTTCTCAATGCCAATGCCCAACATTTGCCCCACCAAACACAATGCCTCCCATGTAACACATTGAGTAGCATGAGGACTATAACCACGTGCTATAGTTGGCTCCCAAGTCTTGCCCACTCCCTTGGGGGGACTCACTTGAGTATTATCCCTTTCGGTAGCACTAAGAGGTGGTAGAGTCAACACCAGACCCTCCCTTACAATAGCATTCTGAGCCATTTCCTAACTGACAGGAGGAAGCATCCTTCCCCCTCAATGAGTTATAATTCACAAATCTAATAAATGTGGAAAATACAAATTACGAGATTGCCATGCCACCAGCCAACCATGCTCAGACATGCCCTATGCAAAGGTCTATTGTGGCCTCAAACGTGCTACGGGTGGCAACCAGTGATATTCTCCACCACTTCAACCATCATCGTCCTTGATGATGTCAAAACCTAGTGCTAACTCTTGACATTGTCCACCACTCGAATAATCAATGCCCTCGTTAATGCCAAGCATAACGCATAATGCAGTAGTGCTTATATGCCCCCATGATTGTACTATAAAAGTACAAATTGGAGTCCCTAATTATTTTTGTGTCTTGTATAGATTTAAATCTAAAACCTAGCAAAATGAAGTCGGCATGCACACACATATTTATTCGAGTGTGTGTGTGTGTGCAGGTCAATGAGTGGAGGTTGAAGACAAAAAGAAAAAGAAATAAATGGAAATGAATGTGGCCGAAAAGGAAGATGAATTTGAGAAAAAAAAAAAACAAAAATGGACACAAATGCATAATGGAGCATGTGCAAATGGACACAAATGCATAAGTTGTTAGCAATGAGCAAACTAAAGGCTTCACTCTTGGAAGCCTATAAAAGGATGGAGTTATAAAGAGAGCAAAGAGGAAGTGAGCAGTTGTAGAGAGTTCCTTTAATTTATTTTCTGTCTAGATTCCAGTTAATTTGCTAGTTTTTTTCAGTCAGTTAATTTTCTATTTCAGTATTTTCTTTACTCTTATTTCTATAATAAATCTTTTTATTTATGAAGTCATTTGCTTTAAAGCCAAGTCTTTTAAATATGAGTAGCTAGTTTTATTCTTGGAGCCAATTGTGAAGATCATCTGAAGATCTTGGAAAATCAACGAAGATAATTGAGTCTTTATTGTTTTATCTTTAAAATCTTTTCAATTCTTGGTAATTATTCTAGATTTTTGAGAAAACTTAGATTCTTGACTAAGTCTGGTAATTTTTATGTACAAATCTTAGTTGGGTATAGTTGTTGCACAAATCGATAGTATGAATCTATGGCTTTAATTTTATTATTTTAGATTTAATTATTATTAAATTTTTATTCCAATAGCTTAATCTTTCGAATCAAAGTCTCAAAACGAAGCCAATGATTTGAGTTATAAAACCTCCGTTGAAAATTTGAGTGAATCAGGTGAACGGATTAATTGGATCCAAAACTATTTTTATTTAATTTAATTAAATTAAAGTCTTGTTCTTTAACCATCAAGCCTCACAAATTAAACTATTTTGTTTTGGTTACCATTTTCTACAATAATTGTCCAATTCTTATTGGTACTTTTCATGGTGAAATTTAAACAGGTTGACTTAGGTTCCAACTGAAGCCATTGCAACACTACAGTGTCTAGCATGGCTTAGTTGGTATTTCATTTTTTTACCGTGAGTGAATTTTAGCACCTAATTTTGCTTGTTTTGATAACTGTTCCCTGTGGATCGACTTCGGTCTTACCGAATTTTATTTACTGCTTCGTCGCACCTGCACTTGGGTGTTAATAGATTGCAATATTCTGGACGTAGTCACCCACCCCACATGAGCTACCACCACCCCTTGCAGACCAACACCTCCGTGCTAATAGCCTACAAATTTGATTTTCTCCAAATCTGGCCCCACCGCTACTCGAAGCAAAGGTTTGCCTAGACTCCCATGCTAAACTCAGCTAAGAAAAACACATTTTCCACCACATTAAGCAAACACAAGCTCCTTTGAGCAAGCATACCGTACAATATTGCTCTATCCGTCAGCGACATGTACCTGAATATGCGATATCCATCACGCACTAAAGAAAGGCATGCGTTGTCCGTTGTGCACCCTCCATCACCTCATGGGGTCGATGCCCTCATTGACCAACACTTCACGTGCACCCTCTACACAATTGCATAGCTAAACCCACAAAAGCTCACTTGACATTAGAATTTACCTTGTGCACGACCTAAAGGCGCTCTTGCAACATCCCCTGGTTTCGTCCCACACTAGTTCTCAACTACCCAGCACTCCCACAGGATGAAAGTCTGTCTGCACTATCAAAGTAAACCCTGCCCACTAGCAAACGATTCCAACTACTGAAGTTTCCACAATATTGCTCCAGTACCTCAGTCCTTAGACCTTTACCTAAAGACAACCCATGTTGTTCTAGTTCCTCAACTCTCCAGCCTTTACCCGGGATCAGCCCACATACAACTCTAGTGCGTGATCCTTTAATCTTCACCCGAAGTTTACCTACAATGCCTCCCTCGGCCGGAGGACTTTATGTCTTGATGAACCCTCATTACACGGTGCTTTCAAATAATGATGAACTCCACTAAGTCAACTAACGTTCACTAGCCAACATGTATCTTAACGAGGCAAGACAACCACAAAGTCAAAATAAGAAACACGCTCTCCACAAATGCCAACAACCAAGTGCAGAAATGAGCATAACCACTAAGTGAGCACAATGCCAACAAAGTTAGCATGTAAGAATACGAGTAAAACTGCCAACGATTTTGGCCAACTCAAGGGTCAAATGAAGGTAAGAAAATCCCCACAACACGAAGCAAATTCTTCCACAAAATCTCACATACTGTAGAAACAACTTACCAATTCAACAAAGTAGGCCTACTAGCTATGTACCAAGAATCACTGATCTGACACACATAAGCATTCATGCACTACTAAGCCGGCCCCATGCACATCCTTAACACAACTTATTGCTCTGAGCACGACGACCATAATTAATGGACTGAGAGCGCATCCAAAGCTTATTGAAATGACCACTCTAATGAAGGTATCAAAGGGGTTCAAATAGGAACCAAGTCCACTGATACCATAAGATTTCAGCCCAAGTATACTAGAAGTTGTAGCTCGGGCCACCAATCCACTTGCCATAAGATTGAATGATACTAGCTCCACTATAATACTGACAACCAACAATCTAAAGCAAACAACTCACTGAAAAGATGTCCACCATAACTGAAGAGAATGCCCACACGGATAAGAAAAGCAACACCCAATTGATGCACATCACGGATGGTTAGTGCTTTGATACCCATTCTCATGGGTTGGTAGATCGGGCACCACACAGTGACAGTAATTTGACCCACCATGATCATACGCAGCGGAAATAATCTGTGAGGCAACTATGCACCAAGCAATAATCCCGCCAAACTCAAACATCGAGGCATAAGACTATGCGTTCGTCTAGGATCCATCCCTAATGCCCCACACATCTTGTTAAGTTCCATCCTCTGATGCTCAAGCCCTTTGGCTTACCCAAGCTATAGGCGATGGCAACGACATTCTCAAATGTGCATACACACGACAAGCAATGTGCTTAGTGCTAGTCCCTCTCGAGACACAAGCAAGGCAGCCATGTGCAACCGAACATGCGTGTGAGCCAAACATTACCCATTAGGCATGACGCCTCCAACCATGAAGGTCTTGGCGCCCCACATCAAGGGAGTTGCCCACAAGGATAGGCACAGCCGAATAGGGACCGATAAGCCCACAACATAATGCCCCGTGACACCAATGTTAGCCAAACCAAGCGACCGTGTGCATGAGCTTGAACCTAATGCGCAAGTGTACACGAGGCACACGACATGCAAGTGTGCACACCGAGGCCCAATCAGTTATAAGCATAAGCCCCACCACGACACAGATGTTGTATAGCGGATGTGAATGCCATAACTTCTTCCTCAATGCCAATGCCCAACATCTGCCCCACCAGACACAATGCTGCCCATGTAGCTGCTTGACTACCATGAGGACTATAGCCATATGCTATAGCAGCCCCCAAGTCTCGTCCATTCCTTTGGGGGATTCACTTGGGTGTTGTTCCTTTCGGTAGTACCAGGAGGTAATAGAGTCAACACCCGACTCCTCCTTATAATAGCAAGCACCAAGAGGTAGTCGAGTCAACACCCGACCCCTCCTTATAATAGCATTCCAAGACATCTCCTAACTGACAGGAGGAAACATCCTGCCCCTCAATGAGTCATAATTCATAAATTCAATAAATATAAAAAATACAAATTATAAGATTGTCATGCCAACGGCCAACCATGCTCAGACATGCCCTACGCCAAGGTCCATTGAGGCTCCAAACATGCCACGGGTGGCAACTCGTGACACTCGGCCTAGCTATTCTATGTTGATGTATGGGGAGCTATGGAAGGGTGATGAAAATCATCAATAGCTTACATTATGTGAAATTAAACATAGACTAAGAGAGTCTTGAACATTAAGATAAAGACTAGTCCAGTTCTTGGATTGGCCTTGAGTCCCTTTTAAAGTTGGTTTATGATTCTGGTACAGCAAAGGTGGACGAGGTGTTTCCGCCGGAGACCAGAGGAGAGCAACTGAAACACTGGCTCCAAGTTGCAACACCCTTCATCATCGCCGAGGTGGTTCTGCTCATGTGCCTTTGTTGCTGCCGCCGGTGTTGCCGCGGAGGGAGGGGAGTCAAGATGATGAAAGCTCCCGGAAGGAATTACAGGATGCCTAGGCCTACCTTTGAAAGCAACCCCAGATCCTATTTTCGCGATCTGCGAGGAAAGCCCATTGACGAACTTCTCTAAGCCTATTATAATTAATTCTGAACATGTTTGGTCTATGAATATATAGTTTCTGTGTACCCCATCTGTGTGCCTTGGCAGGCTGGCAGCTGTTTGGTGTTTGAAGGATTCCGAGTTGTGTGCAATTAACATATGGTAAGTGTCTAAGATAAAAACTTTGAGCAGTGCTGATGATTTACAATATTCTGTTATAGGAGTGAAATTTCCTTTTCATAAATTGATCAACATAACTGATGGACTTGGGTGCTTTCAACCTGACTCACCTGAGTGATCATGATTTACAATATTCGGGTATGGTTATCACAAGATGTTAATCGCAACAAAATCATAAAGAACTATTAGTAAAGTTTTGCCGCGTTTGAGTACAACTTTCCACAAAGGAAATCGAAAGTTTAATGTCATTTATATGTTTGGTAAAATCTGCTAGTGACATTAGCATGGCTCTGATCAATTGACAAATCCATAATGCAGCGTAAGCTAGCAAAAATGAGAAACAAAGATTCATCAATAGGGGAATCCATGCCGCGTAACATGGCAAAGGAAAAACAGAGGATGACAACTCGTACAAGAACAAGAGGAAGGGGGAAATTTTCCGAACCTTTGTTATATTTCTTTCACTCTTCCTTAGTCTCTCTAGGAGAAAACTGGCCTTTTAGTGCAGAAGAAAAACGCTGCTATAAGCTGCTAAAAGAGCATAAACTGCCACTGTTAGAACAAATTTAAATGGAGACTTTGAGGCGTATCTAAAGACACTATCTTTAGAACGTAATTTGCCCCCACTACTCTGAGTTTGCTAATGGGTTACAGGCAAGATCGTTCCCAAGATACAACAAAACCACTGATTCAAAGTCCTACAGTCAGCAAAACTGAAAGACTCCCACGAAATCCTTAAGTTTCAATTAATTAAATCTGAGAGAGACTTTTATATATATATATATATATAGACAAACGTGCCTTATCAAAGAAAGACACACACCCTAACCAATGGACACATTAACTACCAGTGTCTATTCGTTTGAAAAAGATAATGCACCTATTCACGAAATTTAATTAGGACCGTTGATCAAGCGATCAAAAATAAAAGACCAATCAATGATCTCTAATGAACCATGCGTGTGTGTGCAAAGTGCGTGCTAAGTGCGATCGCAAAATATCACGCGATGTGCGCGATGCGCATTTATATTATACCAAGCATTCATTGGGCTTGAAGCTCATATTTTCCCATTGGACTTGTAACTTATCTAAGTCCACATGATTGGTTGACTAATAAATACCCAACTAAATGTTAGTACCTTTGTAATGTGGGACAAAGAATCCTATCAAACAAGAGACAAAAGTCTCAACAATCCCCCACTTTGATAGGATGATAAACATAATATATAAAAACAACTCTCTCAGAATAATAACATTATCATTATGAATACAAGAAGGTGTCTTGCAACTTAAACCTTCAATTAGTACAAATACATCAAAGTTGTATCAGAGTCAATGGTGGTAGTAGCCTTAAACCAAATACTTTAAATGTTACAAACCGGATATATCATACACATAACAACGTTTTAATAACAAGGATTTCAAAATAAACTGCTTTAGCACTATTAAGGCCGTGTGCTATCTCCTGGCTTCATGAACGATCCAAAGAGCAAACCAAAACTCTCGTGAGAAGCGGCACCACCTCTACGTTCACATAGGTGAGGTTTCTTATGTGTCTCCATTACTATTACACTTTAAACCTCATTAAGAATGTAATTCAACCCTCTTTGACATAATGGATAATACTGACTAAATCAGGATTTCTCAGTCACTAATCAACAACTTTGTTTTTACCCATTAAACCCGTGACTAGTGATGTTTTAGTTCGAGGTTGGGTTACCAGTGTTTGTGACTATTGAAAAGGTTTGAGTCCCATCTCATAGGACGTCACCCTTACCACTTCTCTAAGAAGACTCTTGGTAAGTGGGTCAACCAAGTTTTTACTTGACTTCACATACATGATAGTGATTACTCCGTCTCGTATTAGTTGTCTTACAAAATCATGTCATAGACTTATGTGTCTAGACTTGCCACTATAAGTGATTCCACTCTAAAAGTGTAATCTTTATCCCCTAATTAGTTGTTTGTTAGCCTCTGTATGGGTATTAGTATAGTTTTTTAGCAATAAATTGATCTAAAGTGGTTTTCTATGTGTATTGTAAGTTTTTGGTGATAAAATGGTGAAAATGGCCTAAAGAGAAGAAGTCTATCCGGACGGTTCCCACCGTTAGGACTGTGCGTTTGGACGGATAAATAACCGTTCGAACGGTTCGTTCGGACATGCGAATTAGCGTTCGGACGCTACGACGGAGATCGGAGTTCCAGAGTCGATTTTTCCCGTTCAAAGCCATTCCAGAGTCGTTTTTTCCTGTTCTAAGCTATTAGAGAGTCATCTTTTTCCGTTCGAAGAAATACAGAGCCAAGATTCTACGTCTGAAGACCGTCCAAACGGTGAATTAACCGTCAAAACGGTTATTCCACCGTCTGGACGATGCGTTCGGACGCCATTCAGACGGTCTTAAGACGCACTTCGGACGATGAGCGCAGATTTTCCCTACAACCTAGCAGTCAAAGAAAAAGAGGGGTTATGTTATGTTTTAGGGTTTCTGCCGTGAGTAGAGAGGAAAAATAGGGGAAAAACTTGTATTTTGCTTAGATTTAGTTTACATTGTTGTATTTAGGACTTTGGGAAGGGTTTAGTTAGATTTCTAGTGTTGTTTATGTGTAATCCTTCACATTTTCTATAGTTTAATATATATACACTTTTGATTTCAAGTCAAGAATGTTGTCTCTATATTTTAGGAAGCTTTCAACCATGGAATCTTCAAGCTAAGCTCATTGTTTGGGGACAAATGTGAAGATCCACCAAGGAAGTCAGAGGAAATGAAGGGGGAGTCCTCAATCTTGTTGAATATCTATTTTGCATCTTTTTCTCTAATTATATTGGAATTAATTATTGTAGAAATCTTAGATCTATAATCATATTTAGTAACATGTGATTTACTTCTAAAGAATCCATGAATGGTGATAAAACTTAATTCCAAAATAATTAGAGATTCATAAATTTTTAAAGCTAAACTTTCCGAATCAAGGGCATTTTGACGGTTCTTGATTTGAGTTAACCCAAACTCCCCCTTTCAAATTCCGTGCTAGAATTGGTAGATTGAAACATTTGAACCCAAACCCTCTTTTTAATCAATTTAAATCCTTGTTTTCATTTAGAATTTCGGTTAAATCAAAAATTAATTTAGTCATAATTGTGGTTGTTGTAGTAGAATTTTCATAATTGTCAAATTGCTTTAGCTAGAATCAAGTTGTTGGGTTTAATTTCAATTCAAGTGTTTGCCTAGTTATTAGCAAAATAACTTTTCAAACACCAAAAGATTTTCGGTCAAATTTTAGTTACCATAGCTATCGATTCCACTCTTGGTTTGCGATTTCAATTTGCATAGGTTTCTAAACTTTACTTATTTTTATTGCTAGATTGGCACAAGTCTCATGGGAGAACACGATAGTGGGAGTACCCCCACTTAAACTACAAGCACCTCCATCGCGGTGAGCATGGAGAGAGCAAGTCAAGTTTTGGCACCGTTATGACTCGCTCCGAAAACTACAAAATAGAGTTAGTAATCTCGCAAGAGCATGGGAGTCGCGATGAAGTATAAACCGAAAGATCCGGTATCGTTCTCTCCTAAGAGACCTAGCCTAATATAGGCTCTAGCACTCAACTCACACTAACCTAACCTAGGATCGAATTACAATTAAAGAGGGGATTGGATCTAAAATAAAAAGGAAAATAAAAGAACCAAAAATATTTTGATTTTTTGATGATGGTTTTGAATTATTAACCTAATACAATGGAAATTAAAGCAATTAACACTAGACAATTAAAGTAAAACAAAGTGAAAATATAATTAAAGCAATTAAAAGGGAATTGAGCTCAAATGATCCAATCACTTAATTTCATCCAAGGTTTCCAATGGGGTTTATAACTCAAATCAAACACAACATTTAAGTGTGTTTGATTCGGAAGATTTAACTTTGAAAACCGATAATTCTCAAGCAATTGAAAGTAGATACATGTTCAATGGGGAATCAAAGGTTAATACCATCGATTCAACTTAGTCAATACCAAATTTGTGGTTTGTGCATTGGTTAGCCAAACATAGTCAATTACTTAGGTTTTCTAAGGCATCTTCAATCAATTGTTGGGAATAAATTTCTAGAAATTGTGGAGTTTTTGTCTAGTCAAGGGTCCTAAATTAATACCATCGATTTGAGTGATCAAAATCCCCAAACTTAGTTAATAATTCAAGTTTTCTAAAATTTCACATCTAATTACTAGAAATTCGAATTCTAGTCTAGGAAAATATGGCAATTAATTCATGAGACACCTCCATTGAATTCCTTGGATTATTTGGGTGATTTTCACATTTAAACCCAATTTAAATTACTAGCTACTTGAATATATCATAAAAGCTTGTAAAAATGAAAAGAGAAGCATAAAGAGATTTAAATCTAAAATCAACTACAATAATAAAACTGTTTGGTTACAAGGAACATGAGAGAAAATGCAAAAAAGTGCAAGAAAGTGACAGAAAATACAATACAATAAAGAAAATTACAAGTTTCTATACTATACTATAATTGCAAAGCTAAATTTAAGCTAAAAATGAAGAAAATAGAAAAAACTAACCTTGGAGAGCTTCTCCCGCCGCCCCTTGCTCAAAATTAACCCTAACTACACAAAAGAACCTACCAAAAATCCTAAAAATGCCGATTCGGACGCAAAAAATGCATTTTGGATGAACAGTAACCGTCTGAATACCATTCGAACGGTGCATCTAACGGCCATTTGAAGTGTGTTCGGACGGTGAACAGTAACCGTCTGGACGTTTACTGTTCATGACGGTTACTATTCACCGTCCGAACGGGCACTGTTCATGAACAGTAACCGTCCGAACGGTGAACAGTAACCGTTCGGACGGGCACTATTCACACTATTCGACTGCAGAAATTGTGAAGCTTGATTTGACCACCCTAGAGCTTGATTCAGCTGATGCACATTATAGGCAAAGTTGTAGAGCTTGAAGTCTTCTTTCCAATGACGCAAAAAGCAGCTCAATCAAATATTGGAGCAAAAAGTTATTGTCAAAATACCGAGACAGGTCTGAATTTTCATGAACAAATTATTCGCCTTGAACTCGCTTTGATTATTCTTGATTTCTTTTCACCTTTATTAGCTTATATAATCTACAAAACACATACAAAACATACTCAAACAAATATCTAACTAAAATAAGATAATTAATTACAATATAAGTCTAACAAAGTACAAATTAAGGGCTTATGATTACACTTTTAGGGTATAATCATGTTGCCGGGGACCAAAGGTACGAGGCGAGCACTACCGAACTTTGGATTGAATGGTAATTGGAGGATTGGATCTCCATCCATCTACCACGATGGAGGAATCTTCGACTTAGGCCATCGGTAACTTCGTTTCATTTTTTGTGTAAATACCATATTAGATTTTCATTCTTTCTTTTTCTATTTATTTAGGTTTTGTTTCATTTGTATATATTTTGTTTTGTTTTAATATTTGATTGGAGGATTGCTAGAGGAGAAATAGGGATTGTGTATATTGCAAATTGGTAGTATATAACTTGTGGAGGTTGGAGGTTTGGTTAAATTGAACTTGATTAAATTGGTGAAATTTTTATGTGGAAATTGGAGCTTTGGACGAAACGCTATTGAGCATTGTTGTGTATGATGTGTTGAGGCGCGGTGCGCTACATTTGTTTGTGCATTGCCTCCAATTTTCATTTTGCACTTCATTATGTTTAGTGGTAAATGTTCACACCTTCCATCATCCAATATGTCTCTTAGAGAACACCTTAGAGCTAATGGCCAAAGGGAGCCTCCACGACCACCTCCCACTCTTGGGGGGTGTGACCAATTCAACCTTGGCGGGGGATATGAGAGCACATATTCACATAATTATTTTGAGCCTCACCCTTACCAAGAGCCCTTGGACTATTACCATGCACCACCTCCACCCTACCAAACTCCATCATGTGAATACCCCCATGCCCAATTGTTACCCTATGAGGAATATCACACTCCTCACATTGGCACACAAGCGGACACAATAAAAGATACCCTAGAGGACACGCTTCAACAAGCTATAAAATTTCGAGGAGAAGTGAACTCTAGAATAGATGAGGGCTTTAATGAGATAAAGAGTCAATTAACTGTTTTAATGCAAACCTTGGTTGTCCGAGTGAATGACAAGTCCCTTGTGTCATCTCCAATTATTCCTCCTAACCAAGGGTGTCTAAGTGAACCCGCTCATCCCATCACTAACCATAGGAATGAGGAAATCATTGATCAAAACACCATTCCCCAAGACCTTAAGTCTAAGGAAGACATTCGTAAGGGAAGTGAGAAAATAATTGAAAATGAATTCTGGGATGAAAAATTTGAGAGAGTGGAGTCCAAAATTGGGAACTCCAAACAAGAAGAGAAAGGTAGTGATGAGACTACCCTTAATGATGATTTTGGATTATTTGATGTTAGGAATTTGCAAATTAATGAGGATGTTAATGGTTTAGAGGACATTCTTACCATGTCTAGAGATCATGTGATTCCTATATTTACGCCTCTGTCACCTAGTCCTATTTTACTGGAGCCTTTGGAACTCCATGTCCCAACACTTGAACCAAACATCATTCCAATGGCCGACCAATCCAAAGAAGGGGAGGGTCAAGCACTTCATGGCATGAACTTCATTGGCACATTTGTGCGTAATCATTCTTTATTTTCTACATACCATGACCCTTTTTACCCTTATGTGCATTCAAGCTACATCCTGGAGGTCATCAAAGTGGTTGCCATTGTACATTCCCACATTTGTATGCAATTTTTGAAAATCTCTAAGTTGGGGGTGTGGGATGATGGTCAATTCCCACTTTGTGGCATTGGGTGATTTTCTCACTCTAATTGGGTAGGAGTACGAGTAGGAGTAAGAGTAGTTGTTTTATTTCTTTATTTTTCTTAGTTTGTTTCTCATTTTAAGTTAGGGGTGCCCATTTTCTTTTTCCCACCATGTATTTACATTCCATGCTTTGTTCTTATGCATCAAGGACAATGCATCATTTTAAGTTGGGGGTGGGGAAGAGGCTTTGCCTCTATTTTCTTTGTTTTTGTTCCTTTGTTTAGCACCTTATAAAAATAAAAAAAAAATCATTTAACTTGTGAAAGTATCTTTTGAGATTAGAATAAGGGAATTTTTTACATGTATCTTTACTCAAGATGATGTTGATTCACTCCTCATACCCAACATGTTGTAGGGGTTACTTAATTCATGCTTTTGTAGAGGGGATTACATCATTATGCACAATTATGCTTTTTAACACAATTTGTTACTAGTCTTGGCACTTTCACCCTTACATTAGTGGAGATTATTACCGTGTGAGCTTTAGAGCAATTATCGCCGTTTGGAGCGTTTACATTTACTCAAGGATAGTTTCTTCACCCTCATTTCATTCAATAGCTTCATTATGCTTGTATTTGGTTCATGAGTTGAGTTTTAATCTTATTATTGATGCTTGTACTCTACGAAATGCTTCGAATGTGCAACTTGGGATAGGATTCTTTGCCAGATTCTTCTTGATAGCCTTTTGTTTCCCATGCCAAACCGTACATTCCTCTTTACTCTTGTTGATCTTTTACTTTTAGAAATGTGCATAGTGATTTCATCTCTTGTATTGCAAAGGGACACCTAAGTAAGAAAAGAGTATTTTTGCATTGCTAAAGAAAAAAGAGAGAGAGAGAGAGAGAAAAAAAAAAAAAAAAGATTGATTTGGGGAGTTTTATGCATATGAGCATATTGAAATATGAAAAATAGTTGTTGAATCTAAAGGGAGATGATAAAAGGATGCAAACAAAATGAGAAGTATGAAAAATAAAAAAAACAAAAGAAGTAAGAAAAAGAAAAAAAAAAAAAAAGAGAAGAAGAAGAAGGAAGAAAAAAAGAGAGAATAAAATGAAGAAAAGAATGAAAAAGGAGTTCAAAAGTTGAAAATATTTTAAGAGAAGAGTGAAAAGTGAAAAAAAAAAGTGTATTAAATGTTGAAAAGAGAGAGTTGTAGTTGTTTTGCATTCATCATGTCATGCCTTGATCACACATGATATGACCTTTTGCTTCCTCTCCTTACCCTTGCCTTTCACCTCTTCTACATTGCCCTCTTTACCTCTACATGACATAGTTGATCCAAGGTGTGCTTGATTAAAGTTTTCAATAGAGTATAAGCTATTTCTTATCAATTTCTTTGAATCAATACTTAACTTTGAACATTCTTACATGGAGCTATGCTAATATCAATACACTTCTATCTTTTCGGTTTTTGTAATTAGTATGCTCACTTGATTTGTCTATTTATATTTACTCCATTGTTGAGCATACCATTGTGAGAACCATGTGGGACTTTAATTGCGAGTGTATGTCCGGTGAGGATTGAATCAAAACTTTAAAGGGGTGGATTTGCATAAATGAGTTCATTTGTGTTGTTTAGCATGATTCTTCACCCACACACATGAACCTCTCTTTTGTATGACTTGTTGCATATTAATGCAAGTGTGAAGTTTGGAGTGGCATCAATGTTAACTTGAGTAAGATTGTGCATCCATTCCTTAATTGGCAATTCATATAAGGATGTTGGTGAGTATCATCACTAAAAACCCTCACGAGACACTACTCGTTCACTAGGGGTAACCTAGGGGTTTAAAGGCTTAGTGTATAAGCTAAATGCACCTGTGACTCCTACGAAAGTGAAGATTATCCTTTACAATTTTGTTTTATAGTTTTTGCTGTCCCTAGCAAAATGTAAGTTGGGGGTTGTGATTACACCTTAAAAGTGTAATCATAAGCCCTTAATTTGTACTTTGTTAGACTTATATTGTAATTAATTATCTTATTTTAGTTAGATATTTGTTTGAGTATATTTTGTTTGTGTTTTGTAGGTTATATAAGCTAATAAAGGCAAAAAGAAAGCAAGAATAATCAAAGCGGATTCAAGGCGAATAATTTGTTAATGAAAATTCAGACCAGTCTTGGTATTCTGGCCATAACTTTTTACTCCGATGTCCGATTGAGCTGATTTTTGCGTTATTGGAAAGAAGACTTCAATCTCTACAACTTTTCCTCTAATGTGCATCAGTTGAATCGAGCTCTAGGATCGTCAAATCAAGTTTTGAAGTTTCTAGGGTCAACAATGATGAATAGTACCCATTTCGAACGGTTACTGTTCCCCGTCCAGACGCACTTTAAACGGCCATTAGACGCACCGTCCGGATGGTATTCGGACGGTTACTGTTCATCCATAATGCATTATTTACATCCGAAGCTATGTTTTTAGGGTTTTTTTGTATAGTTTTTGAGTAGTGAGGGTTAGTTTTGAGCAAGGGGGCGACGGGAGAGCTTCTTCAAGATTGGTTTTTTCCATTTTTCTTCTTTTTTAGCTTAGATTTAGCTTTGTAATGGTAATATAGGAGGATAACTTGTAATTTCCTTTCATTGTATTGAATTTTCTTGCACTTTCTTGTATTTTCCTTGTATCCAAACACTCTTAATCTTCAAGTAAATTTTAGTTTAAATCTCTACATGCTTTGTTTCCATTTTTCATGCTTTTATTATGAGTTTAATTAGCTAGTTTTTAGATTGGATTCAAATGTGAAAATCACCCAAATAATCTAAGGAATTCAATGAAGATATCTTATGAATTAATTGCCATATTTTCTTAGAATTCGAATTTCTTGTAATTAGATGTGGAATTTTAGAAAACTTGAATTATTGACTAAGTTTGGGGATTTTCATCACCCAAATCGATGCTATTAATTTAGGACCCTTGACTAGACAGATACTCCACAATTGCTAGAAATTCATTCTCACAAATTGATTGAAGATGCCTTAGAAAACCTAGGTTATTGACTATGTTTGGCTAATCAATGCACAAACCACAAATTTGGTATTGACTAAGTTGAATCGATGGTATTAACCTTTAATTCTTCATTGAACATGTATCTAATTTCAATTGCTTGAGAATAATCGATTTTCAAAGTTAAATCCTCCGAATCAAACACACTTAAATGTTGTGTTTGATTTGAGTTATAAATCTCATTGGAAGCCTTGTATGAAATTGAGTGATTGGATCATTTGAGCCCAATTCCTTTTTTATTGCTTTAAGTCTAATTTCAATTGCTTTAATTTAATTGTCTAGTGTTAATTGTCTTTATTTTCATTGCATTAGTTTAGGAACTCAAAACAACCATCAAAACCCAAAACATTTTCGGTCATTTTATTTTTCAATTTTATTTTAGATCAAATTTTCCTCTTTAATTGCAATTCGATCCTATGTTAGGTTAGTATGAGTTTAGTGCTAGAGCCTATATTGAGCTAAGTCCCTTGGGAGAGAACGATACCAGATCTTCCAGTTTATACTTCGTCGCGACCCCCGTACTCTTATGGGGTACTAACTTCATTTGTAGGAATACCGGATTTGGGAGCGAGTCAGTAAGTACTACTATAGGCTCGTGAAAGAGTAGCCTCACTATCACAATGAATAGAAATTGGAGGCATCGGTTTAGGCCATAATTTAATATCTAATAAAAAATTTCTAATCCAATCAGCCTCTTTGCCAATTGCTGATAAAGCTATGAATTCAGATTCCATAGTTGAGTGAGAGATGCAAGTCTGTTTCTTGGATGCCCAAGAAATAGCACCACTTCCAAGAAGAAATACCCATCCAAAAGTGGACTTATTATCTCCTTGGATAGTGATCCAACTGGCGTCAGTAGATCCCTCAAGCACACCAGGATATTCATTATAGAATAGTCCAAGTCCCATGGTTTTTTTAAGGTAACCAAAAACTCTACTAAATGCCCTCCAGTGCTTTTCACTGGGACTACTCGTATAACGACTTAATTTACAAACTGCAAAAGTAATGTTTGGCCTTATGCAATGCATAAGATACATCAAACTACCAATGGCACTAGCATACTCCAGTTGTGCGATTACTCTGCCAGCATTCTCAGTTAATTTAATACACGAGTCGAAAGGTGTACTAAATTTTTTAAAATCGAGATGCTTGAATTTTTAAAAGCATTTTTTCAACGTAGTGGTTTTGACACAAAGCATAACCCCACTATGCTTTTTAACTTTAATTCCCAGGATAGTATCAACCTCACCAAGATCTTTCATTTTAAAGTTTGAAGTCAAATACTTCTTGGTTTCAAGTATGCCTTCCAAGCAAGTACTTATGATTAACATGTCATCAACATATAAACAAACAACCACTATATATTCTCTTGTAAACTTAGAATAAACACATTTATCTGCACTATTATGAATAAAACCATCTGACAAAATACATGAATCAAATTTGTGATGCCATTGTTTAGGTGCTTGCTTTAAACCATATAATGACTTAATCAACTTACACACTTTATTTTCATTTCCAGGAAGGACAAATCCTTCCGGTTGATCCATATAAACCTCTTCATCTAAATCACCCTTAAAAAACGTAGTTTTAACATCCATTTGATGAATCTGTAGGTGATATATTGAAGACAAAGCCATCAGTATTCGAATAGAATTAATTCTGGCTACAGGTGCATATGTATCAAAATAGTCTATACTCTCTTTTTGTCTAAAAGCTTTGGCTACTAGTCTCGCTTTAAAGGCTTGTACTGAATTATCAGTATTATATTTAGTTCGAAAAACCCATTTGCAGCCAATAGATCTAGAGCTCGGGGGTAAATCCACCAATTTCCAAGTCCCATTAGACATAAGAGAATCCATCTCATCATTAATAGCTTCTTTCCAGAATGCTGAATCTCTAGAACTAATAGCCTCCGAGTATGTTTTAGGGACAGCCTCGAGATTTAATACCATAGGAAACTTATTCGTAACTTTTTCTCTATCTCCGTCTACTAGAAAAATAATAGATTGAGATGAGATGAAATCTGGATGTAAAGATTTTTCTTTCCTAGGTCTTTGACTTCTTCGAGGCTCTTCACTAAGAACTAATTTTCTTGTGCCATTATTCTGGAGTTGCAATTTCTTATTAGAATATAACTCAGAACTTTCAGCCTCTACAACTTTAGAATCACTGTGAAACTTATTTTCAAAAAATTCGACATCACGAGATTCTACAATTGTGTTAGACTTTGTATCAAGAAGTCTATAAGCTTTACTATGTTCAGCATATCCAACGAAAATACTTTTCATTGCCCTTGGACCCAACTTGGTCCTTTTAGGGTCTGGAACCCTATAATATGCCAAACACCCCCACACTTTAAGATATGATAAATTAGGCTTTCTACCTTTCCATAGTTCATATGGACATAAATTGGTCTTTTTAAAAATGATTCTATTATGTAAATGACATGCAGTAAGTAAAGCCTCGCTGCATAAATTCAAAGGTAATTGAGCATGCATAATCATACAATTGACCATTTCTACAAGAGTACGATTTTTCCTTTTGGTGTTTTGTTGTGGTGTGTAAGGTGTAGATTTCTCATGTATAATGCCATGCATTTCACTAAATTCATCAAACTTATTCGGAAAATATTCCATTCCTCTATCACTTCGTAAAACTTTTATTTCTTAGATAACTGGTTTTCGACCTCATTTTTGAAAATCTGAAACTTACAAAAAGCTTCATCTTTTGATCTCATAAGATAAACACATGTGTATTTAGTAAAATCGTCAATGAAAGTGATAAAGTATCTCTTTCCCCCACGAGTTAACATACCATTCAATTAACAAATATCTGAATGTACTAAATCTAAAAGTTCTAAATTTCTTTTAACTCTGGGAAAAGGTTTCTTAACCATTTTAGATTTAGCACAAACTTCACACTTATCACAAACAGAATCATGGTAGTTAATTAGGCCCAGCTTGCTCATATTCTTAATTGATCTAAAATTCAAGTGTGCTAATCTACCATGCCATAAAGAAAAAGACTCAACAATATAAGAAGAAGCATTGTGATTCTCATTAATACTTAGTTTAAACATCCCATTACAACCATAACCCTTTCCAACAAACATCGCATTCTTTGTCAAGATAAGCTTGTCAGATTAAAAAACAATCCGAAAACCTCTCTTGCAAATAAGATCAATAGAGACTAAATTTTTTCTCATATCAGGAACATGAAGAACATTCAGAAGAGTCAAAGTCTTTCCAGAAGTAAAGGTCAGATCCACACTGCCTTTTCTAGCAACCTGGGCACGATCATGGTTTCCCATTTGTACCTCTTGGCCATCATTCTTCTCATATGTCTTGAACAGAGATTTGTCCTTACACACATGAACTGTAGCCCCGGAATCAAGCCACCATCCAAAAGATGTATCTACCATGTGAATTTCAGTTACCATGGCCACAAATTTTTCTTCCACCAAATTTGTAGACTCTTTCGGTTTCTTCTTCAAATGAGACTCTTTAGCATGATGCCCCTTCTTTTGGCAATTATAGCATTTGTCATTCTTTTTGTTGTTCCTCTTCCTTTTGTTGTTAGGATGATTGTAGTTAGATCCAGATTCCACATTGTGAACATTTGTTTTCTCTTGAATATTGCCCTTTTTATCCCTTTTACGAGATTCTTCTTTGATCCGAAGATGCTTCTGAATCTGTTCTAGGGAGAAATCTTCTGCCTTGTGCAGAAGCTTCTTCTTGTAATCTTTCCAAGACGGTGGAAGTTTAGCAATAATGGCTCCAACTTGAAAAGATTCAGGAAGCACAATGTTCAGAGCATTGATTTTATTAACAATGCTTTATAACTCATGAATCTGGTCTAGAACAGGTTTATCATTAGCCATACGAAAATTAAAATATTCTGCAATTAGAAATTTGTTTGTACCTTCTTCTTACACTTTGTATTTGAATTCCAAAGCATTCCAGATTTCTGCCACCGTTTTAGTATCTTTATAAAAATTGTATAGACAATCAGAAAGTGCAATCAGAAAGTGCATTCAGAAAGTGCATTCATGACATAGTAGAGCATCTTCCATCCGTTTTAGCCGTTCTGCCTTCCTATCTGCAGACTCTATTGGAAATGGTTCTGGCAAGGGTATAAGGTTCAGGTCTAGAATGTAGTATACCTTCATCGTAGTAAGAAGGAAGATCATCTTGTCTCTCCATCGACTGAAATTGCTGCGATCAAATTGATCCAGTTTCACTAGATCCTGATTCATCATCTTGAACGAAGTCATGTTATTCTCTGTCTCTATTTCAAGGAAAATTATGTTCTAAAATTGTTGGAACAAATTTAAATGGAGACTTTGAGGCGTATCTAAAGACACTATCTTTAGAACGTAATTTGCCCCCACTACTCTGAGTTTGCTTATGGGTTACAAGCAAAATCGTTCCCAGAATACAACAAAGCCATTGATTCAAAGTCCCGCAGTCAGCAAAACTGAACGAGTCCCACGAAATCCTTAAGTTTCAATTAAATCTGAGAGAGACTTCTAATATATGTATAGACAAACGTGCCTTATTAGAGAAAGACACACACCCTAATCAATGGACACATTAACTGCTAGTGTCCATTCGTTTGAAAAAGACAACGCACTTGTTCACGAAATTTAATTAGGACCGTTGATCAAGCGATCAAAAATAAAAGACCAATCAATGATCTCTAATGAACCGCGTGTGTGCGTGTGAAGTGCATGCTAAGTGTGATCACGAAATATCACGTGATGTGCGCGATGCGCATTTATATTATACCAAGCATTCATTGGGCTTGAAGCTCATATTTGCCCATTGGGCTTGTAACTTATCTAAGTCCACATGATTGGTTGACTAATAAATACCCAAATAAATGTTAGTACCTTTCCAATGTGGGACAAAGAATCCTATCAAACAAGAGACAAAAGTCTTAACAGCCACTATAGTTGAACAGTGATGAAAGCGCAAGGGGAGAGCCCGGAGTTCAGGACCATGATATAGTGGACTCTTCAGGGATGAGAAAGGGACCTTCCACTATGGCTACTATGGGAAGATAACAGACTAAACAAGCTTGGAGGCTAAAGTGTGGAAAATCTACAAGGGCTTTATTATCATTTTGCATAAAGGTCTAAATACCAGTGAGGTGGAAATGGATTCAAAAAGAGCCATGAATCTAATCCAGGAAGAATCTGAGCATGGCTTGACTTTCAGATCAATAGTGGAGGATGTCATATTTTTATTCAGGAGATGCAACTACACCTTTAAACACATGTTGAGAGAGGGGAATAGATGTGCACATAAGCTTGCAAACTTAGGAAATGATCAAAATGAAGATTTTGTTTTCTTAGAATACTATCTTGGCCAAATTGGTCCACTTTTAGTGAATGATATGACTGGAAATTATATAGTTAGGGAGTAATTTGTTTTGTTTTCCTTTTTGTTGTGTTTATTTCGAAGTATCAAAAAAAAAAAATCCTAAAATTGTCACTTTGTATTACCTATTTGTCCTTGTGCTCAATCTAGTTTCTCTGTAGAGTACAAGGCTATGCAATCGGCATCACATGCTTCTTTCCTTTTTATGGGTTTGTGCAGAAGGATTTGAATTATCTCCATTTCATGAATTGGAATGGAGATCTCCACTCCATAATCAATGGCCTAGATATAATCTTATCGCATGTCTTACTAAAACTACGTCGTTTTGTATTAAAATTTATTTCCTTATATATAACTATAAAATCATTTATTTTTAAATAAATTTTAAGTTAACTCATCTGAACCCTTCATTTTTATGTTAGTTGACGTGTCAATACCTCAATCAATAGAATGAAGATCTTCATTCCAAATCATGGAATGGAGAAAATCCAAATCCTGTGTAGAATAAAATCTTTTGACAAGTTTTGGCTTCTCACCCATTCTACCGATTATTTGGCACCTTTTCTCACCTTTGGGCAGACATCTCAAATTATGGAGTCGCTCAGATGGACTAGATTAATAATAGAAACATTTAATATGTTCTCAGGAAGAGTTAGGCACCTATTATAAAACACTTCAGTTTTTTTTTTTCCCTTTGCTAGACCTTTTTTTTCAATGGGTCCGCAGGTTCGTATTTTCGTGGATGGTGGTTGGCAGAAAAGTCCATTGCATGCAACAGCAGCTTCGGTAATTCGGGGTGATGGTGGTGTTGTGGTAGCGGATGGATTCTTCGTTTTCGTTCTTTAACTCCTTTCATGGCTGAAGCGCGTGCTTGTTTGAATGCGCATCCTTTCATTTGGTAGCAATTCTGAAGCCTAAATCACCTTGTACAGTATTTGTAAGAATGCTCAACAGGGATTATATAAACATGCACCTGTATGCAATGCTGAAAACTCCACACCAATTCGCACTAAATTAATTCAATAAGAACTCCCGCAGACAACTCACAAAATCAAATGAGTCATGTAATACAAATAAAATTTCCATATAGAATTTCCACGCAAGACGATGTGTTTATCTGTTACTTTCATTTCAAACCAAATACTTATTATTTTGCTCATAAATTCATAAATACCACTTCAACAACATCATTGCCGTGAAACAGAAGTATTAGATGTGGGTCATAATTTCACAAGTGCAGTTGATATCTGTACTAATAAGAAAAAGGGTGAAGGATAGATAGTTTTTGAAGTTGTGTTAATTTCTCTTTGGTCCTGTTTGTTTGCGGAATGAAAAACTGGGAGATAAGTAAAATTGTAGGATTAGAAAGGTGGTGATGAGTGATAGGTAATACTCGATGTAATAGGGAATTAGTCATACTACGTTTGGTTAGTATATGATTATGATGGGATTAGTAACATTATGTTGTTAAAATATTATATTAAAAATAAAAAATTAGAAAATTCAATTTAAATTATATTATAGCTATTTAATATTATTTTAATATATTATAATAATAAAAAAAGATAAAAATGTCATTTTTGAACTTATCCTAAGGGAGGAGATAAGTAATACCACCTTCCCTATAATATTACTTATCCCCTATTTTGAGAGATTAGTAGTCCAGAAGAATGGGTAATTCTCCATTGATTTTTTTGTCTTCCAAACATGAGATTAGGTGGGTTCCAAAGATGATATATCCATTCCCTCACCCTATATCCCCCAACCAAACATCCCCTTTGGTCTTGTTCTACACAAATGATTTAATTGCACTTTATATTGGCTTCAATCTTTCATAAGTTGAAGGATAAGTAAGTCTTTTACTTCAAGTCACATCCCTGCATATTAGCTATTAACTCGTTCAGTTTCCTAAACCCATGAAATGGGGAGGTGGTCTCTTAGTAGTTTCAACTTTCAAATACAGCACATCTCTTCAGTGTATTCTAAAGTTCTTCCACAATGTGTTAAATGGCATGGAAATAGTAGAAGAAGAAAAAACCGGAAGTGAGACCCAAGAAGAAGAAAACGTTGACATCAACAAGGCAGAGAAGACAAATAATGAAAATTTGAATTTAGGAGCAGGATGTGAAAGAAGACCCCCCATTGAAGTGCAATAAAAAGAAGATGAGATTCCTTTATTTTCTGAAAATTCTTCATTAACTTTGTATTTGTTAGTGTGTGGGTTAAATTTATGATTTTAAACTCTAATAAAGAATAAAAGCTCCATTTTTTACATAAACATTTTTCAAAGATTGAATAGATTATTAAACACGCATCACTTATGCCCTCACCCAGTAGTTCTAATTAGATTATCATCAATGCGCTCCTCTCAATAATTTGGTTCACTATTTTGTATCCGCTATTTTATATCCGAACAAATTGTTGACTTAGGGATTCAATATTTTATTATTCCATGTCGTTTTATTCAAAATCACCACATCTATTACATGATCTTTAAGTATGGCCATACAGCTTTTTTAGTTTATAAATAAAAAAGTTAAAATTTTTTAGTTTTTTTTTCTTTTGTAAGCTAAGACTAGCAGAAAAGTAAAAAATAAAAAACCAACAAGCTGAAAAAAATTAATTTTTTTGTTAACAAGTCAAAAAAACTTAAAATAAACACCACTAAACGGACTTATGAGATGCCCCCAAAGGAACATCATTGTCAGTGTTATTTTATTCGAAAATCAAACAATTATTACAACAATTTAGAAGGATCCCTACAGGATCATGCACTCACCAAAATACGTCAAAGACGATCTTTGAAACAAAAGTTCACCTGGGTTGCTGCACGGATGGACAAGTTGGCATACTGAATCCTTCACAGATTCTCGCAGCAATTAGAATGGCATAATGGGTTGAAAAGAGCCTCCAACAGATGGAAAGAATGATTTTGTTTCACTAATTTTGTCTCAGATTTTAATGTAATTTTCTTAACTTTGATTTCTTCAACTTTTAAAAAGACGTCAATGTGGTCTAACTTTTCAAAATAAGTAAATAAATTAAAGATTAATAGACTTTGACCCTCTAAACTATAGCTTAATGTCACTTTATCCCATTGAACTAAAAATAGATACATTTTTACCATCATAAAATTTAAAATAAGGGTTTTATTTAGTCAAAATTCTATACTAATCTTTGAAGTAAAGAGAAAAAAATAATTTTATGGCTATGAAATGTTATAAATCATGTCAAAATACCTAAGAAAATGACCAAAATGATCCATAAAATCTTGTTTTTATAGACCACCAATTATGGCCCTGCCAATATCAAGAAGATTTTTGAAACTACACATTTGTTTACCCGAGATAAAAAAAAAAATCTTACATTGTATCAAATCAGAAATGCTACAAATGTTAAATTGTTTATTTTGTTAATAGTGTCAATATAAACTTAAATTTTAATAGTTTAGTGGTAAAAATGTAGTGATTTTTAGTTTTGTAGATAAAGTAAAAATGAATCATAGTTGAGAGAGTCAAAGTATAATTAATTTTTAATTTTTTAAACTTATTTTAAACTGTTCAACCACATTGACTTGCTTTTAAATGTTAAAGGGCTTAAATAGAAGAAATTAAAGCTGATAAATGACATTAAAATTTGAGACAAAATTGCAAGAACAAAATGATTATATACCTTTATTTTTTATGGTATCCAAACAATAAATGTTTCTTTTGACAAAGATCTATTCATTTGCTTGTCATTTTTCTAACCCAAACAAACAAATAAATAATGAAATTCAGCTTATTTTATTTATTTTTATTTTCTTGGGTTCTTTTTTTCTTTTCCCCACAAATCCAATAAACAAACATAACATTACTGAAATCTCTCACTAATTCCTACTTTGACCTGTCTTATTAGACCAAGAAAACAAAAAAACTTTAAGGCTCTGTTTGGTTACAGTTTTGGTTTCTGTTTTCTATTTTTGATTTTTGAAAATTTTTAGAACTGCATTTAACCGATTGGTTCCCAAAACTATTTCTGTTAAAACCGCATTTAATAAGCTGGTTCTGGAACTTGTTTTTAGAAAAATTTTCAAAAAATACTCCAGTTTTGGGAACTATTAAAAAGATGTTTTCTAAATTTTCGGAGCCATTTTCATACGAAAATGAAAACGATAATATTTATGGTCCTATTTTTTTTGTTTTTGAGAACAAGAAAAATGAGCGGTCCTCAGATTTTTTTGGTTCCAAGAATACAAAAAATGGAACCGAAACTAGAACCAAAACCGGTACCAAACAGAGCCTAAACCTCTGTCCAGTTCTATTTTCTATTTACTGGGTCCTTGAATACTAGGCCACAGCCCAAAACACAACTTATTCGGTTCATTGCTAAGGCCAGTCCATTATCTCCAATCTCCATATGGTTGTAAAATGAACCAAGTTATTTGAGATTGGCTCGTGTTTGGCTCGTTAAAAGCTCGTTTAAGATCGACTAATTATGTAAACGAATCAAACTTAAACACATTTTAAGACTCGAATATTTTCTAAGCTTGGTTCAAACTCAATTCGATAAAAGCTTATTTAAGCTCGACTAGTAAGTTAAACAAGTTAAACTTGAATACATTTTGAATCTCGTTAAAGTTATCAAACCAAGCTTGAATAACCTGCTATTTGGCTCAACTCAGCTTGTTTACAGCCCTATCTCCATTAACAGTGGAATAAACAAAACGAGTTTCCTTATTTGGAACTTGCGAGAGGAAAGTTGTTTGATTCTACTTGGGAGAGAAAAGGGAATAGAAAGTGTGAGAAAAAAACACTCTTTATCTGTCTTTGTCACAACAAAATAGATATGCATACTCCATACAATCATTTGTCAAAGGTACCACTAAACTTACGTTACGACCGAAGCTGAAGTCTCATCGCATACTTTGGGTGCTAAAACCTAAAAAATATATTTGTTTATGGGATTCCAACTCAATTAATGATAGAAGAAATTCAAATCATTACCTACCAAACCAACCACTGAGTGAGCTAGTGGCCTCCTTTTTTATTCCCTTTATTTTTTTAACAATACCGAACAGAGAAAATGTTTTATCTTTTCTTTCACTTCCCTCTCTTCCCCAAGAGAACCACCCCAGGATGTTGAATTTGCACTTCTTCACTCTTTCTCTCTGTGTCTCTCTCTCTCAGCAACTCACATGGCGAAGAAATCAAACCCTACGAGCACCTGTTGGTCTTTCCTCCTTTTCCCAATCCCACATAGTAACAATAACAATAAGAACAAGAACAATAAAAAGAACAAGTCTGGTCCTGACACCATAGCTATAAAGCTCAAAGCCCCTTGATTACACCCTAAAAGTGTAATCATAAGCCGTTAATTCATACCTTGTTAGACTTAGATTGTAGTTAATTGTCTTAATTTAATTTCATATTTGATTTATTGTGTTTTGTGTGTGATTTGTAGGTTGTAGGAGCTAATAAAGGCAAATAGACGCAAAGAATGATCAAGACAGGTTCAAAACGAACAAACCGGTAATGAGAAGTCAAACATGTTTCGGTATTTTGGCCATAACTTTTACTCCAATGTCCGATTAGGCTAATTTTTGCATCATTAGAAAGAAGACTGCAAGCTCTACAACTTTGCCTCTAATGTGTATCGGCTTAATCAAGCTCTAAGGTGGTCAAATCAAGCTTCAAAGTTTCATCAGACGACACTATTCACGGGACGGTCACTGTTCATCAGACGGTGGATACTGCGTCTGGATGGTTACTATTCACCATCTGGATGAACTTCAGATGCGCGTCATACATACCGTTTAATGACCGTTCGGACGGTTATTGTTCATCAAGAATGCATTTTTTGCGGAGTTTTTTTGTAGAGTTTTTGTGTAGTTAGGGTTAGTTTTAGCAAGGGGCCGGCGGGAGAAGCTCCCAACATGTTGTTTCTTCCATTTTTCTTCATTTTTAGCTTAGATTTAGCTTTGTAATAGTAGTATATGTGTAAAACTTGTAATTTTCTTCTATTGTATTATATTTTCTTTCACTTTCTTGTATTTTCTTTATAACCAAACAACTTTAATATTCAAGTAAATTTTAGATTTAAGTCTATACATGCTTTCTTTACATTTTTTATATGTTTTTTTGATGTATTCACGTAGTTAGGAATTTCTATTGGGTTTAAATATGAAAATCACTCAAGAAATTCAAGGGTTTCAATAGAGGTATCTCATGTATTAATTTTCATATTTTCCTAGATTTTGAATTCCTAATAATTCTATATGGATGTTTTAGAAAACCTAGATTATTGACTAAGTTTGGGGATTTTCATCACTCAAATTGATGGTATTAATTTAGGAATTTTTAGTAGAAAAGATCTCTACAATTGCTAGGAATTAGTTCTCGTCAATTGCTTGTAAGATAACTTAGAAAACTTAGGTTATTGATTATATTTGGCTAATCAATGCACAAACCACAAATTTGGTATTGACTAAGTTAAATCGATGGTATTAACTTTTTATTCTCCATTGAACATACATCTAATTTCAATTGCTTGAGAATAATTGATTTTTAAAAGTTAAATCTTCTTAATCAAACACTCTTAAATGTTGTGTTTGATTTGAGTCATAAACCTTATTGAAAACCTTGGATGGATTGAGTGATTGGATCAATTGAACCCAATTCCCTTTTAATTGCTTTAATTCTATTTTTACTTTGTTTTACTTTAATTGTCTAGGATTAATTGCTTTAATTTCCATTGCATTAGGTTAGTAATTCAAAACCATCATAAAAAAATCAAAACATTTTCGATCCTTTTATTTTCCTTTTTATTTTAGATCCAATTCCCTTTTTATTGCAATTCAATCATAGGTTAGTTTAGTGTGAGTTGAGTGCTTGAACTTATATTTGGTTAGGTCCCTTGGAAGAGAACGATATCGGATTACCGATTTATATTTCATCACGACCCTCGTACTCTTGTGAGGTGCTAACTCTATTTGTAAAAATACTATATTCGGAGGCAAGTCACCCCAAACCAAACCAGTCAAGACCATTTGGACCCGACGCAAATTCGACATCCTCGGCAAGAAGCGCAAGGGCGAAGAACGCTCACTACTAAAAAAGGAGGTTTTTGTGATGGGAGTATTTGTGACGGTCGTTTTCCAGTCACAAGAAGTAATATTTGCGACAGGAAAATGACCGTCACAAATGCCGTCACAAAAACTCATGTTTACGACGGTGTTTTTGCGACGGTCATACTTCCGTCGCAAATGGGAACCTTTTGCGATTGGGTCATGCGACTGATAGTTTCCCGTCGCAAATGAAATAGCATTTGCGATAGCCTTTTTGTGATGGCAGAATCCCGTAGCAAATGTCAAACCAAACGACATCGTTTCAATCGGCGGGATCAAAATTTCCCTTCCCCCTCTTTTCACTCTCGATCGATCAAAAGCCCTAGGCGGGCATTTGCACTGGCCATTTCATTCAGCGGGGCTTGGGTTGGCCGCAATTCTCTCTCCATCGCATCGCCTCTGCCACCTTCAGCCTCCACCAGGGGCCGCCGCCGCCGCCGCCGCCGCCGCCGCCTCCTTCCTCCCCTGGAGCCGCCGCGTTCGTCCTCCATAAGAGACGGCCACCGTTGCCGTCTTGTTCGTTCTCCCCCAGAGCTGCTGCTGCCTCCTTCGTCCTCCACCAGCGCCATCGCCACCTTCCACCAACCCCTTGCAAACCGAGCTCTATTTGCAGGTCAGGTTCTCTCTCTACACTCGAACCCTAGTTCACCTTCGCCCTCCACCAGCGTCGCGCCACCTTCGCTCTCCATCTCTCTCTGCTCTCTTTCTGTCTCTCACTTGATCTCTTTCCCCCTTTTTTTCTTTCGTCTCTCGAAAACCCTTGCTCTCCCTCTCACTCGATCTCTTTGAAGCTCAAGAAGATCTTGAAGAAGTGTAAGAGAGACGTTCAATCCCACCATGGAATGCTCTGCCATCACCATGATACCTCTAGTACTTGCCCCCACCGTTGCCCAGGTACGTATCCTCAACCTCAGCTAATTACAATCTCAATCTCTCTCTCTCTCTCTATATATATATATATATATGTATACATATATACGTATATGTATGTCTGTGTTTTTCTTTGATCAACTTACAAAATTAATTTTGTTAACGTGTTGCTCTGTTCATTGATTTCGAATTTTGGATTGACCTATATCTATTTCTTGTTTTTATATATAATTTCGATCTTGAAATTTCGTGAAGGGATGGTATCTCCGAACTGATAAAGACAATTCCACCTGCCTTTCTTGTTTCTTCACTATAAACCTTTCGGTAAATTGATTGACTGATTGAATCAAATTTTTCCAAATTATTGATATGGTCCAGCTAGAGAAATTATCTTGTTACTAAGCTAGAGTATTAGAATGAAGAAAATAAGATTTACTAGTTAGAATTCTCTGATTCACAATATTCGATTTTTGTCTTTTTCTTTTTCTTGTTCTTTTTTTTATCTAAAGGTTTGTCTGTGTCTGCGATGCCTTTTTCAAATAATTAGTAACAGTTTAGGATCCCTAATCCCTATTAATCAAGCTTTGCTTCTTGACTATTAAAGACAACAAAGAGAGATGGATAAAAACCCAATATTGTATTTGCAGAAAAGAAAATTGGAAAAAGCTTGATAATTTGATCTGTTAATGCACAGATGAGTACTTACATATCAGATGGAGTACTTGCACATCCCAATCAATTGATAGTGTTTTAGGAAGTTGGGAAGAGCTTATTGTTACTTTAACAATATGCATGGAAGGTTAACAACATAATAGTTGATAAGTGCACCAAGATGGGGGTCGTATTCGTGGTCAGTAAGGAAACTAAGTGAAAAAGTTAGATTTTTAGATTTGTGGTAAAAAACACATAGTAAGGGACATGGCTCACTTAATGCACCTTGAAAACAGGATGTTGTGGTTGCTTGTGAGATTTTAAATTGCAATGGTGTTGAGGTGCAATGCCATGTATCCATTTTCCTTCTGTTTACATTTAGGTACTTCTTAAAGAAGTTTTAGATTTTAACTTCATTTTGAAGATGTAATAGATTATTCAAGGACCAGTCTTGGTAATCTTAACTTCATTTTGGAGTTGTAATAGAGAACTTATTCAAGGACCTAAGGAATTTAAGTGTTCTTGGTTGCGACTGTTTTATCTGACAGGAAATGAAATGCATAGTACTTTGTTTTTCTTATGCAGGTCAGGTCCACCGTGCAAAACTGAAGGGGCAGGTCCACTGTACAAAATATGATTATGCATCATGGGAAGTTGAAAGCATATTTTTCTATGAACTTTAACTTGAACTAAATCATTGATGGAAAATTGATTTTTCTATGTTTTTCTTTCCTTTCATTTATTTTAATTCATTTTTTCGAGAACTACTTTCCTGTGTTTAATTCTTGACAAGTAAATGGAGCCTTAGTCTTATCTTAAACTTATGAAGTGTGGCTATGTTGTGAATGGGAACTAAGATTCACCATATTCTTCCTCTCTCCTTGCCAAACAATTATGTCTCATTAATTACAGTTATTGCATCTCTGGTTTGGCCATTTTATGTGCATGAGTTCTTTGTTGATTTGGTTATTCCAGGTGATAGCAGACACTACTAAAAATGCCACTTTTTGCGATGGGAGTATGGAATGAAATAGGAATGATTTTTGCTCTGCAACACCCTCATCTTGTAAAGCTGTATGGATGTTGTATTGAAGGAAACCAACTGTTGCTGGTATACGAGTACATCGAAAATAATAGCAAGTAGCCTTGCCCGTGTTTTGTCTGGTAACTTCAAAGCTTTACTCTACTGCTTTTGATATTAGAACATCTATGAATATTGAAGCATGTATAATATAACTGACTAGTACTTCTACATGCTTGTTCCTCTGTTGATTTGAAGGCCTAGAAGAATGCCAATTGAAATTGGATTGGCCAACAAGGTACCAGATTTGCTTGATAAGAATCTTAACCCCTAAGATATCTGACTTTGGTCTGGCCAAATTTGATGCCAAATTTCATAAGTACTTTTTTTTCTAAATTTTATATCTATGAGTAAACAGATATAACTGTTCGTAATTGGAGTGTCTGCAACCATGCACCTCTTAACGACATAATGGGAGTTTCCAATTTGTTTCTGATTTAGAACAAGTTAAGTTATAAAGTGTTAAGTTTCGGGGATCAACGACTCAAAATTCCCAAACGGCCTCTGAACGGCTTCAAACTTGGTACATAACACAGTCTAGGCTTGGGTGACATGTAGGGACTGACGGAACGGTCACGAGACTCTTGGTTTGAGAGTTACCAATTTTTTTCCATTTAGAACAAGTTAAGTTATAAAGTGTTAAGTTTCAGGGATCAACAGCTCAAAATTCCCGAACGGCCCCAAACTTGCTACGTAGCACAGTCTAGACACGGGTGACATGTGGGGATTGACGGAATGGTCATGAGACGCTCGGTTTGGGAGTTACAATTTTTTTTTATATTTTAAATCAAGTTAAGTTTCAGGGATTAACGGCTCAAAATCCCCAAACGGCCTTTGAACGGCCCAAACTTGGTACGTAGCACCGTATAGGCACGAGTGACGTGTGAGAACTGACAGGATGGTCACGGGACTTCCGGTTTGGGAGTTATCAAAATTTTCTATTTTAGAACAAGTTAAGTTATAAAGTGGTAAGTTTCGGGGATTAACAGCTCAAAATTTCTAAACAGCCTCCGAGTGGCCCCAAACTTGGTACGCAGCATGGTCTAGGCATGGGTGATATGTGGGGACTGACGGAATGGTCACGGGACTCTCGGTTTGGGAGTTATCAAATTTTTTCAGTTTTGGAACATGTTAAGTTATAAAGTGTTAAGTTACGGGGATTAACGGCTCAAAATTCCCAAACGGCCTTCGAGCGGCCCCAAACTTGGTGCGTATCACGTTCTAGGCACGGGTGACGTGTGGGAACTAACAGAATGGTCACGAGACTCTCGGTTTGGGAGTTATCAAATTTTTTCCATTTTAGAAAAAGTTAAGTTATAAAGTGTTAAGTTTCGGGGATTAACGGCTCAAAATTTTCAAACGGCCTCCGAGCGGCCCCAAACTCGGTACGTAGCACGGTCTAGGCATGGGTGACATGTGAGAACTAACGAAATGGTCACGAGACTCTCGGTTTGGGAGTTATCAAATTTTTTGCGGTTTTAGAACAAGTTAAGTTATAAAGTGTTAAGTTTCGGGGATTAACGGCTCAAAATCCCCAAATGGCTTCCGAGGGGTCCCAAACTTGGTACGTAGTACGATCTAGGCACGGGTGACGTGTGAGGTTTGATGGAATGGTCATGGGACTCCCGGTTTACAAGTTAGAGCACAAATTTCATTTTTAATCATTGTTTTGTTTTGAATTGTTTATTAAAACATTGTATATATAGTTGTAGGATTTTGTAGAAGTAAGTTTATTTGGTTTTGAGCTGCCAAAACGCGAGGTTGCAGAGGGACTTCTTGTCAGTATGGATCCATTGTCAGAAGTGGATGGTATACATGTGGGTTTAACTTTCTACAAAAATTTTGTTGAAAATGCGAGAAAACCTAATGCTAATTTAAAGAGACCACGCAAAGGAATTGCAACTGTGGGTGAATTAGTTGGGCGACGCGTTGTATGGAAATCTATTGATGTAAATTACAACTCTGTTTCATTTGTTTTTTTGTTAATTACATTCCTGTTTATATTAACAGTTTAACTAATTGTATTGTTATTTTTTTATTTTCACTCAGGTTGTTTTGAAGGAGGAGGCAGCTATTATTCATTGTTGGGATTAATGGAGTGTCTAGTCAATGAATGTTTTTTTATTATTTTTTAATGTATTCATATTGGATAATAGATTGTGTATTTTGGATTAAAAAAACTAGTTTGTATGGACAACAGATTTCTAATGTATTCATTTTGAATGTATGAATGATGTAGATTTATATATATATATATATATATATTATTTAAACTTCATTTTATAGATTTATCTTTTGGTAAATGAATATTTTACTGATTTATGCAATTATATGTTGAATGGGATATTTTTATTGATTTATATCAGGTATACAGGAATTATAGAAAATTTATTTTAAAAAATATATATTTTAAAAATAGACAGGGTATTTGTGACGGCTGGCCCCGTCACAAATAATATTCAAGTTGTTACAAATAGTAGCCTTTGTGCCAACATTTCCCGTCGCAAATACTTTTTAACCGTCGCAAATGCTAACTTTTGTGACAGCTTCGCCCGTCGCAAATACTAATCTTGCCGTCGCAAAAGTTAGTATTTGCGACGACATTCGTGACGGTCTCTCCCGTCGCAAAAAAACTTTCTTAGGCGTCGGCCTTTTGCGACGGCTTACTTGCCGTCGCAAATAATATAGCCGTCGCAAAAACTTTTTGTGACGCCACTTTTTGGGACGGCTGATTTGCCGTCGCACGACCGTTGCAAAAGCCCTTTTGCGACGGCACATGAAGCTTTTGCGACGGCAAGCTGCCGTCGCAAAAAGTGACTTTTTTAGTAGTGGCTGCATCGGCTTCACTTGTTCTCTCGCCATCCAATGTCACAAGCGTAAAACACTCTTCTAATGCCTTTTCGTGTGTATATATGTGTATGTATATGAATTTTTGTTTAAATTTTAATTTGACTTGCTTGTGTTGATTTTAATTGCAGAGGAAGAAGACGTTGTTGAAGGAGTATGAGCAGTGTGGGAAGTCGTCGGTGTTTAGGGATAAGCGTATTGGGGAGCAAAATGATGCGCTCAGCGAGTTTGACAAGGCCATATTGAGGTCGCAGCGATATCGCCAGGTAATTATCAGCGGAAAATCTTGGTTTCGTGTAGAATTGAGTTCAGTTATACTCCGTTTGGTGACTGAGAAAATAGAGGAAAATTGAGTGAAACAAGTCGTCGATCCTGAATATTTTTAATGTGTTTGACGGCAGAAATATGTTAAAATTAACTTATACTGAGCATACTTCAAGTGTTTAACTTGGTTGAAATTTCAATTTTGGTAGTAAAACCTGCGGTAATGACATGATATTCGCATTTAGTTTTGGCTGAAATATGTTTAAATTAACTTATACTGAGCATACTTCTAGTGTTAAACTTGGTTGAAATTTCAATTTTGGGAGGAAAACCTGTGGTAATGACATGACATTCACATTTAATTTGTAGTGCTTTTTTTGTTTAGTTATAATAACACTATCATATGTCCATTTGTTTGGTAGTTCAAATTGACCATGAAAATAAAGTACAATTTATCTGATGGAGAGGAAGATGAGTTTAAAATTCAAGGTGTTGGTTTACTTCCAGGAAGGGATGATTTTGAGGATGAAGTACCCTTTTGAAGATGATGATGATGACGCCGACTCCGATGCCAAACCTGCTGATACTGAGAGTATGTATGCATTTTCTATTTTATGGCCTTATGTTTGACCAAAAAATACTAACTTGTTTTATCAAGTATTTGTATCGCAAAATAAATTTTGGGACTTAGACATTTGCTCTAAATGGAATGGAATGCCAGCCACTTGCAATTACCATATAGTCTTACTGCATGCATATGCATTGGTTTGCATGTAGTTTATTGTGATTATAAGTCAGTGTAGGTGGGAGTTTTTGGGAAGGCTGGGCCGAACACTCAAGCTCAAGTGGATGAATCCAAACTCTCTCTGTAAGAAAATAAGGTTAGAATGGGTCAACCCTTGGGGGGCCGATCACACTCCGACGATTAAGTTAGCAAGCTTGATCGAGTTTAGAATAAATAAAAGGTGTGTATACTTGGAATTAATTGTCCATACCTAGCTCTCGATGTCTTGGGTATTTATAGCGTGATCGATGGAGTGTGTTTGGCTTTGGCCTACCAGCAAGCCCTCATGGCCTGTTGAGTAGGCATCATCATTGACGCCGCCTGATCACTTGCAGGGCCTGGCTCGCCATCGCTGGGGATTCCAGCTGACCGGACGTGCACGTCGACGTCGCGTAGGAAGCCGCTCGCGCATTTAATGCGAGTTAACTCTGCATTTAATGCTCGAAGACTGCTAGCGATTTGGGCTTGCCTTTCGCAATTTGGGCCATAGCGGGAAAGAGGTCAACGGCTTGGGCCGGACCGCCCCTTAACTCTGATTTGGGTCGCCAAGAAGCCCAACTTTAATTTGTGTACATTGGGCCTCACCCGTTGGGTTGGGTCGTGGGTTGTTCCCCCATAATTGCCCCCCCAGCCTTTGTGTCGTTTTGACTTCCAAAATGGCCAAGGGCTGTAGTGGTCACCCGGCCACGCGGATGGTGAGAATTTTAAAAGATTCATTGATGGGGTGTCATCGAATTGACGGCCGATGCGACGTTTCGGTAGAGCGTCATGATTGCTGCTGTTTTCCTGCACATGAACCGACGGCTCTGATGTATATAAAAGGGTGACGCTTTGTTAGGTAAAAGGCACTCAGTTTTTCCTTGCCTATTGTCTAGCGTGTGTGTCGGCTGTCTCGACACCCACCACTGTAAGTGATTTCGAGCCCACACTTCTTTCGCTCTTCTCTATGTTTCTCTGTGCTTCGACGGTTGTCCCCTGATGGCATCCCGTCTTCGAAGAATGCTAAATGGTCTGGCGGCCATTGCCACGTTTAGGGCTAGGTTCGACATCCCAGATGAGATCGGCTTAGAGCTAGTCGATCCCGAAGACCACCGTATAGGAGAGACCGAAAAGGGGTGTCGTTCCCAATCATTGCTATCGTGGAAGGGGGACTTAGGTTTCCCCTTAATCCTCTTCTTCATAAGTTTATAGTAAAAAATAAGGTGTCGCCCTTCCAGTTGTCGTCGAACATCTATAGAATCATCTTTGGTATGCTTGAGATTAATCGGTGCCTGGGTGTGAACCTGGGGCTCGCTGAACTGGATTATTGCTACTAGCTTTGTAAGGTCGGGGAGAGTTACAAAGTCTACCTTCGAGCCGTAGACAAGTCCTTAGAGTTAGTGAAGTGTCTGCCTTCCTCCGGGAAGGGCGTTGACGATGTTAGGATTTGGGTGACTGGGCCCTAGGAATTCGGCGACGTTTTGGAGAAGGATAGGCTGGCGTTTCGATGCTCTAGAGTTCCCCTTGAAATAGGTTTGATGCCAACCTCTTAGTCTGTGTGATGCTTAACTTCTGGTGTGGATCCGAATCTGATTATAACGTTTTATAGAAAAAAAAGGAGAAGCGATCGAAAGCACGTGACTGGCTGGTTAACTTTGCCGACCTTAACAAGGTTTTGGACTATCTTAGTGAGGGTAGATTGAGGCACATCGCTCGGTCCGTGCACATTTTGCTCAATTACCTACTTCCGTATTCAACCTTCACTGCCAATACGGGTGTCCCCCAGAGTATCCTTACGAGATTGGCGAAGGAAGGTTCTGAGGGAGATTTCGAGGAACTTCTAATTGGCGTTGCAGTTGAAAGGGCCCGTAGCCCTACTGGGGTGACAGTTGCAGTTGCTCCTTCATCAGAGCCCGTTGTCGAAGAGCTGTGTGAAGCCCAATCATAGTCACATAGTTCGGCATCGAGTTCAGCGCCATTTACAGTTCCGGACCGCCAAGTTAGGATTCCAATCAGAACCCGGGAGTCTGCCTCGTCCCCCAACGAAGAAGAAAGCATGAGTTTGAGGGAAAGGATGTTTGCTGTTGTTGGCAAGTAGCTGAAAAAGGCCGCCACAGCATCCACCGACCCTCCATCTGCCGAATTGGTGACTGCTTCTGTGGAGGAGGCCCCCCCTGTTCAAAAGAGGCCGGAGACACGGCAGCAAAAGAAAAGGGACCCAAAGGCTACTGCACCACCCCCAGCACCAAAGAAGCCAAGAGGAAAGGAAATAGTAGAAAAGGTCGGCGAAGTCGTCACCATGACGCCGGATATTTTAGGCTGACCTCTTACGATAGCGGATTCAATGATTGTTTAGGCCGAGGTTGCTTTCGACATTATGAAGAGCGTTCTTTAGAGAAGGGATATGGCCAAGTTGGGCAGGGCAAGCGACTCGGCTGTCTTTATGGGTGCCTTCCATGACTCACTGCTGGTAAGTCGGCATTGCCTTTTAATCCTTTTAAAGATTTTTCTGAACACTTGTTTTCATACAAACTTTGCTTTTTGGTGTAGGGTTGCCTGAATTCCCTGGAGGCAATGACCCGCTTCCAGAAGCTTGCCGAGGAACACCACGAACTTATAGAAGAACATGGCCGCCTAAAGAAGGAGTGGATCGATGCCAACAAAGATCGGATCACCTTCAAGAAGCAGGCCGAGCAGGTGTCCTCTGAACTCATATTGATGAAGGCGAATTTCAAAAAGAGGGATAGCGAATTGACTGACCTCCAAACAGGATCGGGCATAGTACTCATTACACCAAACGGTCTGACCATTGAACAAGCTATCAAGCTCGAGTTCGCTGCCTCTAATAACGAGTTTGAATACGAGGCCTTGCTCGTAGGAATATGGCAAACCATTGAACTCAGAATTCCCGAGATCACCATTTATTTAGACTTCCTACTGGTCATCAACCAAATCACAGGAGAATATGTAGCAAAGAACGACAGAATGACGCAGTACCTAGATAAGGCCAAAGAACTGATCGACAAGTTCAACAGTTACAAGCTTCAACAGATTAGCCGGGACATTAACTCACATGCAGATGCTCTGGTAACATTAGCAACAGCCCTGAAGTCGGGGTCGAAAAGGACGATCAACATGGAGACTCTGGCTAGGCCTAGTATCTTTCAGGAAGAAGAGCAAGCTCTGGCTATAGAACAGTTGGGACCATCCTGGATGGACTAATTATATCCTACTTTGACAAAGACGAACTGCTAGAAGACAAGAACGAAGCTCAGCAAATCAAACACATAGCTCTCAGATATTGGTTGTCACCAAGTAAGGAGCTTTACAGGCATTCCTTCACAGGTCCGTACTTGCACTGGGTCCACCCAGACAAAGTATAAGGCATCCTGTTTGAGATCCATGAAGGAATATGTGGAAGCCATGTTGGCGGAAGATCAGTAGCGCACCGAGCTATCTCACAAGAATACTAGTGGCCCTACATGCAGAAAGATACAACCTAGTACATCTTAAAGTGTGACAAGTGTCAGAGGTACTTCCCCATCATTCACCAGCCAGGTGAAGATCTCGCAACTATTACTAGTCCGTGGCCTTTCGCTCGGTGGGGACTGGACATCGTTAGACCTTTGCCTCGAGCTCCGGACAATAAGAGGTTCCTCATCGTGGCCACCGACTACTTCACCAAATGGGTAGAAGCAGAGCCTTTGTCAAACATCAGAGAGGTCAATGCTAAAAGGTTCGCATGGAAATGTATAGTGACAAGGTTTGGAGTACCCCGCACCATTGTTTTAGATAACAGCACCCAGTTTGATGGCAATATGTTCAGATCATTCTGTGAAGGGCTTTGAATCAGGAACTATTACTCAACACCAGCCTATCCTCAATGTAATGGGTAAGCCGAGATTTCAAACAAAACTGTGCTTAATGAAATTAAAAAGTGCCTAGAAAGGGCCAAAGGAAAGTGGGTGGATGAGTTGTCCAGCGTCCTTTGGTCCTATAGAACAACCCCAAAGAGGTCTACTGGCCAAACCCCGTTCTCTCTAGTATACAGAATGGAAGCAGTCGTACCTTTGGAGGTAGGGCTACCTATTATTAGATCGGTAACCTTCGACACAAGGCTTAACGACTAGACACTAGCAAAGGATCTAGATCTTTTTGAAGAAAAAAGGGAAGCTGCCTTGATCAGACTTACCAAATATCAGCGACAGCTAAGGCGCTCCTACAACAAATGAGTTCGTCCAAGAAACTTTGCTTCAGGTGACCTATTCTTGCGAAAAGTACCGGGGGCAACTAGGATCGCGGCGGATGGGAAACTCGGCCCAAACTGGGAGGGCCCCTACAAAGTGACATCCCAGGTCGGCATTGGCGCATACCAACTGGAGACAGTTGAAGAAGGGAGACAGTTGCCTCGACCCTGGAATGCGAACAATTTGAAGAAATTCTAGCAGTAGTTTGAAGTCCCACATGATGTAACAAATGTATAAATCTTTTATGACATCAATGAAATCTGAAGTTGTTCAAAAGAATCTGCCCAGAGTACTCCACAAACACCAAGTGTAAAAACTTGGTCCTATCCAAGTTGGACAGGTCGGCCAAAGAAGGCCACAAAAACCAATTGTAAAAACTTGGTCCTATCCAAGTTGGATAGGTCGGTCAAAGAATGCCACAAAAACCAAGTGTAAAACTTGGTCCTGTCCTAGTTGGACAGGTCGGCCAAAGAAGGCCACAAAAACCAAGTGTAAACACTTGGTCCTGTCCAAGTTGGACAAGTCGGCCATGAAAAAACAACGTACCCAAAATTAAATCAAGCAAAGTCAGGGCGGCTAGCTATCGTTTGCCGAAAGAAAGTAGCAGCAACATGATAGATAGAACAAGTTTTTCATTAAAAAGCAACGGGGTCAATTACAAAAATATGTTTGAAAAGAAAATTACAAGCCCTCTGTCGACTTCTCCCCTAGCTGCAAAGGTATCTCTGCCGAGCTACCTACAATCTCTTCCACATCCTTGGACGGTTCAACAGCAGCTTTTGCCTTCTCAGCCTTTTCTTTTTTAGCAGCAGCTTTTGCCTTCTCAGCCCTCTCCTTTTCAGCAGCAGCCTTTAAATTGAGCTCCCACTTATACTGGGCGTTGGCAATCACCTTCTTCGGGTCCACAACACAATCTTCAGTGGTGTCGAAGAAGTCCGGGCATAGGCCCCAAATGTCAGAAGCCTTGTCCACATTTGCGACGATAAGGGCACCGTTCCAACCCTGGTGAAAAATAGAGCGACTGAGATTCGTCATCTCTTCGCCCAGCCAATTGGCCCCCCTTTCTTCACCCCTCTTCAGTGTGGCCTCTTCTTCATCTTCCAGCTTGGCCACTTCCGTTTGCAGTGCCTCGACCTCCGCATTGGCCTTGTATAGATCCACGGACTGCACATCGAATTTCTTTTGGAGGTCGGTCAAATCGCTATCCTTATTTTCAAAATTCGCCTTCATCAACATGAGTTCGGCAGACGCCTGCTCGGCCTGTTTCTTGAAGGTGATCCGATCTTTGTTGGTATTGATCCACTCCTTCTTTAGGCAGCTATGTTCTTCTATAAGTTCGTGGTGTTCCTCGGCAAGCTTCTAGAAGTAGGTCATTGCCTCTAGGGAATTCAGGCAACCCTACACCAAAAAGTAATGTTTGTATGAAAACAAGTGTTCAAAAAAATCTTTAAAAGGATTAAAAGGCAATGCCGACTTACCAACAGTGAGTCATGGAAGGCACCCATAAAGACAGCCGAGTCGCTTGCCCTGCCCAACTTGGCCATATCCCTTCTCTGAAGAACGCTCTTCATAACGCCGAAAGCAACCTCGACCTGATTAATCATTGAATCCGCTGTCGTAAGAGGTCGGCCTAAAATATCCGGCGTAATGGTGACGACTTCGCCGACCTCCTCTGCTATTTCCTTTCTTCTTGGCTTCTTTAGTGCTGAGGGTGACGCAGTAACCTCTGGGCCCCTTTTCTTTTGATGCAGTGTCTCCGGCCTCTTTTGAACAGGGGGGCCTCCTCCACAGAAGCAGTCACCAATTTGACAGGTGGAGGGTCGGTGGAAGCTGTGGCGGCCTTTTTCAGCGGCCTGCCAACAGCGGCAAACATCCTCTCCCTCAAACTCATACTTTCTTCTTCGTTGGGGGACGGGGTAGACTCCTGGGTTCTGACTAGAATCCTAACTCGGCGCTCCGGAACCGTAAATGGCGCTGAACTCGATGCCGAACTGTGTGACTTTGATCGGGCTTCACGCAGCTCTTCGACAACGAGCTCCGATGGAGGAGCAACTGCAACTGTAACCCTAGTAGGGCTACGAGCCCTTTCAACTGCAACGCCAATTGGAAGTTCCTCGAAATCTCCCTCAGCACCTTCCTTCACCAATCTCGCAAGGACACTCTGAGGGACACCCGCATTGGCGGTGAAGGTTGAATACCGAAGTGGGTAATTGAGCAAAATGTGAGCGGACCGAGCGACGTGCCTCAATCTACCCTCACCAAGATAGTCTAAAACGTTGTTAAGGTCAGTAAAGTTGACCAGCCAGTCACGTGCTTTTGATCGTTTCTCCTTCTTTTCTGCAAAACGTTATAATCAGATTCGGATCCACACTAGAAGTTAAGCAACACACAGAATAAGAGGTCGGCATCAAACCTATTTCAAGGGGAACTCTAGAGCATCGGAACGCTGACCTATCCTTCTCCAGAACGTCGCCGAATTCCCAGGGCCCGGTCACCCAAACCCTAACATTGTCAACGCCCTTCCAAGAGGAAGGCAGATACTTCACTAACTCTAAGGACTTGTCTACAGCTCGGAAGTAGACTTTGTAACTCCCCTCGACTTTACAAAGCGAGTAGCAACAATCCAGTTCGGCGAGCCCCAGGTTCACACCCAGGTGTCGATTAATCTCAAGCATACCAAAGATGATCCTATAGACGTTCGACGACAACTGGGAGGGCGACACCTTATTTTTTACTATAAACTTATGAAGAAGAGGATTAAGGGGAAACCTAAGTCCCCCTTCCACGATAGCAATGACTGGGAACGGTACCCCTTTTCGGTCTCTCCCATACGGTGGTCCTCGGGATCGACTAGCTCTAAGCCGATCTCATTTGGGATGTCGAACCTAGCCCTAAACGCGACAATCGCTGCCGGACCATCTAGCATTCTTCGAAGACGGGATGCCATCAGGGGACAACCGTCGAAGCACAGAGAAACACAGAGAAGAGTGAAAGAAGTGTGGGCTCAAAAATCACTTACAGTGGTGGGTGCCGAGACAGCCGACGCACACGCTAGACAATAGGTGAGGAAAAACTGAGTGCCTTTTACCTAACAAGGCGTCACCCTTTTATATACATCAGAGCCGTCAGTTCATGCGCAGGAAAACAGCAGCAATCATGACGCTCTACTGAAACGTTGTATTGGTCGTCAATTCGATGACACCCCATCAATGAATCTTTTAAAATTCCCACCATCCGCGTGGTCGGGTGACCACTACAGCCCTTGGCCGTTTTCGAAGTCAAAACGACACAGGCTGGGGGGGCAATTGTGGGGGAACAACTCACGGCCCAACCCAATGGGTGAGGCCCAATGTACACGAATTAAAGTTCGGCTGCTTGGCGGCCCAAATCAGAGTTAAGGGACGGTCCTACCCAAGCCGCCAACCTCCTTCCCGCCATGGCCCAAATTGCGAAAGGCAAGCCCAAACTGCTAGCGGCCTTTGAGCATTAAATGCAGAGTTGACTTGCATTAAATACACGAGAGGCCTCCTACGCGACGTCGACGTGCACGTCCGGTCAGCCGAAATCCCCAGCGACGGCGAGCCAAGCCCTGCAAGTGATCAGGCGGCGTCAATGATGATGCCTACTTAACAAGCCATGAGGGCTTGCTGGTAGGCCAAAGCCAAACACATTCCATCGATTACGCTATAAATACCCAAGACATTAAGAGCCAAATATGGATAATTAATTCCAAATATACACACCTTTTATTTATTCTAAACTCGATCAAGCTTGCTAACTTAATCGTCGAAGTGTGATCAGCCCCTCAAGGGTCGACCCATTCTAACCTTTTTTTCTTGTAGAGAGAGTTTGGACTCATCTACTTGGGCTTGAGTGTTCGGCCCAGCCTTCCCGGAAACTCCCACCTATAGTTAGTATTTACTGTTCAAAACAAGCCTTGTGCATCACGCGGCAAAGAAACCTTCAACCTTTCAAGAATGATCCCAGCTTCGTTGTGGTATTGATGGGAGGTGGAGCCTTCTGTAAAAATGAATGCCACATCTGTAAACTGTGCAGTATTGTTACATTTTTGTAGTTGAAGCTTTCCTCTTGCCAGGTGCAGTATTGTTACATTTTGGGCTGTGCTTGAGGAGTGGAAGGTCAAATGTATGTAAGGACATTATTTTCTGGC
>CM065388.1:7127500-7185000 GCA_033060915.1 Euryodendron excelsum
CAAGTAAAGAAGTTTAAATAACTTATTATTTTAAAGAAAAAAGAGTACAAACGTCATTTAAAAGGGGACAAATTCTGTTTTCGGAGGTGATGTCAGCCGGGGGCGGCGAGAAGCAATTTGCTTCAAACAGCAAAGGCAGAGCAGATGGCAGTAGCACCCAGTAAGAGAGAGAGATTACAGTGACGGTAGCACCCAGTAAGAGAGAGAGATTACAGTGACGGCCGTCGGCGCACCGCCATCACCTCACCTGCACCACCGTCAACTGCCACAAGTGGGTCTCTCTCTTTCTTTGTAAAACTTTTCCTCTCTGGCTCTGCTTTTTCAAGAGGGGTTTTGGTGGATGCCATGGAAGGTCGAGTTGGGCTTGGGAGGAGTGTAGTCTTTGGAGAGAAGGTGACTCTCTACGGCGAAGCAACGGTGGTGGCCCAGATGGGTTTGCGTTACTGCGTCTCCGGTTGAATTGATTCTCAAGGTTGAGTCTCTTCCTGAAGCTCCACCCGTTCTTAATCCATTTTTCACTTCCAAACAACTTCAAACCACAACTCATCTCAATTCCACAGAGAAAAGAAAAAATCATCATTGCTTTTCTCACTACCCTAACCCAGAAATCTCAAGTTTTTCCCAAACAGGTTTTTAGAATTCACTAACGAGTTTTTCGGGAACTTTGGCGAGCATTACATCAGTTAATGGGTTCAACCAATTTATGCATTTTGAATACAAAAATGATGAACTTGAACTCTAACATTTGAAATATTCAAACTCATGCCTAACTCAAAAAAGTCAATCAAATTTAAAGAAATTTTCCGCCGAATAAATTCTATAAAACAGGAATGTGTCGCCAACATCGGACATCGCTAACCATGGTCGCCGACGAGGCTTGGACGGTCGATTTATGGTTTTTGTGTAGAGAGATCCCTTTTATTTGCTTTTTTTTTTCCTCGTGTAAGAACTAAGAACCGGTGGCCAGTTCTCCCAAATTTCTATGCAAACACGTGTCGTTATAAGGCTGGCGATGGTTGCTAGGTGACTGAAAAAGCATCTGTTGCTAGCATTCCTCCAAGAGGATTCCCCTTTCTTCAGTTCAGATGATTCCAGGTTAGATGTCTTTGGGCTCCTTCGGGTAGTTATTGACAATAGTCACGATACGTTATGTTTTTAGTGGAGGTAGCAGTCAGACCTTGTTCATATGTTGGTGATGCATTTATGGTTGTGTATGTTCATAGTGGATCATCTGGTGGATGAATCATCATTTACGGCCTAACCTCAGAGTTCCTTCAAACCAAACATGCTAACCTATCCATTTGCTTTTGTTTAAGCAGTTCATATCAATATGCATAACACTACTAGAAGATTGTTATTTGAATGTTTGCTCAAAAGAATTGTCTTTTGCTAGGCCTATTCAATGTGCGAGCTATTAATTTGAAGATGAAATTATACAGATTGGGGAGCCATCGTTCAATCATGACGAGCTTGGTTGCACTGTATATTGACCCCGAATTTTTATTTCTTTAGCTTGTCTTTTTGTGAGGAATTGCAAGTTTTGTTCATATGTAGGGCTGGTCAGCACTTGTATCTCTGATTAAAACTCTGGAGGATATGTGGACATTTATGGAGGATTTTGTTTACTAACGCACATTTTGAGTTCTTCCAATGGTGACCACCCTGTATATAGGTAAAATTAAAATATTTTGCCGGAAATTTCCTGGGTGGAGCATGGAAAATTTTGACAATAGTTAATTGTAGGCTTCTAGAAAAGGGCGTATGACAATGATGACATATTTATTAGCTTCGGGATACTAATTTGTTCTCTGTTTTCATCTTTTGTACCTTGGGATTTAGAGCGCGTGTAGTGGTAGAGTTAGAAAATTTTTTTGGGAGAGACAACATTTATTCACAATTTAAAATTTTTTTTTGAAAGTAATGTTAAATAATAAGAATTTGTGTACAAATGTTTATAGAATAATATGATTATTTGTGGTCATTTTATTTCAGACCAAAACACCACCTATTTTGATTCATAATTTTGAAATAGTTGTTGGTCACATTATTCTGATGGAGTTTCATATAAAAAAAAATTGTAAGAATAGATTTTTTTTTAATCAACAATAGGGCATCTGACTTCCGTATTACTATTTAATGTATATAGGAGTCTTTGAAGCAAATTAGTATTTAAGGAAAATATTCATTAATTTTTAAAGGGGACAAATTGAAGGACATTTTTAAAATTATAGGCCAAAGTAGAGTTTTTAAAAACATAGGGGGCATTTATAAATTTTTAGAGGAGGCAACTTGAAAACAATTTTAACAATTCTAGGTAAAATTAGAATTTTTAAAAAATTGAGGGGTACAAGTGTCCCCTCTCGACTCTTTGTGGCTCCGCTGCTAGCTGTGAGGAATGGATAACTCAATTTGTGCTGTGGAAAAAAAATACACCAAGGAAAAAGAAAAGAAGGGAAAAGAAAAAAACAAAGAGCATTGATTGGTGAGTCCTAGCTTCAAGCTCACACGCTACATAATTTGATCTCTTTTTTTTTTTTTTTTGTATTTTTAAATGTTGGCTGCTCTTCTTTCTTTTTTTTTTTTTTTTTTCTTTTGTGGATTATCTTGAGCTGATCTTGGTTAAAACCAAAAAATAGTTCGGGATTTCTGTGTTTGAAGGATATGATACATAGTGGAATGGTGGAGGAATGACGTGGTACTGAGGGCAGCTTGATGATCTGAAATGGAAACTGATGCTAATTGGATTTTGTAACGCAGGACCATAAACTTTTGATAGGGTTTTTGAGATTTTAGTATTGAGAACAATGTACCATAAACTTACCCAGCTAGTTGGAGTCAAGCAGGGCTACTCAGAGTCCATTCTCTTCCGATGTACGTACGGGGACCTATAGAGGGGTGAAGAGTCTCATCAGTAGTTCTCATATGGAGTTGAAAAGTACTAATCGAGTTTTGGACATTAGAAGAAGACTAGCCTCTGTTTTGGAATGGCATTGGATTCTTAGGGCTTGGCTCAGCCTAGCTATTCTCTGCTGACGTATGGGGAGCTATAGTAGGGTGATGAAAGTCATTGTAAGCACGCTATTTTTGTCTGCTCGGCAATCTTCGGCCCGACCGGATTTGGTTTCCAACATCACAATACATGCAGGTTCAAGATGAGCCTTACAATCTCCAATCTAATCAGCTGGTCGCTCCTCGGGCCTACAAGGACTAGCTGGAGCCAAAAGCACCATTATTCCAGGCAGCTTTCCGAACCGGGTAGTCCCGGAAACCAACGCCATCCAGGTAGCTTCTCGGGATCGAGCGATCTCGGGGATCAACACCTCATCAAGTTCTAGACGGTTCACTTCTGGCGCCTGCTAGCCCGCCAATGTAGAATGTCTGTCATTCGGTAGTTCTCCGGGACCAGGCGTTCTCGGAGACCAACACCATCCTTCCAGGTAGCTTTCTGGGACCAGGCATTTTCAGGAACCAACACCACCCCTACAGGTAGCTCTCTAAGAACGGGCGTTCTTAGAGACAAACACTGCATAAGTAGTTTTCCAAGACCGGGCGGTCTCAAAAACCAACACCTAAGTCAACACCGGCGCCTGCTAGCCCGACTCAGTGAAAAATGACCAAACCTGCCCCTTGGGCCTCCAGGCACGTTTTGGGGAAGTTTAAAATCTCTCAAAACGATAAGCCCATCCTTCCAAAATGTTGTCAAACCATTAGGCGTCCCCCGCACACCATTTGGTCCAAATTTGGTCCTATTCCAGCCCACTCCGGTTAAAATGACTGTTTTGCCCTCGAGTGCCTCAACACGGCAAAAACTCTGCTAAAACGGCAAAAGTCTCTCTCAAAACCATCCCTGAATAGCCCTACACACTTAACACAACCTACCAAACCATTCTTGATCATTTCTAGCCAACTTCGGTCAAAATGACTGTTTTACCCCTGGAAACCCGAAGACGCCCTGAAACAACACCGGCCTTGGGATCTCGAGCGGAGAGTTTCACCACATACCACTGTTTAATCCAAGGAACACCCTACGACACTAAGCTCACATGACTCGATAAAAGTTTCCTGGAGCGTCTCGCAGACGCTCCGCTTGGATTGTCTTTTCCCCGATTTCCTAGTTATAACATACCGTCAAACGACTTGAAAAATGCGTAAATCAGGAAATTCTCGAAAGCTCATCCACAGATCTTTCCATCGATACAGCTCGATCGAATAGACCGCTTCCCAAAGCCCTCCATCGTACGGTGCGAAAACCATAACTTTCAGCAACCCCTGAAGCGTCTCGCAGATGCTCCGCCAATGTTAACTTTTTCCCCGATTCCCTAATCAAAACGCACTGTCAAACGACTTGAGAAATGCGTAAATTTGGGGATTCCAGAAAGTATTTCCAGAGTACTTTCCATCAGTACGGTCCGATCGAATAGATCGCTTCTCAAAAGCCTCGATCACAAGAAACGAAAACAGCCACTTTCAAGCACCCAAGGAGCATATCACAGACGCTCCGAGAACGTGTCCTTTTTGGCACACTTCCCAAGACGATATCACTCACCTCCAAACATAATTCAAGCTTTTCGAAAACATGAAAGTTCATCGGAAGCACTAGAAGAACATCCCGAGTGCGACCGATTTTCCCGAAACCTTCCCGATTGACTCAATTATTCGAGGCAAAGTTTGGACGAACCTTCCCGGTGATGGAGTGTATGCTACATGCACTCAAATTTTGATCAGATCGACCGACTTTCGATTAACGGTAGAGGTTTAACCAGTACACAGGGTGCCACGTGTTATTCTGGCAATGGAACAGTACCTGTGCATGTCCTATATGCGCAAGGCCAAAATTTGGCCATGCACATGTAGCACATGCTCACGGCCTGCTCCAGATTGCCTATAAATAGAGGCCTCCCCCCTACATATTCCAGGTCCGAAATTGATACGAAACTTTGCTGAAATCACTCTAGAACCTCGAATCTCCATATATATTCTTCCCCTCCAACACTTAGGCTAGATTCTACCCCTCCTAAGCCTATACACACCACATACAAGGCTCCATACACACTTATACACTCTACACTAGCCTCTCAAGCCTTCTTGAAGTCACTCAAGCTCCAATCAAGACATCCATTGAAGATTACAAATGTGTTGAAGGCAAAAGGTGGTATCCCTTTTACATTTATGCTCTCCCCCACTCTTCTCTTCTCCCTCCTAGCCTACTTAGGCTATTCTTTATTTTAACCCCCATCTTCAACCCCCCTTTCTTGTATGCTTGAGCCAAGAGAGCTCTTAGATCATGCTTAGAGGAAAGCAAGTGAGAGCCACCGTGTAGGGGGACCTCTCACTAGCCTACTTTAAGATGGTATGGCCTAGGAGCCCCTTGTTTATGTGGTGTAGTCTAAAAGCCTTGTATGTAAATTATGACCCCTTGCATATTGCTATTTTGATAATGTCTTGTGTGCTTGGCTTCATTTTATGTTTATTGTCATACTCCACAATGCTTATAGTTTTCAAAATCCTTCTCCAAAGATGATTTCAAAAATGCATGCTCTCCATCTTTGCATCAAAAATGATTCTCTAAAAATTACTCCCATTATGTTGAATTTTGACCCCTTATACTATTGTTAAGATATTGGTTATAATGGCCATAAGGAAACCTTTATTGGAATGGTCTCCAATCACCAACTATATAAACCATACTCTTGGCTAGAGTTAAAATTTTCATGAAAATGATTTTCATAAAGATTGCCAACCAAAGTCCATTGCATATCATGTTTTGTTTTCAAAACTCTTTCCAAGAATGCATCAAAACAACTTTCAAGACCATTCTCCAATCTAACCCTAGGTTAACTTGACCTTAGTTACCAAACCCTAGGTTAACTTGACCCTAGTTTCCTAACCATAGGTTAACTTGACCCTAGTTACCACACCCTAGATTAACTTGACCCTAGTTACCTAACCTTAGGTTAACTTGACCCTAGTTACCAAACCCTAGGTTAACTTGACCCTAGTTGCCTAACCCTAGGTTAACTTGACCCTAGTTACCTAACCATAGGTTAACTTGACCCTAGTTACCAAATCCTAGGTTAATTTGACCCTAGTTGCCTAACCCTAGGTTAACTTGACCCTAGTTACCTAACCTAGGTTAGTGAACTTCAAGGTCCTAACTCTTGGACTCTTTTCTAATGATCATTCAAATTTTCAAACTATTCTCATAGTTTATTTTTCAAAAATTATCTTAATTTCAAAAACCCAACTCCATACACTCTTCAAATGTCCCTACACTCCATCTTCAAGACATGTCCAAAAATGTTTTCAAAAGGTCACAAACCCAAGGTACTCTTAGCCCTCTCATGGTTAGGGATTCCAAGGACAAGTGATAAATCAAGATCAACCTCTAGGGTTGTCCATATTAGGATTCCAAACTCTTAGCCATTTTCAAAAGCCACTTTTAAAAACTAATTTATCAAAACACTCCAAAGTCATGCCTCCATGGTTTTCAAAACAAGACTTCAAAAACACTTTCAAGTTCTCTTGAGTCATGCCAAAACATTTTTCCAAAACTCCCCTAAAGTTGATCCAAAAATATTTTAAAAACACTCCATCATCCAGTTTCAAGCCAAAACTTCCAAGACCACAAAGTGTCTTCAATTTCCAAAGACCTCAAAGTGTCTTAAATTTTTCCAAAGACCACAAAGTGTCTTCAAACTTTTCAAAGGTCCCAATGCGCCTATCTTCCATCGAGCTCTTGCCCGAACTACGATTGACCTGATTATCGCCAAATGAGATACGTAGGCAACTTGAAACGGTGCGGTCATAACTTTTATTTCAACCCCAATCCCTTTTTCAAAAATTCCAATCAAATCAAAGTTTCTATCCCAAACTCTTTCAAAACCTCCATTATTTTCAAACTTCTTCCAAAACTTGCATCATGCATTATTCATCCAAAAAGTGATGACTAAACCCCATTTTTCTAAAGTGGATATAAAGTGGACCATGGTAACTAGTTATTCTAGTGAGTGAACAAAGGGTGATTAGACATGTAGGTGCTGAAAGGGCAGGGTAGGGTGATGATCTTAGGATATCTTTCATACACGTAACCAACCCCCAAACTTTAGATTTCTGTTTTCAAAAGACCAAAATAGAGTTATTTTCAAAAAGGGCTTAAACATTTCAAAAGGTTGCCAAACAACCTATTTTCCTAAAAACCCTCTCTTGAGGGAGTTTCCAAGAATCTTTTTCAAAAACTCTAAGTTTAATCTTCGGATTAACGCTTAGTTTTAGGTGCCCTAATTCACATTTATCAAGTTAGGTGGCGACTCCTATTTTTCTAAAAAGCCCTTAGTCAAATCAATTCTCAAACCTAGTCACACTTGTCCTTCTAGGGGGACGAGTTCTAATGACAGAGTTCCGTGCTTTAGGGTCTCCGAGCCGAAAGGATCTTGGACACCCAAAAACTGGGGCGCAACAGTCATCAATAGCTTACTTTATGTGAGATTAAACAAAGACTAACAGAGTTTTGAACATTAAGGTGAAGACTAGCACAGTTCTTGGATTGGCTTTGAGTCCTTTTTAAAGTTAGCTTATGATTCCTAGTACAGTAAAAGTAGCACCGCCAACCAATAAGTGATTATTCTTATAGAGAAGGTGGTTGTCAAGTTAAGAAGAAGCAAGCCACTGCCAAAAAATGTGAAAGCGAAAGGAAAAAGAAAAAGAGAGAATAGATACTCATTGCTTCACCTCTCCTTTTTATATTGTGTGCTAGGGTTGGCTGGTGAGAGAGCGAGAGAGTGAGAGATGGGGGCAGATAATTGGATGAACCATGTGCTGGAGAAGTTGAAGGAGTTGTTGGTGGCTCTAGAGGACTTTGGAGGGAGCTTAATAGGGAAAATGGACGAGGTGTTTCCGCTGGAGACCAGAGGAGAGCAATGGAAACATTGGCTCCAAGCAGCAACTCCCTATATCATCGCTAGGGTGGGCAAAACTTGAATTGCTCCTCCTAAATATGATGAAATTGAGCCTCTCGTAAGAGCATGGTCATGCAATTGAAGTATAAATCCGGCAAGTGTCATAGTCGATTTTCACGAGGATCAAGCTTAATTTAAGCATCACATAGGGCAAAAGCATAAACAAATTAAATGGAATTAGAAAGTCACCTAACAAATTGAAACTATCTACAAATAAGACCAAAAATATATTGGTTGTGAAACTTGTGATTGTAAATTGAATTAACTAAACCAAATACGAAAAACTATACTATGTAAATTTGAAATCAATTGATGTAAAATGTAAATGCAATTAAAGAAACTTGAATGCAATTGATCTAATCTATCAATTCTCTACAAATGTCTCAATGGAGGGCTTGATAACTCAAATCAAGGAATCACGCCACGGATCCTTAATTCGGAAGATTTAGACTATAAAGATGAGAGTTCATACTCAATTGGATGTGAATTTATGTTCAATATTAAAAATCATAGAAGTAAATCATCAATTGTGCAATATCTATATCAATCTAAGAGTTGGGCATAGAGATTACCAATAGTGATTATGAATTTAGGTTTTCTATAGATTTACAATACAATTGAGATGAATATGAAGAAATCATAAGATAATTTATTGAAGTTTATATACCTCCATTGAAGACCTTGAAGATCCTTAGTAGATCTTCACAATTGCATCCAAAGATGAGTTTAGCTACTTGAATCCATGAGAGAAAGTATGAAAAAATGTAGATCTTGCATTTAATTGGAAGAAAACTAGTGTTTGGATACAAAGAAAATGAAAGAAAGCAAAGAAAAATACAAGAAAATAAAGTTTCTCTCACCACTCTACTCCTAGATACAAGGAAAATCTAAGAAAAACTAAGAAAAAATGAGATCTATCCCCCAAAATCGGGTACAAACTTGTATTTATAGGAGTAAAAATAAAACAAGGGGTGTTGGGATCGTACGTACGGTCCAAATACCATACGTAGGGACTTTGTATGGTCCCATATACGCTGTTTAAAGCTATCTAAAATTTGAATTTTCTGCAGACCGTACCGTACATATGGTGAGTAGTATCGTACGTACAATCAGCTTATTTGAATAGCTCTCGAAGAGTTATATGAAATCGATCTATTATAGGCCCCAGTAGCCTTTCTGGTTTGGGAGATATGACCCTCCAAAGTTTCAATTTTGCGTGTTTCAACTAGTTGTACCACAGATTTAACAACTTGTATCTTGACAGCATCGTCTTGAAAACACATTCTCTCTTCATTCAAAATGTGCCCGAAACCCTTCACATTAAGCTCAAAACCTATACAAAGCAAAATAACTTAGTTAATACTAAAATCTAATTAAAGAAGCATATAAACTCCTAAATTAAGCCTAATAATTGGCAAATTAAGGTGTTATAATTGCACTTTTAGAGTGTAATCACTCCCCCAACTTACTTTTTGCTAGTCCCTAGTAAAATACTAAAACTAAAGCAAGTATGTACAAATGATAATCTCCACTTTTGTGGGAGTCCCGGATATATTTAGCCTCTGCATCAAGTTTTTGAACTCCTAAATTACTCCTAGTGGACAAGTGGTGTCTCGTGAGGATTTACAGTGATGACACCCATAAACATCAATTCATAATCATCAATCTAAGTTTTAGAATAATATAGTGGTGATGCATAAGATGGATTAAAGCAATCTCAACAATTCATCTCTAATATCAACGTAAGCAAGATTATATCATAATGAACACAAAAATGAGGTTCATGTGTGTATGCTAGAGTCATGCAATGTAGTTTAAAAGTATCTACTCACACATTCATAGCCTTGGAGCTTTGATCCAAATCCTCACTAGACATACACTCTCAAACAACTAAATACAAGGTTCCTCTCAATGGAATGTTCTAGAAGTAAATGCCACGTTATACAAAAGAGCAATCTAAATATCAAAGAACGTAATAATGAAAGTGTATCAACTTGGCATGATTTTATGAAAGAATACTCAAAACTTAAATATCACTAAGCATGATTGACAAGTAATGACTCACATTCAAACAAGATCTCACATGAAGTGCATGCTTTTGAATCATAAAGGACTTTGTAAGGGAAGGCCAATAGGGTTTCAAGGTAAGGTATAGGAAGAAAAGAAAAGGTATGAGAATACAATACATGTGTGATCAAGGCATGTAGTGTCAATAAAGTAATTATTCTCTTTCTTTCCCACTCTAACTTTCTAGGATATTTCCTTGCCTCTTTGAAGCTTCAACCTCTATTCTTGTTTCGTTTCTTTATTTTCCTTTCTTTTGATTTGTTTTCAACCTCATTGCCTCTTTCTTTTCTTTCATTCATTTCTCTTTACTACCTTTTCTCTCTTTTTTTGGCATACATTCACCATTCTTTGCTTTTACATCAAATATCTCCTCTTTACTTTCTCACGAGTTTTCATAGGGTGAAGGTTTGTGCCTTTTCAACTAAAAATAAAAGTTGTTCAATCAATAATCATATCTCAAGTAAGATCACATATCAAAAGAGTAGAAAGATATGGTTGCAAAGGGAATAAAAATAACAAAAATTTTGTGGCTCAAAAGGATGAAAGATGGCCTAGAATCATTTCTCAAAACTTACATGAAATAGATCTTGAATGAATGTGAGTGTCAATATGATAGATAATATAAAGCATATAAGCCAAACGCAAATGTAATGAAACTATTGAAATGATAAGAATCAAGAAATCTTCTCGAGTAAATGTAATCTCTCTTCAAAGAAGTTATAAAGATCTAAAGCTCACAAGGTAAAAATATCCACTCAAGTAAGGTTACAAATGCACAAAACTAATACAATGATGCTACAACTATGATTTGTGCTCAATGAGTGTAATCCCCTCACTAAAGTGTACTAAAGATAATATCCCACAAAATATCAAAATCAAAGAGTGAAATGCTCATCATACTATAAACATAATCCATGCAACACTCTAACCATTCAAAAATCAAAGATTGAATATCATGAATATGGTATGGTCTCACACCTTACAACATCAACACATCCACCATAAATAATTAGAGATCAACATGAACAAAATATAAATGAATATGCTAAAAACATAAAAGAATTGATATTGAGACCATGAGATACTTCAATCTCTTACGAAAGATCCCAAGTAATTGAAAGATCATCATTCAATATAATACCTGAGAAGAATCAATATACCACAAAAAGATCGAAGTGTAACAAAAGATATATATGCAATCTAAACTCTACCTCTAACTAAACGAAATCATGAATTTTTTTTTATACAGAATATGGAGCAACACAAATAAACAAAAAAAAAGTGCAAAATCAAATAAGCAAAAACACAAATAGAAGTAAAACTTCTATTCTTATCCCCCAACTAGAATGATGCATTGTTCTCAATACATGAAGATAATATATGGAATGAGATGAAAAGATGAAGAAAGAGGAGTTGGGGTGCCTAATGTACCCTCCAAGTAGAATGAAAAACAAACTAAGAAAACAAATAAACAAAAATAACTACTCCTACTTCTACACAAACACACGAGAATGAGGTCACCCTATACTGCAAAGGGAAAATTTGCCATCGTTCCACACTGCCATCTTAGAGACTTTTAAAGAGTTCATACAAGTATAAAAATAGACAATTGTAACCCCTTTAATAAACTCAATGATATAATATGAAAGCACACAATGGTAAAAATGGTCATGAAATGTAGAAAATGCAAGATGATCATACATAAAAGTGCCAGTGAAACTCATGCTATAAAGCAATTAACCATCCCTTCTTTTTTTTGGTCGGCCATAAGAATGAGATTTGGTCCTAATGTTAGGGCATGAAGTTTCAAAAACTCTAATGGTTTAGAACTAGGTTCTAAAGGTGTGAAAGCATAGATCTTATGACCTCTAGACATGATAGGAATGATCTCTAGACCATCTGCAACTTCTTTAACATGCACATCCCTAACATCTAATAGACCATCATCTTTACTTAGGGTAATCTCATCACTACCCTTTCCTTCACTCTTCTTATCTTGCTTGAAATCCTCAATTTCAGACTCCTCTTCCTTGCGTTCCTCTTTAACCTCTTCCTCGCTCTTTTCTTGCTTAGGAGCCTTAATCATAGGTTCCTCCTTCTCGGCCTCCTCATCCTTAGTATGATTTTTAATAATTTCCTCACTCACCGTAAGAACATCTTCCTTAGACTCAAAGTCTTGGGGAATGATGATTTGATCAATGATGTCCTGGTCCCGAGGGTCAATGATGGGAAAGATTTGCTCATTTGAATAGACTTGCTCTTAGTTAGGGTTAAGATCAAGGTGGTTTTTATTAAAGCTTGCTTGGTTGGTGGTTATCTCTTGGACATTCAAAGCTTCCAATAATAGGGTCAATTGAGCGTTTACTTCAACTAACCCTCTTTTAGTCCGATCTAGAGATGCAAGTTGGGAATTCTCCTCAAAAGGCTCATTGGTTGAAGATAAATATTCAATATGCTTATGGTAAGGGTCAATTGGTGGTGGTTATTGATAAGAGCCGAGAAGCTCTTGGTAATTATAAATTGGTGGTGATGGTTGGTAATGGTCAAAAGGATCTTGGTAGAATGAAGGTGAGTCTAAATAATGATGTGAAAATGTGTCATCATATCCTCTATCAAGGTTGAATTGATTATACCACCGTGAATTGGGAGGTAGTATAGAAAAATCCCATTGGCCATTTGCTTGAAGGCACTCCTTAAGAGACATGTTGGACGGTTCTTGGTTTCTCATTGCATTAGCTTGAATATAGTCTCTAAGAGACCAACATGGAGAGGCGTCTACACCACTATTCTCAATCCATTGAGAATAGTAGTCCATTGTGTCTATGCCAATGTGGTGAAATGGTGATGTGTGTAAAAATAAGTCACCAAACGTAATGAAGTGCACAATGGAAGATGAATGCAATGCACAAACAAATTGGGAATCCGTGCCTCAATAAATTAATTCACAATTCCCTTGTACTAATTTCCCTTCCGAACCCTTTAATCTCCATATAAAAATTTTCACCAATTTAAGCAATTTCAAGTTCAATCCAACCGAGCCTCCAATCTCCATATGCAAAGACAATACCACCAATAAGCAAATAGCATATAAGCCTATCCACCAATTACAATCAACCAATTGAGTTTTCAATGCAATAAAAAATTCTACATTAATCAAATAAAAATAATCCTAAAATGAAAGAGAAAACCAAAAATCAAAATCTATCATGCTATCACACAAAAGGGTGGAACAAAGTTATCCATGGCCTTAGGCGAAGATTCCTCTCTCGAGGGTGAGTGATCAACTCCCACCCGTTTGCAATTTTGCTGTTCTATTTAGTTTTTGTTTTCTCCTTTATTTGCTTTTTTTATTTTTTTTATTTTTTTTGTTTATATGCAATTTGCCAAGTGCTTCTTCAATCTATAGCTTGTTGGTGTTCACTTTATGCTTTTGATCCCCGGCAACGGCACTAAAACTTGAATTGCCCCTCTCAAATGTGATGAAATTGAGCATCCTGAAAGAGCACGGACGTGTGATTGAAATATAAATCCAACAAGTATCGGAGTCAATTTTTACGAGGATCAAGCCCAATTTAGACGTCACGTAGGGCAAAATTACCAACAAATTAAATTGAATTAGAAAGTCACCTAGCAAATTGAAATTATCTACAAATAAGACCGAAAATATGTTGGTTGTGAAAGTTGTAATTGTAAATTGAATTAACTAAACTAAGTATGGAAAACTATACTATGTAAATTTGAAATCAATTGATGTAAAATGTAAATGCAATTAAAGAAGTTTGAATGCAATTGATCTAATCTACCAATTCTCTACAAATGTCTCAATAGAGGGCTTGATAACTCAAATTAAGGAATCACTCCACGGATCTTTGATTCAGAAGATTTAGATCATAAAGATGAGAGTTCATACTCAATTGGATGTGAATTTGTGTTCAATGTTAAGAATCATAGAAGTAAATCATCAATTGTGTAATATCTATACCAATTTAAGAGTTGTGCATAGAGATTACCAATAGTGATAATGAATCTAGATTTTCTATAGATTTACAACACAATTGAGATGAATATGAAGAAATTATAAGATAATTCATTGAAGTTTATACACCTCCATTGAAGACCTTGAAGATCCTTGGTAGATTTTCATAATTACATTCAATGATGACTTTAGCTACTTGAATCCATAAGAGAAAGCATAAAGAAATGTAGATTTTGCGTTTAATTGAAAGAAAACTAGTGTTTGGATACAAAGAAAATGAAGGAAAGCAAAGGAAAATACAAGAAAATAAAGTTTCTCTCACTCCTATACTCCTAGATACAAAGAAATCTAAGAAAAACTGAGAAAAAAATGAGATCTATCCCCCAAAATCGCATACAAACCTGTATTTATAGCAATAAAAATAAAACAGGGGGTCCCAGGACTGTACGTACGGTCCAAATATCGTACATATAGAAGGCTAACCGTACGTACAGACTTCGTATGGTCCCATATATATTGTTTAAAGCTATTTGAAGTTTAAATTTTTTTACAGACTATACATACGGTGAAAAACACCGTACGTATGATTGGCTTCACCATATGTACGGTTAAGCTACCGTACATACGGTCAACTTATTTGAATAGCTCTCGAAAAATTATATGAAATCGATATATTATGGGCCCCAATAACCTTTCTGGTTTGGTAGATATAGCCCTGCAAAGTTTTAACTTTGCGTTCTTTAGCTGGTTGTACCACAGCTTTAACAGCTTGTAACTTGGCAGCATTGTCTTGAAAAACACATTCTCCCTTCATCTAAAGTGCACCCAAAACCCTTCACATTAAGCTCAAAACCTATACAAAGCAAAATAACTTAGTTAATACTAAAATCTTATTAAAGAAGCATATAAACTCCTAAACTAAGGCTAACAATTAGCAAATTAAGGTGTTATAATTGCACTTTTAGAGTGCAATTAGTCTAGTCATGTGCCTTGGTTGTTGTTGCTGCGAAAGGAAGGGAGTTGAGATGATGAAAGCTCCTGGGAGGAATTACACGATGTTTAGGCTTGCCTTTGAAAGCAACCCTAGATCATATTTTTATGATCTTTTGCGGAAAGTGCTAGGTGTCATGGATCAACATTTTGTAAGTTCGGCAGTCATAAATGAAGCTCGTGCGGCGCTTGCCAAGTTCGTCTGATAAGATAGCCAAACTCAGATCATCTCATTTGCAAGTTAGAATCGAGTATTAATGGTCAACCGTCAAGCAACCTCTAAGGAGAATGGGTGGAAGTAATAAAACATATTTCATTCATTAAAACATATGTACAAGACGTGCCTCAAAGCATACAAGAAGTAGTGGGGTAAGAGGAAGGTAAGAGCATACCCCTTCCTTATAGTAGCATTTCAAGCTATTTATGAACTTTCAAGGAGAAACGTAGTGTGTGCCCGAGGAGTCATAATGGCCTCCCTAAAATTGTACAAAACACAATAAATAAAATGCTTACAAAATGTGAAACTAGGTCTTATAAGGAGTTTATAGAAAAAAAGTCTAGCTTAATTTGGACTTCGTAGCATAAAGATATGCCATGCCAAAACCCAAGCTAAAAGGTGTCACTGTGTGCAAACCTAAGCTGGTAGTTGGCATAGGCGCTAACACATGACAGACACAAAGTGAGGTTACTTGGGGCCTCATTGCATGACAAAATAAGGTAATTTGGGCAGTTGTTGGCACTCGCATGGTTGTTGGGCATGTGCACGACTAGCTGGCTGCTGGTGAGGTTATCTCGCCCCTCACCCTGCTGGCTAGCTGATGAGGTTATGTTACCCTCACCTGCTTGGCTGGCTGTCTTGGTTGCTGCCTGCTGCTTTGGGTGGCTTCCTTGGCTGCCATGTTGGTCACTTGCTTGGGCTATTCTTGGAACACCTTAGTGTTGTCTTGGCTATTGTTTGGGCATTATTTGGGCAATGCTTGGACAAGGTTTGGCAACCCAAAGGGCACAAGTTTGGCACAAGTTTAGCATATTGTTGAGTTGTCATGAGGTGCAAAAAAGCGGACCATGACACTCTCCCCCACTTGAACATGTCACCGTCCTCGGTGACTTTGGAATTTGATTGTTTGAATTTGAAATTAATATTGTGTCGACCATTTTGGCACTTGATGAGTTGTTTCTCTAGCTCTTGCCTCTTGAAGATACTCGGCTAAAGTGGGGCGCACAACTTGGCCACCCCCGACACAAGTTGATGTATAAGGTCTACCACTCTGGATGAAGTGGTTGATATGGCTTCCTTGGTCAGGCTCCTTAGAAGTCTGTCTCCAAGTTGCCTCCTCGAACTTTGAATTGATTTGGCCACCTTGGTCGGGTGCCATAGAAGTTCGCATCTAGGTCACCACCACGAATGCTTGATTGTTTTGGCCACCTTGGCTGGGCACCTTGGAAGTCCGTCTCTAGGTCGCTATCTCGAACTCTAGATTAATTTAGCCTCCTTGGCCGAGCGTCATGGAAGTTTGTCTCCAAGTCGCCACTTCGAACTTCTGAATTGATTTGGCCTCTTTGGCCGAGCGTTATGGAAGTCCATCTCCAAGTCGCCACTTTGAACTTCTGAATTGATTTGGCCACCTTAGCTAGGTCTCTTGAAAGTCCGTCTCCAAGCTGCCTTCTTGACTGTTAGAACCCTAGCCCCTTCTTACAAATACTTCTCTATAATGGAAGTCTATGCCCCTTATGTGCTAACTTTTTGTTGCCCTCTCAGCTTGGCCCTGAAAGTTCATCTTCAAGACCTTTGATTGGAGTTGGGAACCGCTCCCTTCTCTTGCCTCCACATGGACTAAGTGTTGGTTGCCCTCTTGGCTTGACCTTGAAAGTCCGTATCCAAGACTCTTTTATGAATTTGGGAACTGCTCCCTCCTCCGAAGCTTCACATTACTTGCTTGAAGTCCCTACCCCTCCTAGGTGAGAGTTGTTAATAGGCACCTTGAATTCATTGTCCCGACCATTGTCCCATAGGTTCTTCACACTTGGCGTCCAACTATCTTGTGGTTGAGAACAAGCTTCCAACTTTGTTGGTGGGCATGGCTCGAACAATGTGCAACTTGTGTTGTCTATCGCATAAGAAGTGGAATGGCAACATGGCAATCACCAATCCAAAACGATCATGATCTTTCTCTTGAAGTCCAACCCTAGGATAGCTGCAACTAGTCCATGGGCACCGTCGAATGTGTTCCCCTGTGAGCAATTTTTGATGTTGGGATTGACTTGAACATGCCATCGATATCCCCACGTTGAACTGGCTAAAGCAATCTCTTCCAAGGCTTCTCGGTTTCGTCGATACGGCCTTGATTTGGTGTCAACGCCCTTGTCACTCTAGACTTGGAGTCTAACACCGCTCCCTAGTGTCTAGGCTGGAACATCTTCCTTCTTGTCACTCTTGGCTTTGTGAGTTTGATGAATCTGACCCGTCGACAATAAGCAAATATGCATAAGAAGTTCTCAAAGTTGTTTTAGGCACCACTGTTGATTACCCTTAGAAATAGTAATCTTTTGGCTTAAATTGTTAGTTGAATAGTTAAATTTGGTCTTAATTTAGTATTCTAACCCCTAAAACGCGTTAAAACTCTTTTTGTATACTTTTTGCAGGATTTGGAGCTCAAACTAAGGCAAATGGGCAATCTTGAGCATGACCGATCGATCGACCGATCGATCGCCCGATCGAACGGTCCACGGAACGTTCGATCGGCCGATCGATCGGTGATGCTCTGTTCACCTTCTGCAGCAAACTTCAGAGAGGGCATTTTTCCGATCGATCGGGCGTTCGATCGGTGACGTCGGAATCCTCACAACAGACGATACAGAAGCAAACTTCAGAGGGGTCGGTTTTGCGATCGATCGGGCGTTCGATCGCCCTGACCGATCGATCGGGCGATCGATCGGCCGATCGATCGGTCGTACACCGATCGATCGGTGTGTACAGACTCTGTTTTTCTGCAGAGTATAAAAGCTTTTGTTCGAGACAAAAAGGGATATAGGGTATTTTCTGCAGCAGTTTGGACGGAAAGAAGGCTCCAAAAGTGGATTTTTGTTATCTTGTAAAGTTTTTGGTTAGATCTACTCTTAATGCTTTGTATTTAATGTCATTTATTGCTTTTGGATCATTGTAAGTGAATGTTTGATATATATATGAAGTGAATGATTTTCTACATTTTCTAGCAACTTTCCATCATTTTCTTGGCACTTTCTCTCATTTTCTTGGCAACCAAACACTAGCTTTTTATAGTTTAATGGTAGATTTGTCTCTTTTTATGTTAGTTAACATGGATTCTAGTAGCTAAACACCCCTTGGATGTGGTTGTGAAGATCCACCAAGGATCTTCAAAGGGTTGAAAATGGGTTGTATGGACTTCAAAGTCATATCCTCAAAATTATATGGTTTCATTTGATTTAGTATGAGATTCATTAGAAAAATCTAGATTCATAACCCTTTGGTAATATTTATGCACAAATCAACATTTGGTATAGGTATTGCACATGTTTAAGGTTTGATTTTAGGGTACCAATTATATATTCTCTCTCTAGGCTCAATCAAACGAAACCCACATTTTTATAGCCGACATTTTCCGAATCAAGAATCCAAGGTGTGATTCTTGATTTGAGTTATAAAACCTCTCATTGGAAACCCTTGTTGTGAATTGGTGGATCAAAACAACCATGTCCAAGCTTTTCTCCTTAATCACATAAAACTAGCTTTTGTTGTTTTCTCATAGTCACTAAATTATTGCATGAAGCATATAACCATCATCATCTCAAAACCAACATATTTTCGGTCTCTTTTTTATGTTAAGAATTTTCATTTGCAATCCATTAAGATAAGTACCCGTGCTAGTTGAGCTTTGTTGCTATATTTGCAGAATTCCCTTGGGAGAGAACGACACCGGATCCTCCGGTTTTACTACAAGCGCGACCTCCGTGCCCTTGCGGAGTGGCTCCAGTTGAAGCACAACTGGAGGCGTGTCAAGTTTTGGCGCCGTTGCCGGGGAATTCATAGGCAAAAGCTACACCGGACGAAAGCTAAGGATTGCGGAAGAAAATTGAAAAAAAAAAAAAAAAGAAGAGCAAGCAAAGAAAAAGAAGAAAAAAAAAAAAAACACACACAAAAAGGGTGGATTTCATCACCACCCCCGAGGGAAGCATCTACGGGCTTCGGGCCCCGGTACACTCTCATTTCCCTTAAGGTGTTTTATTTTTAGGATTATTTTCTATTTGTTCTTTTCTCTAGTTTCTTTTGTTTGATATAGCATAATTGCATTGCATTTTTTTTTTTGTTAAGAAATTATGCCTCTTCGGGAGTATTTAGTGGAGTTAGGATATTGTGTGAAAGTTTCAAATTGGTGGTACGCTTATTGTATGTGGAGATTGGAGGTACGGAGTTGAATTGAGAAAAAGCCGTTGTCCGGCCTAGAATTGAAAAAAGCCGTTGTCCGGCCTAGGGAATTGTGTATGATGTGCTGAACGACCTTATCGGTCCAACCTTATGTGTGCATTCATTCTTGCATGTCATATTTCACGCGGGACGAACATCATCGCCTTGTGAGGATAGAGAGCATTGAGAGCACAAGCACATCTTCACCAACACCTAGCTTACCTTTAGTGGTCGATCTAGGTTTCATTCCAATGGCAAATCCCAATGAACTCGGCTTACCTAACATTCAACCCTTGCATCCAAATGTCCAAATCCACCCGGAAGGTCATGAGGAGTTTGAAAGAGGGAGCCATCATGGCGATGTGGCGGCTCCCCCTATACGGACTCTCCGGGACTACCTAAACCCACCAAGGCAAGCACCAACATCGTGCATTGTTTTCCCGCCCCATCAAAACACTCTAAACATTAGGTCGGGAATGATGCAAATGTTGCCTCAATTCCATGGGATGGATTCGGAACAACCCCACATTTTTCTTAAGGAATTTGAGGATGCTTGTTCAATTGCTATGGACAACTCATGTCCAAGGGAAGTATTTTTGTTGAAACTCTTCCCATTTTATTTGAAGGACAAAGCTAAGCTTTGGTTCAATTCCTTGCGACCTATGTCCATCCATTCTTGGGCTACTCTCCAAGGGGAATTTTTGAGCAAATTTTTCCCCGAAAATAGAACCGAGGCCATTCGAAGGCAAATTTCACAGTTTTCTCCTTTGTTGGGGGAAACTTTCTTTCAATGTTGGGAGAGGTTCAAAGACCTCTTAAATTCTTGCCCCCATCACGGTTTCGCCGATTGGCACGTCATCAACACATTTTATTCTTCTTTGACACCCCAACTCAAGCAATTTGTCGAGTCCATGTGTGCGGGGACGTTTTTTGATAAGCAACCCCATGAGGCATACGATTATTTTGATAACTTGGCAAATAAGGCTAGGGATTGGGCACTTACCGGGACCCAAAATCCCGAGGGTCGCTCAATCCAACAAGGGGTGGGAAGATATCAACTCAAGGAAGTTGATGATGTCAATGCTAGGGTGGCTACCTTAGCAAGAAAGTTAGAGGCTCTTGAGGTGAAAAAAGTTCAATCGGTAGAGAGTGAGGAGTTGAGGGAAGGATGTTGTCTTGTGTGTGAAACCTCGGACCATACCACCGCTTCATGCCCAATCATTCCGGGTGTGAAGGAGGCTTTGCACGGCCAAGTTAACGCAATTGGCCAATATTCAAGAGGAGGGGGTAACCCCTATTCAAACACATACAACCCGGGGTGGAGAGATCACCCCAACTTTGGGTGGAGGAACAATGAAGGGACTTCAAACTCCCACAACTATCAAGGAGGGTATCAAAACCCTCAATCATACCAAGCACCTCCACCTCCACCTCCACAAGCACTTCCACCACAACATCCACCTCCACCTTACCAACAAGCACCCGTGCCCCAATTCCAAAATCAACCAAGGCCATACCAACCCCTCCATAGGAAGCCTATAGAGGACAATGTTTACCAACTTGCCAATGACATGAGGGGGGTTAGTTCAAGGGTTGATAGACAAGAAAAAGTGCTAGACCAACACTATAGGTTACTTGAGGACATCCAAAAGCAAATGTCTACGTTGACACAAGCTTTGACCCAAAATGTCCCGGGAAGATTCCCGGCTCAACCTCAACCTAACCCGGCGGTGAGGCAAGTGCACATAACCGAGGGTAAGAGTGACCCTAGTACAAGTCATGACCAAGTGCAAGCCATAACCACACTTAGAAGTGGAAAGACCATTGATAAAACTATCCCACCTCGGGATGAGACTTCTAGGAAGAGTGTTGGTCAAGGAGAGAGAGAAAAAGAGAAAGAGGAAAAAGAGCCGAAAGAAAGGGGGGGGGGACTTAGCCAATCCCATTGAGATTTTGAGTGAAAGTGAGAGGGATAAGAGAAGGGACATAGTCAAACATGCTCCCTTCCCGCAAAGGTTGACCAAACCAAAGAATGAACTTCTAAATGCGGAAATTTATGAAGTGTTTAAACAAGTAAAGGTCAACATCCCTATCCTTGATGCAATTAAGCAAATACCTTCTTATGCTAAGTTCTTGAAGGACTTATGCACTTTTAAGCGAAGGTTGCATGTCAAGGAAACCGCCATGATGAATGAAAACCAAAGTGCGATTTTGCAATGTAAAACCGTGCCGAAATTCAAGGACCCCGGATGTCCTACTATTTCTTGTACCATTGGGAACACCAAGATCGATCGTGCCTTGTTAGACTTAGGGTCTAGTGTCAACCTTTTGCCCTTTTCAGTGTATAAGGAACTTGGCCTAGGAGAGTTGAGCCCTACTCGTGTTACCTTGCAATTGGCGGATCGTTCTATAAAGGTTCCAAGAGGTATCATCGAGGATGTTCTCATCCAAGTTGATAACTTTTGCTTCCCGGTCGATTTCATTGTCCTAGACACCCAACCTGTTGAGAGTTGCATAGCTCACAACCAAATTCCTGTGATCTTGGGACGCCCTTTCCTAGCTACTTCCAATGCCATCATACATTGTAGGAATGGGTTAGTGAAATTGTCTTTTGGCAACACCACCTTCGAGCTTAACATCTTTTCGGTTGCCAAACAAAAGGGGGAATGTGAGGATATCCGGGAGGTAGATATCATAGAGAGCATAGTTCAAGAGCACTTTGAGCGGGAGAGTTTTGAGGACCCTTTGGAGAGGGCATTAGTGAGAAGTGAACCGCATGCTTCACTTGATAGTGAGGGCATGGTGTCAAGTGAATTGTCTCATTTAGAGGGTGCGAGAGAGGAGTGTTTACATGTGGGTAAATGGACCCCTTCTTTTGAACCCCTCCACCCTAGTGCCGAGAAACCGATTCCTTCGGAGGAGAAGCCTCCCATTCCCGAGAGGAAACCCTTGCCTTCCAATTTAAAATATGCATTTTTAGGGGATGGGGAGTCATACCCGGTTGTGATTTCCTCTAGCTTGTCTGGGAGCCAAGAGGAAGGGTTGATAGCGTTACTTAGGAAACATAGAAAAGCCCTAGGATGGACTATTGCCGACCTTCATGGGATTAGTCCTCTTGTGTGCACTCACCGTATTTTTTTAGAAGAGGAGGCTAAATCCATTCGTCAAATGCAAAGGCGATTGAACCCTAACATGAAGGAAGTGGTTAAAGGTGAGGTTTTAAAATTGCTAGATGCGGGTATCATTTACCCCATCTCCGATTCGAAATGGGTTAGTCCGACCCAAGTGGTGCCTAAGAAATCGGGTGTCACGGTGATAAGAAATGACAACAATGAGTTAGTGCCAACCCGTGTGCAAACCGGGTGGCGAATGTGCATTGATTATCGCCGCCTCAATAATGTGACCCGAAAGGACCACTTCCCTTTACCCTTCCTTGATCAAGTCCTAGAAAGGGTGTCCGGTAAGGCTTTCTATTGTTTTTTAGATGGATATTCGGGGTACAATCAAATCGATGTAGCCCTTGAGGATCAAGCCAAGACAACATTCACTTGTCCGTTTGGCACATATGCTTATAAACGTATGCCCTTCGGGCTATGTAATGCACCGGCGACATTTCAAAGGTGCATGATGAGCATATTTAGCGAAATGATTGAGCAAATTGTCGAAGTCTTCATGGATGATTTTTCCGTATATGGGGATACTTATGAAGGTTGTCTTGGTAATTTAGGAAAAGTTTTGATGAGATGTGAGGAGAGTAACCTTGTACTCAATTGGGAAAAAATGTCATTTTATGGTTACAAGTGGTATAGTTTTGGGGCATATTGTGTCGGCCGAAGGGCTTGAAGTTGATAAAGCAAAAATTGAACTCATTCAAAAATTGCCCGCCCCAACGTGTGTGAAGGAGATTAGATCATTTCTTGGGCATGCCGGTTTCTATCGGCGTTTCATTGAGGGTTTTAGTGCAATCTCTAGGCCCATGTGTCATCTTTTGTCCCAAGATGTTCCCTTTGAGTGGACATCTTCTTGTCAACAAGCTTTTGACAAGTTGAAGGGACTTTTGACCACCGCCCCAATCATTCGAGCACCCAATTGGTCTCTTCCATTTGAGCTAATGTGTGATGCTAGCGACTATGCCGTGGGGGCCGTCCTAGGACAAAGAGTTGACAAGAAGCCATATGTCATTTATTATGCTTCTAGAACTCTCAATGAAGCTCAAATCAACTATACCACAACCGAGAAGGAACTCCTTGCGGTGGTTTTTGCACTTGATAAATTTAGATCTTACTTGATTGGGTCATTGGTCATCATCTACACCGACCATGCGGCCCTAAAGTATCTCCTCACAAAACCCGATGCAAAACCGCGCCTCATTCGATGGATACTTTTGCTCCAAGAATTTTATATTGAAATGCGTGATAAAAAAGGGGTTGAAAATGTAGTTGCGGACCACTTGTCTCGGCTTCCCTTAAATGGGCAAGCCATGGACCCAACCCCTATTAAGGAGCACTTCCCGGATGAGCATCTCATGCATGTGAGTGCCGTTGAGCAAGTTTCAATCCCTTGGTTTGCGGACATTGCGAACTTCCTTGTCACCGGTGAGGTTCCTTCCACATGGTCATCCATTGACAAGCGTAAATTCTTCTGGAATGTGCGCTATTTTTCGTGGGATGATCCCCACTTGTTCAAGTATTGTCCGGACCAAATCATTCGCCGGTGTGTCCCAAATCACGAATTCCAACAAGTGATAGAATTTTGTCACTCTCATGCTTGTGGAGGACACTTCTCCTCCAAGAAGACCACGGCCAAAATTTTGCAATGTGGGCTTTATTGGCCCACCATGTTCAAGGATGTACATACTTTTTGTGTAGCTTGCGATAGGTGCCAACGGTTAGGAACACTTTCTAAGAGGCACATGATGCCTCTTCACCCCATCACTATTTTGGAAATATTTGATTGTTGGGGGATCGATTTCATGGGACCGTTTCCTAACTCGTTTGGGTACCTTTTTATTCTTGTTGCGGTAGATTATGTCTCAAAGTGGGTGGAAGCAATTGCCACCCGAAGCAATGACCACCAAGTGGTCTTGCGGTTTTTGAAAGAGAACATTTTTTGTAGGTATGGCATGCCTCGTGCCATGATAAGTGATGGCGGTTCACATTTTTGTAATAAGCCCTTTGCGTCTTTAATGCGTAAGTATGGTGTGGTCCATAAGGTTGGATTACCATACCATCCTCAAACGCAAGGGCAAGTTGAGTTGGCCAATCGGGAAATTAAGCGCATTCTAGAGAAAACCGTCAATCCAAATAGGAAAGATTGGTCTCTTAGATTGACCGATGGGTTGTGGGCATACCGCACGGGCTATAAAACCATTCTTGGCGCATCACCTTATAGACTTGTGTACGGGAAGGCATGTCATCTTCCCGTCGAAATTGAGCATAAAGCATACTGGGCGATTCGTCAATGTAATGAGGATATTGATGTTGCGGGTACCCACCGAAAGCTCCAACTCAATGAGTTAGATGAACTCCGCAATGATGCATTTGAAAATGCAAAAATTGCTAAGGCCCGGATGAAACACTTTCATGACCAACATATCATTCGAAAAACTTTCAAAGTTGGCCAAAAAGTGTTATTGTATGATTCACGCTTGCATCTCTTTCCAGGCAAATTGCGGAGTAAGTGGGCCGGGCCATACATTGTTAAAGAAGTCTTTCCCCATGGAGCCATTGAGGTGCAAAACCTCACGAATGGCTCGGCATTTAAGGTAAATGGCCAGCGGCTAAAGCCGTATTTTGAGACGTTTCAAGGGGAGTTGGACTGTGTGGATCTCATCGATCCACCATCCTTTGAGTGACATTAGCTTGTCGTGTTTCATAATTTAGGAGTAGTTCTTTTGTTTTTCTTTTTCTAGATTTCTTTCTCTTTTCTTTTGGTAGTTAGTTGTGTACATTTGTATTCCCGAGAGTCCCGCCCTCCCCGTTGTTCTTTTCCTATTCCATTTTGTTCATGCCTTGAGGTCATGGCATGATTCCAGTTGGGGGGGGCACCATTTGCATGATTCTGTGAACCATTCTGAGAATTTCTGCAGAACTTCAGAGAAGCTGTTTTTGCGATCGATCGGTGGGCCAAACCGATCGATCGGCCGATCGATCGTGTACGTTGCGATCGATCGGGCGATCGATCGATGACAACTGCGATCGATCGGGGTTGTTACCGCACCGATCGAAAGGGAGCGGTATCGATCGATCGGCCGTTCGATCGGTGGCGCTCCATTTCGATCGGTCCGCGAGGCGATCGATCGGTTCAGGGGGCCGATCGATCGGTGGCCGAGTTCTCTATATAAAGGCCACTGTTCACTGTTCATTTTCATTTCATTCGCGTTTACTTGAGAGTTTAAAGAGTCTGTTTGTCTGTCGGAGCAGCGAGGCCCTGCCAGCTCACTTTGGTGGACATTGTCTCGTCTGTTCACAGTTTTCTGCGCTTCGAGAGGTACTCCTTCCGCCGATCTTTGTCCATTCTTTTCATTTCCAGCTATACTTAGCTTTGTAGAGAGTTATGGTCGAGACTAGGAGTTCTGAGGGTACAGCTGGGGCGGGGACTTCTCAGACTCTGGCCCAGTTCCAGCAGCTCCAGCGTGAGCATGCTAAGAGGGAGAGAGAGGGAGAGTATGATTCCACTCGCTTCCGGGGGAGGGATCAGGAGCGAGAGTTTGGACGGGTGTGGAGCGCCCGTAAGATAGTAGTGGAGAGGCGTTGGATAGTGAGTCAGTTTGATGCTGAGCCATATGGTTGGCTCCAGCCTTTGACCGACCGCCGGTGGTTGGGGTTAGCTTCTTTTAGGGGCCAGTACTCAGCCACCCTCGTGGCAGAGTTCATGGCTAACATTTCATCGGACCCCGTTGGTGGCGACAGGCATATTCTTCGCTCTTGGGTTCGGGGTAGGGATGTTGTTATCACCCCGGACTCCTTTGCTGAGCAGTTTGGTATACCGAGGGTTGCTAACCCTCAGTTCTCTTATGATGGGGAGCATCCACCATCTCATGAGGAGATGTGCGCTGAGATTTTAGCGCCGGGAGAGTCCTGGACTGCTTCCCAGATCAGGATTAGGCAGATTGCTCCCAGATACCACCCGCTGTTCCTTTGGACTTGCTATTCGATCTTTCCACTAGGGAGGACGGTGGAGTGCAGTAGGATGCGGGGGCAGTTGATGTGGGCTATTGGCACGGGCAGGACTATTGACTTGCCCCACTTCATGTATATGGCATTGTGGGCCGCGACTCAGGTTGCTACTCCCCAGTCCAGCGTCCCTTTTGGTTGTTTTTTGACAGCGAGGATTAGGGCGGCAGGGGTTAGTGTTGCGGATGTTGTACTGCTCTCCTCTTCGACTGATATAGACTGGAAGACGAAGAAGAGAGCGGCAGGGCAGTTGTCGAAGAAGGGGGGGTCAGCTAGTTCGGCTCACTCGTCTTCTCAGCAGCCGGCTTCTCAGACTCAGGAGGAGACCCAGTCAGGGGAGCAACGGCAGGATCAGCCAGTGCAGGCTCAGACTCAGGCTCAGGCTCAGAAGGAGCCAGCTCCGGGGACGTTACTTCAGACTTTGGCAGCTATTCAGGAGCAGCTGACCGCTCAGCAGGCAGAGCGCCAGCAGTGGCAGGCCGACGTTATGGCTAGATTAGATCTTCAGGACACTGCCATTGCCGCACTTCAGGGTCAGCTGATTGACATTCAGCAGCAGCAGCAGACCCAGTCCACTCGACTCCAGGAGATTATCCAGCACCTTGGCCAGCCTCCTCCGGATGATGGAGACCTCTTTTCGGATCTTCAGATAGATTAGATGCATTACGCACTTCATAGCATTTCATTTCATATGATGTATCTAAATCTTTTTGATTATAGTGGATGTATTTATTTTTGAGCTGTTTGTATAGTGATCTTTCTTATTGTGGCATACCCTTTTTGTATACATTTGTTGTGTTCTCTTATCTTTTTCGTGTATATTTTTGGCAATTCAGTTACAGGTGTACTTTTTGATTGATACCCATATCGCATGTATTGTTCCAACCGAGGTAATAGGTATTGTATGGTATTCGTATCGCCCTTTTCTATAACTTGACACCTTAGCTATGCCCTTAATTGTTGTTATCATTTCTTTTTGGATTTTTTGTGATGGAGGTGTCAAGGTTGTTTCAAATAAGTACCATACCATGTTTTTGATTAAATTTGAGTTGATGATTAACCCACCTTAGAGATTATGACACATTGCAAGTTTTTGGCATAAAATCATTATAAGAGACAATTCACATTGTTGCGCACTAACATGTTATGTGATGCCGTATGTTTCATTCTTATGCATGCATGTCCTTATAAGGTGGAGATTTTTACCGTGTGAGCTTTAGAGCCTATTTATCGCCTTTGAAGAGTGAATCACATTTATTCAAGATTATTTTTGTTGATCCTCATTCATTGAATAGCTTCATTATTTCTTGATGTTGGTTTACATGTTCGAGTGTTATATAGATTTATTGACCCCTTATACACTTTTGAAGTTTTGATTTGTTGTATTCTTCGGATTCTAAACACATAGGCCATTTCATTCCATTGAGCCATTCCATGTGTATTTTTCTTCTTTTTAATATCCATATGCATGTGCATAAGTTTAAAGAGTGTCAATGCCAATAGATGCATTACTCTTATTTTTGTAAAGTTGGAGGTGTATGGAGTTGAAGAGTAAAAAAAAAAAAAAAAAAAATTAAAATTACATACATACAAAGAAAGGGATGAAAAGGAGTGTTCAAAAAAAAAAAAAAAAAATCAAATACAAAAGAAGTGAGGTGAAGGAAGATAGTGAAAGTGATTCAAAAGAGTGGAAATGTGAAAGTGAATATCATTGATCATCATGTGTAATGTGCATGCATATGTTGAACCCTTTTTCCATTTTCTATCCTCTTACATGGCTATTCTCTCATTCATCACCCTTATGGCCTTGATATCCGAAGATACATGAATCTTTAATTCAATTGTGTATGAGGCATTTATGTCAATTTTCTAGATTATGCTTAAGCTGTGAATATTCCTTCATGAAGCTATGCCAAGTCGATACACTTACAATTTATTCGTCTTTGGTTTTGGAATTGCTCTACTTGCATGGTTTATACATTTACTCATTAAAAGAGCTTTCCATTGAGGGACCTAGAGCGTTCATGTTTAAAGTTGAGTGTATGCCTTGTGAGACTTGGATCGAAGCATCGAGGACATAATTGTACGAGTTTTGAATCATTAGGGTCATATGTCATTGGTAGTACGCGTCGATATGTTTTGTTTCTTCCATGCTTTATATCTTTACCTTGCTTTGGTTCACAACCTAGGTGGATGGAGATTTGACTTGAATAAGATTAATGCATGTATATATTTTTGTTTTCCTCTCATACTTTGATAGGGACTATCAAAGGTTTAGTTGGGGGGTGTTGATTACCCTTAGAAATAGTAATCTTTTGGCTTAAATTGTTAGTTGAATAGTTAAATTTGGTCTTAATTTAGTATTCTAACCCCTAAAACGCGTTAAAACTCTTTTTGTATACTTTTTGCAGGATTTGGAGCTCAAACTAAGGCAAATGGGCAATCTTGAGCATGACCGATCGATCGACCGATCGATCGCCCGATCGAACGGTCCACGGAACGTTCGATCGGCCGATCGATCGGTGATCCTGCGATCGATCGGTGATGCTCTATTCACCTTCTGCAGCAAACTTCAGAGAGGGCGTTTTTCCGATCGATCGTACACCGATCGATCGGTGTGTACAGACTCTGTTTTTCTGCAGAGTATAAAAGCTTTTGTTCGAGACAAAAAGGGATATAGGGTATTTTCTGCAGCAGTTTAGACGGAAAGAAGGCTCCAAAAGTGGATTTTTGTTATCTTGTAAAGTTTTTGGTTAGATCTACTCTTAATGCTTTGTATTTAATGTCATTTATTGCTTTTGGATCATTGTAAGTGAATGTTTGATATATATATGAAGTGAATGATTTTCTACATTTTCTAGCAACTTTCCATCATTTTCTTGGCACTTTCTCTCATTTTCTTGGCAACCAAACACTAGCTTTTTATAGTTTAATGGTAGATTTGTCTCTTTTTATGTTAGTTAACATGGATTCTAGTAGCTAAACACCCCTTGGATGTGGTTGTGAAGATCCACCAAGGATCTTCAAAGGGTTGAAAATGGGTTGTATGGACTTCAAAGTCATATCCTCAAAATTATATGGTTTCATTTGATTTAGTATGAGATTCATTAGAAAAATCTAGATTCATAACCCTTTGGTAATATTTATGCACAAATCAACATTTGGTATAGGTATTGCACATGTTTAAGGTTTGATTTTAGGGTACCAATTATATATTCTCTCTCTAGGCTCAATCAAACGAAACCCACATTTTTATAGCCGACATTTTCCGAATCAAGAATCCAAGGTGTGATTCTTGATTTGAGTTATAAAACCTCTCATTGGAAACCCTTGTTGTGAATTGGTGGATCAAAACAACCATGTCCAAGCTTTTCTCCTTAATCACATAAAACTAGCTTTTGTTGTTTTCTCATAGTCACTAAATTATTGCATGAAGCATATAACCATCATCATCTCAAAACCAACATATTTTCGGTCTCTTTTATATTAAGAATTTTCATTTGCAATCCATTAAGATAAGTACCCGTGCTAGTTGAGCTTTGTTGCTATATTTGCAGAATTCCCTTGGGAGAGAACGACACCGGATCCTCCGGTTTTACTACAAGCGCGACCTCCGTGCCCTTGCGGAGTGGCTCCAGTTGAAGCACAACTGGAGGCGTGTCAACTGTCCTAATGGTAGCAAAGTGACATCTCAAAAGATGTTGCTCGCAAGTCAACCTTACCCTTGACGACCCTTCACTCTATCGTCATATTTGGATTGCTTCAAGATATTCCATGAATGACAATGCACCCCGAACTCAAATGAGATGAAACATTAAGTCCACACGAGCTTTACATGGTCCTTCGACAACTTTAAAGTCAAATTCCTTCATTGGCACTCTTACCTAAGTTAGATTAAGAAAACACCCCATTAGGTGTGGTTTACTGGCCAACCATTAATCTTTACGGCCCTCGACTCTGCTTCAAATATTCAATAGGTGCACACCATGATGTCCGTTGCATGGGTAATAAGAAATGGAACCCCTATGCTTGCCCTCCCTTGATGGAAGTCCTTCCTGTGCCCTTTTAGTCGTTGTTCCATCCGTCTTTCTTGAAAAATAACCTGACATTGACTCCCCCACTCTTGGGCTTACCGTCCACTTGAGAAGATTCTTGATGTGGTTTCCCCATTCTTGGATTCGCTGTATACTTGAAACTTGCCATTTCCCACACCCGTGCTAATTCACACTTCCCAGACTGTTGTGGCTCAAAGATATAGCCTTCAAGGCATTTCATTTAGGGATGGTAGTGGATTGGAAAAAAGTGGAGATCCGACCGCATCCGCCCTGTTTGAAGAAGGTATTGAGGGTTCAAAACAGAGATGGAGATGGTGATAGAGATTAAAATGAAAATCCATATGGGTATGGAGGTGGGGATGGACCAAAGTTTTCTCCCGCCCCGCCCCGCCCATCCCCGCTTTAATTTTTTTTTAATATAGGCAATTTTTTTATTTTCTATTAGACAGTGTATTTATTCACTTCCTTCTATGTTTTTTTTTTTTTTGTTTCTTTTTGCGATATGGATATTTGTTTTGAGCATTAAATGGTAAAAAATGCTTGGGCTTGAGCTTAAGGCTTGGGCTCCAGGCAGGGATGAAGGCAAGGAAGGGATGGAGGCAGCCTCGTACCCGTAGAGTCGGGGATGGAGACTGGAATGCAGGTGAATTTTTCAAATGGAGGCAGGAATGGAGATCTCAATCCCCGTCCCGCCCCGATCCATTGCCATCTTTAATTCTATTGCACTTTTGGGCACCCATGCCTTAGTTGTAGGCTCTTTTAGGAAGTAGAACAACTAGTCCTTCATGGACATGCGTCCTATGTCAAGCATTGGGCAAAGAATTTGTTTGACAATATCACCCGATTAGCACCGAGGTGCACTAAGCTTCATTAGGCTTGCCGACCTCTTTACTTGTTGTTCCGAGAAAGAATAACCACTTGAGTTCCACTTGAACTCCTCCCATCTTGGCATTGCTGCATAGGCCCAATCGTTGTTCCACATGCGTCGTCCTTCACCTCTATGGCTGTGTTGGACATGCACTTAGTAACTTTGGATGCCTTTTCATCCTCTTTGTCATCCCTTGTACCTCCATCGACACGTTGTCACTTGTATACGGTGTGTCTTCTACTAATGCTTTGGTCTCACTCAGCTTCATAAGCACCCGTAGGCACGTGACTTGGCACTTGCACTTCTTCAACTTTTGCTTGGCCCACTGTTACTCCATTGCCTCTTTTGCCCCTCACTATTTAGGGTTGTGTCAATGTGATGACACAACCGTTGGAGCCTCCCGAATCTTGCCCGTCTTCTTGGGCTGATCCACCACACTTCTTGATGGGCACTGTCTTGTTTAGGCTTGAATACTCTTACCAAATCTCACTATCTTATGGCCACCACCAAATTACAACCACCAAACCCATTGGCATGCACTCTCCGTGATTTAGTCACTATCCTTTATTCTTTCATTGCTTCCTTTCATTTTTGCAACTGGACGACACCAACTACATTTTCATGGTTCGTTGTGGGGCATAGGGATAACCATTATCTCATTGTAGCTTTCCAATAACCATGTTTTGATACCAATTGTCACGGGCCGACATTTTGTGAGCTCAGCAGTCATAAATGAGGCTCGTGCGGTGCTTGTGAAGTCCGTCTAACAAGCTAGCCAAATCTATCAAGCAATCTCCGAGGAGAATGAGTGGAAGTAATAAAACATATTTAATTCATTACAGCATCATATATAGCTCAATTTATGTACAAGACGTGTCTCAAAGCATACAAGTAGTGGGGTAGAAGGAAGGTAAGAACATACCCCCTCCTTACAGTAGTATTCTAAGTCATTTATGAACTTCCAAGGAGAAACGTAATATGTGTCCGAGGAGTCATAATAGCCTCCTAAAAATTTTACAAAACATAATAGATAAAATCCTTACAAAACGAGAAACTAGGTCTTATAAGGAGTTTATAAAAAAAAAAAACCTAGCTTAATTTGGACTTCGGAGCATAAAGATATATCATGCCAAAACCCAAGCCAAAAGGTGTCATTGTATGCAAACCTAGGTTGACAGTTGGCATGGGCGCTGGTACATGACAGGCACGAAGTGAGGTTACTTAGGGCCTCACTGCGAGCCAAAATGAGGTTATCTGGGTGGCTGTTGGCGCGCGCACAGCTTATTGGCTTCTGATGAGGTTATCTCGCCCCTCACCTTGCTGGCTGGCTAGTATGGTTATGCTGCCCTCACCTGTTTGGTTGGCTGCCTTGGCGCTGCCTGCTGCTGCGAATGGCTTCCTTGGCTACCATGTTGGTCACTTGCTTGTGCCACTCTTGAAACACCTTGGTGTTGTCTTGGGTAATATTTGGGCATTGTTTGGGCAATGCTTGGACAAAGTTTGGCAACCTAAAAGGCACAAATTTGGCATACTGTTGAGTTGTCATGGGGCGTAAAGAAGAGGATCATGACACTAAGCATGTTTGAAAGCAACCCCAGATCCTATCTTCACGATCTCTGTAGAAATCCTGTTGATGAACTTCTCCAAGCCTTTTATCCTTTGACCATGTTTGCTCTATCATTAATCTAGTTTGTGTGTATTCTTGTTTTACGCTCCATCTGTGTGCATCGGTAGCTGTTTGGTGTCTGAAGGATTCCGAATTTTTTGCAATAACGTGTAAACAAAAACAATTATGTTGAGTTTCTACGCATCTGCGCTTGTGTGGCTTTTATACGTAGATGTTCTATATAATGTGTGTCTAAGATAAAAACTTTCAACAGTGACGATGATTTACAATATTCTACGGCTAAGCAGAGTTGTTCTTGTTATTTCGCTCCTCTCAGTCTCGGTAGTTACAGGAAAACTGGCCTGTTTCTGTAGAAGAAAAACGCTGCTAAAAGAGCTTAAACGGCCACCAAAACTATTAGCATGGTGTTACAGTAGAATAGTCCCCTGAAGGTTCGGCAGTTAAAAATATAACGTGGCTTGGGACGCCGCATGAAAAAAGATGACTAGCAGTGGAATTGAAGAGCCATGAAAGGCTAAGATTTGGAATCTTTTTTTCCAGGGTGTTTAGGCCTTATACGGATCACTCCCTCAAGTTTGTGTAGGGTCATCGTTCACACCAGAAGCACACTCGGAGGAGAACCAGAACTTTGTTTCAGGGATGCCAACTTGAAATAAAATTTTTTGCCTATTGATAGAACTAGTATATGAATATTCACATATTTTTAAGTTCAAGTACGAGATATATATTAGTTTTTGAAGGGAAATTAAATTCTGAAGGCTTGTATAATGCCCTTCCACCCTTGAAAGTTGCAACATCATTAAATTATTTTAAATATGCTATTGCTCATGATTAAAACTAATCAATGCCATAGGAAGTTTTGGTAGGTTTGAGAATGCTTTATTTTTTGCACCTTACGAGGCATTGCTGTGCATCTAGGCATTTGACATTATTAGTTGTTCATTCATTGAGGCATTTCTGTGTCTCTGGAATTACTGTACTAGGGTTTTATATCTTCTGTCCGCTAAACTAGATAAAAACCCGTTTCCGCACCACAAACAACTTCCGATGCTAAGGTTTGATTTTGGCGGGTCTCTGTGTGCTGTGCTTGTGTTTTATTTGTCATTCTTAAATCTCAAGAGCATTGTTATTGATCAAATAGTACTCATTCGAGGACCATATTTGGTGGTGATTGCGTTTTGTGCTGGCAAAATTCCTTGGTACTTTCCTTTAGCTAATTCAATCATCTGATGCTAGGCTTTGCTTCTTCCCTTTTGGGAATTGCTGCCGATGTAGTCTGCTGCTTTTGCAAAGAAGAGCCTCTGCTGCTGGCTGGAGAAACCAATCTCACGTCCTTCCAATGGTGATCCTGTATGTGTAATTAAAATAGTTCGCTGAGAATTTCATGTACGGGTGCACATGGGTCCGTTCGGCTTAGGTTGACACCTATTCAAGAATCAAACCGATCTTGATCTGTTACAAAAAATTAACCCAGCACCGAACCAAAACTCGTTCTGTACCGAACCAGTCCAAACTGAAAATTCTTCGTTGTGGGTCTGTTTTGTTCTGAACGTTTTCCATAACAAACTGAGTATGCCACTGGCCAGCTCCGTAGGGCTTTATATAAATAAGTTATTTTAGCCTATGACTTTAGAAAGAAATTTTCCTTTACCCCTTAAATTTTGAAGATTCACCTATTTTTGCCTGCAATTTTAAAAATAATTTTCAATTTGCCCTAGCAAATTTTAAAAAATTTATATTTGTACCAATAGTTTTAGAAATGTTTTTTAGTTTTCTATTCTGATCATTTATAAATGTCCACATTAAATAGTAATTTTACTTGAAAAACCTGTTATACATTAATAAAAGTTAATATACATGATATATATAAAACGCAATGTCCCAATGTTGATTAAAAAGAAAAAAAATTTCTTGATTGCTATTAATGGTTGTCCCCCAAATTAATTTCCTAGCTCCCCTGCTGCCAGTATGGGACAAGTTAGCTTCTCTCTCTAAAACATGAAAAAAGGAAGACAAAAACCTTAAGAGTTTGTTGGTTGGTCTTTGCAATTAACTCAAGAATGGAAGGGGGAAGCTGTAGATAGGAACAAAAGACTAAACCTATGTCACATAAACAAGAAAGCTCTGCAAATCAAGAATGGGAAAGAAGACAAGATACCTTTGTCCTTTGAAACTTCATGGACAGGAAGTTGAACAATATGATCTGCCATGTGTTGTCAAGTTTGTCGAAAATCAGGTGCTAATCCAACTGATTCGCCATAGCACAGAACGTTCCAACGACCATCAACACAACATCGAGCCTATCTGCAACCTTTTAATCTCGAAGCTTCTGGTTTTCCTCCTCCTTTTTTTCCATTTACTATATCTCTTATCTTCTCTCATTCGCGTTCACAAAGATCTTATATATATGTTCATGTATATGTATATGCGGATGAGTGTGTATGAGTTGATATAGAAAAATACAAAGTTTGTGACTGAACTTTTGTAAAGATATATACCCAATTCATCGACCTCCACAAGGGCCTCAATTATCCCCTTCCCTGCAGTCGTTATATTGAGTTTTGATTTGGTTTTATTTAATAGTTAGTTTGGATTTTAGTTGATTTGTTTGTGTGTGTCCCACATCGATCGGAAGATAAAAGTTATCCTTCTATATATTATTTACACCGAGACCTGTAGCAAGTTTTGGCATGTGATGTTATGTTTGGTTGAAGTGAATGCGAAGTTTTGTGTACTTTAATTACATGGGATTGGTTATTGGGCCGGTTTCAAGAATTGAGCAAGGAAGCCAGAACAGAGCTAAGGTAACCTTTATTGGAACCAGTACCGAACCAATAGGCTTTTAGAATGGGACCAAACAGAACCTGGTTCCGTTCGTGGGTCCACCAGTTCTCTTGCGCATCCCTAATTTCATGGGTGGAGCACTGAAAATTTTGACAATAGCTGATTGTAGGCTTCTAGTGAAGAGACAAACTGAGATATTATATTGACGATTATATATTTACTAGGTTCGGGATACAAATTTGCACTCTGTTTTCATCATTTGTACCTCCGTTTGGGCTCTGTATTCACCAAGAGAGGACAGAGAACTGAAGAGAAAAGAAAAAAAGAGCATTACTTGGTGAGACACGGCTTCCAGCTCACATCCGACATAATTTGACCTCCTTTTTTTTTTTTTTTGTGTGTATTTGTATTTAAATGTTGGCTTTTATTTTCTTCTTCTTCTTTTTTTTTTTTTTTTTGTCTATTCTCTGGAACTGATATTTACACTTGGTTAAGACTGAAAATTAGTACTGAATTTCTGGGTTTGAAGGATATGAGAGAGTGGAATGGTGGAGGCATCAGGTGGCACTTCAGGCAGCTTGATGATCCTGTAATTATAAACCGCTGCTAATTAGATTTTGTAACTGAGGACCCTAACAATCTGTTTGATACTTGAGAAAATAAAGGGAAGAGCAGGAAAATTTGGGTTTCTAATTTAGAAGTAAACAGAAAAGAAAGAAAAAAGAAAAGTTATTTCACTTTCATTTCATTTTTCTTCTTATTTTTTTTAATAAGCATTCGTTTATGTTTGTTTCTCTTTCTTTTCAATTGAAACAAGGGAAAGTAATTTTTCTTTTACTTTTCTCTCATTTTCTTTATAAATTAAACAATGCCTCCATAGCTATCTAATACTAATTATAAAATAGGAAAGAAAATCACTTATTCTTCATTTTCTCTCTCATTTCTTTTTCCTTCATTTCTTTTTTCATTCCACAAGTATCAAACGGACCCTAAACTTTTCATAGGGTTTTCAGATTTTAGTAGTCGGAACAATATACCATAAACTTACGTAGCTAGTTGCAGTCAAGCAGCGCTTCTGAGTCCATTTTTCTTCTGTTTTACAGGGAACTATAGATGGGTGAAGAGAGTCATCAATAGTTTCTCATATGAGATTCAAAAGTAACTAGCCCTGTTTTGGAATGGCATTGGATTCTTAGGGCTTGTCTCAGCGTATTCTCTTTTTCTGACGTATGGGGAGCTGTAGAAGGGTGAAGAAAGTCATTTTATTTGAAACTAAACCAAGACTAACAGAGTCTTGAACATTAAGACTATTCCCTTAGGGCCCAAAGGGAATAGACTAGTGAAATTCTTGGATTCGCTTTGAGTCTTTTTAAAGTTGGGTTATGATTCCTAGTACAGTAAAAGTAGAACCAACAACCAAAAAAGAAAAAGTGGTTGTGAAGTTAAGAAGAAAGCAAACCTCTACCCAAAAAGAAAAAGGGTAAATATAACAATACACTTTAAAATATCACTCCGTATCATTGAATTTTAAAATATAAAATATTAACTTTTTAAAATTATTAATATATACCAATTAAGATTTTTTATTAATAATTTATTAAAAAAATAAATAAAAAATTATAATGTGACCTGCATATATTTATAATAGTATGATTTTATATTTAAATTAATATTTTTTAATAATAATTACTTAATAATTAAAATTACAGTTAAATTATATATTTTTTATATCTATTTATTTAATAAATTGTTAACATATTATAATAAAATGTATTGATTGATATAAATTAATAATTTAAGAGAATAATTTATTATATTTTAAAATTTAAGTTGATTTAAGCGTAAGTGTTGTAATTGCTCAAAAGAAAAAACAAAAAGGCGAAAGAAAAAAAAAAGAGAGAGAATAGAGATTTGTTAAAGTTGCTTCATCTCTCCGTTTTATGTTGTGTGCTCGGGTTGCCTGGTTAGAGAGACAGAGAGACAGAAATGGGGGCAGAGAGTTCGATGAACTATGTGGTGGAGAAGTTGGGAGAAAAAGGGAAAGAGATGGAGGCAGAGAATTGGATGAACTTTGTGCTGGAGAAGTTGAAGGAGTTTCTAGTGGTGCTAGAGGACTTTGGTGGGAGCTTGATAGGAAAGGTGGACGAGGTGTTGCCGCCGGAGACCAGAGGAGAGCAACTGAAACACTGGCTCCAAGTTGCAACGCCATTCATCATCGCCGGAGCGGTTCTGCTCATGTGCCTTTGTTGTTGCCGCCGTTGCTGCTGCGGAGGGAGGGCAGTCAAGATGATGAAAGCTCCCGGAAGGAATTACAGGATTCCTAGGCCTTCCTTTGAAAGCAACCCCAGATCATACTTTCGCGATCTCCGCGGAAAGTCCATTGATCAACTTCTCTAAGCCTTCTATAATTTGACTATGTTTGCTCTATGAATCTATATATATATATATATATATATATTACGTGTTTCTTGTTTTAGGGCCCCATCTGTGTGCATCGGCAGCTGTTTGGTGCCTAAAGGGTTCCGAATTTGTTTGTAATTAACATGTAAACAGAAACAACTATGTTGAGTTTCTGCGCTTGAGTTGTGTGGCTTTGTGTAAACTCCATATGCTGTGTGTTTAAGATTAAAAACTTTCAGCAGTTATGATGATTTACAATATTCTGCTATGGGGGTTGAAATTTTGTTTTTCATTGATCGACTATATGCCTGATGGATTTTGGATGCTTTCAAACTGAGGGGATCTGCCGAAGTTGTAGCTCTAATTATACATATAGTATCTCTTGCTCTAAGGTTTGATTCAATTTGGTGGACCATGTGAGGAACAGAACTTTGTTCAATGAAAATTAATCATCTAGATCTAGTGTAGTTTTTCGTCATTTGTCAGGACTTTGTGGTCCTGAGGTCAACTTTATACAAAAGAAAGCAGTCCTTTGATGTCGTTTATATCATAGTTATCAGGAAACAATGTATTAAAATTGGGACTGCTAAGTGAACCAAAAATTAGAGGTTTAAGGTGCGCCGTGCTACGCCGGCACTGCCCGTTATAGTGTTGTATCAAGCGTACTTTATATCATGCTCGTGTCGGCTCATTTAACAATTATGTTTTGCTTGTGCCGACTTATGAAAAAAAATATCAGGTTCGGCACGGCTCATAGGCATGGCACGGTTCGTGCTCGTGCAGTGCCGTGCTCGTGTTGTACTTGTGCCCGCACTCGTGTTCGTACTCGTGCTTGTCTTCATGTTAAAATTTTTTGTTTTACAAATATTAAACTCATACATTTAAAACTTTAACAAAACAAATGAAATAATCTTTTATTTATAATATATTCTATTTACAAATATTAAATAGAATGAATAGGTACAAAAATTAAATTACAATATGTAAAAAATTATAAAGCAAATAGAATTTAAAATCCATCGTAGTTCAATAATGGAATACCTATACAAAATAAGTAGAACATATTTTTCATTCTTTATTTGGTTTAGCTATATCTAAGTTTTGAAAATTTTCAATTATGTCGTCTGTCAAATTTTGGACTCTAAGACTTGCATCATTCCAATCCTTCAAGTACACAATGTATTTTAAGATTTATGAAGTTAGTCTACTTCTCCTCTGGTCCAATTGCCTATTATCTGCACTAAAAGCAGACCATGATGCTACTTTGGACACTGGAACAGTTAGTAGATCACTTGCCATGATAGAAAGTACAAAAAAATTCCTTTTGTGTTTTTCACCATGTCAAAATATCAAAATTTTCTATCTCTTCGACTAAGAAAATCTATAAAATTAGTTTCTAAACATCTATAAAGTTCAGTACGTAGAGAAGAGTTTACAATGGATTTTTCTTTGGTGGCAACTAAATCTCAAGATGGATCATTGCTACTAATCATAGTACTTGAGGAAGAAGAAGCTCGTTTATTATTTGCATATCTAAATTCATATGTTTCATATAGAGTGGTCAATCATGAACTCGTAGCATCATTTAAAGTAATTTTAAATTTTGTGGTTAAATTTTCTGCAATTCCATTTAGTAACATTTCTACACCAAATAATTTAATTCTAGAATCCATTATTGCAGCTAAACAAAAAATAGTTGGTATATTATCCCAATATTTTTAAAATTTTTCTTTCATAGATTGTCAAACATCTTCAAAATAAATATTACTTTTGTACTTAGCAAAAATATTAAAAATATTATATAACTAATTTAAAACAATACAAAGAGTACAATAATAAACACCATAACAAATATTTGTAGCATTATAAAAAAACATTTAAAAATTTAATAAATTCAACAATTAAGTCCCAATCTTCTATAGATAAAACTAAATCAGTGTATCTAATAGTAAGATAATCATTAATTACTTCATTATACTTCACACAAGATTGTAACATAAGATAAGTAGAGTTCTAACGTATTGTAATATCTAATTTAAACTTTTTAGGTATTAGACTATATCTTCTACATAATTTGACCCAATTCTTGTACTTTAGGATCAGATGAAGTAATGAGAAGAATTGAATTTCTAACTTTTTCTATATGATCATTAATGTATTTTAAGCCATCTTGCACAATTACATTAATTATATGACATACACATTTTCTATGAAAAATTTTTCCACCATGAATGGGATGTAAATGAAGTTTAAACAAATCAATTGATGCATTATTAGCAGTAGCATTATCAAAAGTAATACTAAAAATTTTATCTACGATATTATATTTCCAAAATACATTTATAATATATTGAAATATATTTGAAGCATTGTGAGGATATTCCACCACTCGAAAAGCAATAATTTTTTTATGCAATAACCAATAAGAAGTAATATAATGTACACTAACACAAACATAACTAATTTTACTGCGACTGGTCCATAAATTAAAAGTACAAGAAATTATTGCACCAAAACTTGAAAATTCAGAAATTAGATTTTGTTTTCATTTACTAAAAACTTTTAAACAATCACTTCTAGAAGTATTTCTAGAATTTTTTTTTATAAAAAGACTGTAGATATGATTTAACAAAATATTCAAATTTTTTATCACCAGAAAAAAGTAAAAGGTTGCTTTGCCGAAGGTATGTATACAACCATTCCTTCTCTCATTTTATTTTGAGAGCATGAAAAAGTAGACAAAGTAGTATCAATTGAACTAAGTTGGGATTGTTTAGGATCATTACCTCGTTGTTACTTTAAATGAAAATTTGCATATTTGGTAAGGTGGCCTATGCCACTATGACAGTTACAGCTCAAAGTTTTTTTACAGAACTTACATATAGTTTTCTGTTGAATATTTTCATGCACATCTTTTATTTCTTTTATGGTATAATACTTCCATACAATAGATGTACGTGCCCTTTTTTCTTTACCTTTATTGACATGGCTGGTTGTCGTGAAAGGTATACTTGATGGTGTAGTTGAACCTCCATTGTAATCGTCAATATCATCAAAATCTAAATCCTTAAAGTTAAAATTCTTAAGGTTCGTATTTATAATAAAATGAAATAATGTAATTACAAATAAAATTTGAACAAAATAATATGAATATAATACAATTAATATAACAACAACAAAATCAAAATGAGATGATAATAATAATAATAATAATAATAATAATAATAATAATAATAATAATAATATAAATATAATAATGATATCTCAAGATTACTTGACTTGCAGCAAGATTATAAAAAGAGTGATTAAGTGTAAACAATATAAAGAGAAAGTGAGTAGTTTATGATTGTAGAGAGAGGAATTGTATAGATTGTAGAGAAAGTGAATATTTTGATGAGAAAGAAATGAAGTGAGAGTGAGTATTTATAGAAAAAGTTAAATAAATCATTTACAAAATTATCTCTAAAACTAGTCGTTATATAGTTGTTGAGAGGGGTAATTTTGATTTTTTTAATTTATGAAAATACACATTTGCCCTTTAAACTAGCCGTTATATAGTTGTTGGGAAGGGTAATTTTGATATTTTTGATAAAAATACATATTTGCCCTTTAGACTAGCCGTTATATAGTTGTTGGGAAGGGTAATTTTGATATTTTTGATAAAAATACACATTTACTGTTTAAACTAGCCGTTATATAGTTTTTTGGGGGGGGGGGGGGGGGGGGGTAATTTTTGTCATTTAAGAATACTTTTGAAAAAACTAGCCATTAATCGTGCTCGTGTTGCGCCCGTGCCCATGCCGTGCCCATGCTTTCATCGTGCTCGTGCCTGTGCCTCTAAATACTAAGTGCGGCCTAGCCCACTTGGCGTGCCATGCTGATGACGTGGCATGCCTTGCCTTGTGTCGTGTTGTGCCTGTCTGGCCCACTTTACACCTCTATCAAAAATTAAGATATAGGAATAATTACAATTTATTTGGTTTGAGCGAAAATAAGATAATTTTTAAAAATAAACACATAATTTTTTTGTGACTTGAATTTATTTGTAAAGTAAATAAAAATCGTTAGAATTAATTGAGGGTATTTTTAAAAAGAGGATTTTACTCTTTTATGTCATAATAAATTATTAATTCTCGTACATTTTGGCATTTTATCTAATCTGTCATTGTTCCATTTATTTTATGGTTAAGTTTAAATTACATAAGTTTATGTATTTACTTTTAAACTAAAAGGGGTATGTATTTTTTACTCAAATGCAGGTAGTGAAGTGTAATTACTCTTTTAATTAATTATGAAAATATTCTAGTAATTTATATTGCTATTTTTAAGGTTCTTAATAAAATTTTTATTATTAAAATATCCCTTTTCCTATCGTTTCCATGCTTCAATGTTCGGTAAAATCTGCTAGAGACAAGTCTTGGTTGACTGGCAGAGTCCTTCAAATTCTATAGACTCTCTGGTCTTCTGCTACTCTTTGGTCGCAACCATGGAGATAACCCACAAAGACTGGTCTTGGCACTCGAGTCTTGTCCTTCTGTACACCTCTGTTCTCATCTTCTGGGCAGCCTCCTCTGCAACTGGCAATACTTCGTGTTTTGCTCCCTCCGATAAAATCCTCCTTGACTGTGGCTCTTCCGGATCTTCTTCATTTAATGGGAAAAATTGCAGAGGCGATGTTAATTCGAACTACATGCCCTCGGCTTACAAAAGTATATCAGCAACCTCTGTAAATGCAAACCTGAACCCCAAAAGAATCCCCAAGGTCCCTTACGGAAGTGCTCGCGTCATTTATTCGTCATTCACCTACTCTTTCCCTTTCTCTCCCGGCCTCAAGTTCATCCGCCTTTACTTCCACCCGGCTTCTTATTCAGGCGCCTGCTTTTCGGTCAGTTCTGGTCGTTACACTCTCCTTCACAATTTCAATCCGTCGGTTGCTGCAGAGGCAGCAGATTCATCCCACTACTTCACTAAGGAATTCTCTGTTAATGTGAAGGATCAGATGCTGAACATAACATTCATTCCATCTCTCAACCTTTCCGGTTCTTTTGCCTTCGTGAACGGAATCGAAGTTTTCTCCATGCCGCTTAATTTTTACATCCTAGGAGGAGAGTCGCCAATTCCTTTCGTTGGCCAACAAGGTCCTTTCTTTATTCACGATGAGACAGCTCTGGAGATGCTTTACTGGGTAAGCGTTGGTTCTCGTATTGGTGAAAATGTTTCGAGCATTTTTGGGGATTGGTTAAATGACTTTGACTACTTATCGGGTTCTGCATATGGCACAACTAGCTCCACTGTTGGAGATATTACTTATAATTGCTCAACGAATGCTGCACCAGTGGACATGTATACAATTGCCCGGACAATGGGTAACAGTGATGCTGCCAACGTGAACTACAATTTAACATGGAAATTCCCGGTTGATTCGGGTTTCAAGTATCTTCTAAGGCTTAATTTCTGCGAGATTTCCTTCGAGGTGACGGAAGAAAATCAGAGGGTGTTTAAGGTTTACATCAACAATCAAACGGCAGAAAACAGCCTGGATTTGATTGCTCTTGCTGGAGCTCCCTTTGTGGCTACACACAAAGACTATGTCGTTATGGTTCCACAGGGGACTGAGAACAAGCAGCATCTGTGGCTTGCCTTGCATCCTAACATGGAATCCAAACCCAAGTACGCTGATGCGATCTTGAACGGAGTTGAGATCATGAAATTGAGCGATGATTGTAACAATCTCGCTGCTCGTATTCCTGTCGGTAGTGAAGTAAGGGTTGACAAGGCTCCGAAAAGCGCCATAGCTGGAGGTGTCTTAGGCGGCCTTGTTGGACTCATTCTTTTGAGCTTCAGTGTTGTGCTACTATGGAAGGTTTATGGCTCACATACATCAAACAAAATGATTGTAAATATGCTGTCATTACCATCCTCAGAACTCTGCCGCAAATTTTCACTAGTAGAGATCAAAGCAGCAACCAACAACTTTGATGAAGCTCTGGTTATTGGATCAGGCGGCTTTGGTGAGGTTTACAAGGGATTCATTGATGGCGGCACCACAAATGTGGCAGTCAAGCGTGGAAAACCCAAGTCCAACCAAGGTGTCCGGGAGTTCCTCAACGAAATCGAATTGCTCTCCAAATTTCAGCACACGCACGTGGTGTCTCTAAAAGGCTACTGCCAAGAGGGTGCTGAGATGATCCTAATTTACGAGTACATGGCCCATGGCAAGCTCCGTGATCACCTATACAAGCCCGAAAATCAGCCCCTGGAATGGAAGCCGAGACTCAAGATTTGTGCAGGCGCTGCCCGTGGATTGCACCACCTACACACTGGCGAAAAATTCGCAATCATTCATAGAGATATCAAGACGGCCAACATATTAATAGATCATCAATGGGTGGCCAAGGTTTCGGATTTTGGGTTGTCAAGGACTGGCCCTACCACGGCTTCAGGTGTAAATGTCAGCACCGAAGTGAAGGGCACTTTTGGGTACTTGGACCCGGAGTATTGCCGGCGCCGGAAACTGACTGACAAGTCTGATGTTTATTCCTTTGGAGTGGTGTTGTTTGAAGTCTTGTCTGGGAGGTCTGCTGTGAAGACCATTATGATGGTGGAAGAGGATGAGGATGTAAGGGTTAGTTTGGCTAACTGGGCCTTGCACTGTCATAGAACTGGAACCATTGATCATATGATTGATCCGTTTCTAAGAGGGAAGATCTCACCGGATTGTCTGATGGCGTTTGTTGATATCGCTGTTAAGTGTTTGGCCGATAAGGGATGCGAACGGCCGTCGATGAGTGATGTTTTGGGTAATTTGGAGCTGGCATTGCAGTTGCAAGAGATTGCTGATGCAAAGGAGCGCTGCTCTCTACCAGTTTAAATCTTGCAATGTCTAGGCTTTGTCAATGTGACAAAGATCTTCAACCCAAATCTTGTGAAGCTTTTCCTTCAATAACACTACATGTTGCAATGTCGAGGCCATATCAATGTAGTACAAAGACCACATCTATATATTTGTTTGAAGAAAAATATTATTCTTACAGAAAATCATATTAGAATAGTGTGACATTGAAATTTTTGCAATAATAATCATCATGATGGGTGTTTTGTTTTTGTCAGAAAAATTGACTCATTTTGTGCAATGTAAAATCTTTTTATATCTTGTGTGAGTCTTGAGTGTATTGATCACATTGTAATGACCTTAGATATTAGGAATTTGCCTCTAATAAGCCTCAAGGGAAGAATCAACAAGAAGTGGATGAATTTTGGGGGGATGGGTCTCGTGCAAATCTCATTGAATCTGCCTCTTGCAGATTAGTTCGGTTGTAGCTAGTTTTGAGCCAAAATTTTGTTTGAATTGGAAAAGGCTCATTAGAGGAACAGTTGTATATCTTTGAGTCTTCTTTCCAAAGAGTTTCGAATCTCATTAATCTGACATCTGAGTAAAAAGTTATGATTACAATACTGAAGACTATACCATGGACTCCGTCGTGACACAATTCAACCGCGCTATGGCGCACTCTCCTCAACAAAAAATATTCAGATGACAGAGAGTTGTGCCATCAGGCGCACCAAACTGTGCCATGGCGCACTCAAGGTGTTCTTCCCATATGCCATTGCAGAGACATGCGCCATCAGGCGTAGCCTCAGTGTGACATGATGCACTCAACCATTTGCCCAGGTCAGCCCCAGTGTGCCGTGGCATAGTCTCAACTCAGGTCTCTAACTCAGTTTTCCTTCTTTGAATCTGATGGGCCATATAATGTTTGGTTAAGTTTGTTGGAGTTTAAAAAGAACAATTCTCAGCTGATTGGCATGGGCCTATCCAATAAAAGAATGGGGGACAACTTTTGTGGGAGCATGGACAAAGAGAATGTATTGAAATCCAAAAAGGGAATTTGTCCTTTCCATGCTGTAAAGAAATAATGTGGAGAGCAGAGGTTGTCTTTTGTTGCAGAGGTGGTGCAGTACACATGGGAAGGCATGGGCTAAAGAATTTTTGAATCTCTATGAGCTTCAACTATCACTTTCATATATACACAAGTTGTGAGGATGCAAAGGTGGCTGCAGTGATCCCCCTTGTCATTGATTCGAGTGAGCCACTCTCTTCCGTTTTTTCCACTCTCTTCCTATCCCTAAGGTGTTGTTGTAACTCAGAAAAAAAAGAGTTTTGAGTCCTTTGGTTTGTGACATTTGCCAAGTGTTCGATAAAAGGTCTAAGAGGACTCTCCTTCATTTCCTCCATCTAATCTAAAAGAGACTATGATGGCTTGATGGAGTTTAAGTCATTGGTGATTCATTGAGGATTCAATGAGGTTCCAAGTGCTCGTGAACATGTTCGTGGACTCGAAGGAATGCAAGGCGTGGATGTAAGTCAAGGGTTGAGGATTCAACAAATGTAATGGTTGTAAGACACTCTTGTATCATTGTTTATCTTACAGTGCTTGGATTGTGCTGGACTTGGTCCCGTGGCTTTCTCCCGCAAGGGTTTCCAAGCTAAAATTCTCTTGTGTCTCCTTGTTGCTTGCTTTGAATGGTTGTTGATGTTTATTATTCATGTATTGCTAGAATGTATGATCATGGCATAAAATTGAGTGAGACCTATTCACCCCCCCTCTAGGTCCAACATAGTTGTTTAGTCTATTGAACAGGAACACTAGTTTTTTGAATTGGTATAAGAGCAGGACTCTCTTAAAATTGTTTTGTCAAAAACTATTTTCCTTGAGAGAGGTCTTGGAAGTGTTCTACTAGCATCGATGGTCCTAAAGAGGGTGGTTCAACCGTTAGACCCCCAGTGTTTGATGGCACAAACTTTCCTTATTGAAAAGCTAGGATACGTGCCTTCCTGAAATCCATAGATGAAAGAGTTTGGGCTAGTGTGTTACTTGGTTGGATTTCTCCAAGTAAACTTGTTGAAAATGTTGTTTCTCCAAAAACTGTTTCAGAATGGGATAAAATCGAGTTAGAAGAAAGTGTCTGGAATAGCAAAGCCATGAATGCCATTTTTAATAGTGTCACTCTTGAAGAATTTCGTAGGATTTCAAAATGTGAAATTGCTAAAGAAGCATGGGATATTTTAGAGGTTATTCATGAAGGTACTAGTGCTGTTAAAGTGTCAAAACGTCAAAGGATAACCACAAATTTTGAAACACTCCAAATGGAGGAAAATGAAACCTTTGATGACTTGTATGTCAAACTAAGTGATATAGTAAATTCCAGCTTCAACCTTGGTGAGAAAATACCGGGCTCAAAAATTGTAAGAAAAATTTTGAGATCTCTCCTAGAATGATTCCAACCCAAAGTCACGGCTATTGAAGAGAGCAAAGATGTTGATGCTCTCAAAGTTGAGGAGCTTGTTGGTTCTCTTCAAACCTATGAAGTAAATCTGAAACAGAACAAAATGACTAATAAGAGCATGGCTCTTAAGTCCATTAAGGAAACTAGTAGTGAGGATGAGCATGAGTTAGACCAAGCTGAGATGACATTGTTTGCTAAAAAATTTAGAAAGTTTTTTAGAAGTAAGAAGAACATGGCTTCCAAGTCTTAGCAAACCAAAACAATTCAATGCTATGAATGTCAAGGTTATGGTCACATTACTCAAGAATTCCCAAACAAGAAAAAGAAAAAGAATAGGGTGATGGCTTCCACTTGGGATGACACTAGTTTTGAAGAATCTGAGGAATCTTCTTCTCATAAACAAACTAATAATTTTATTGCATTTGCTTCATCTGTGCATAAATCTTCTAAATCATCTTCATCCTCTCATGTTTCTGCTGATGATGTTATAGAAACTAACAGTGAACATGAATGTGAGACAAGTTCAAATGGTTCTAAAAATGAGGATGATGGGATGCAATAAGCTTACAAGGAAATGTATGATGAATGCATAAAACTAAAAGATTAAAAGTTGAAGGTGACTGTCAAGTACAAAATCATTCAAAGGGAAAGAGACATGTTAAAACAAGAAGTAGCTGAAGTCTGTACCAAATTGAATTAGTTTGAAACTGAATGGTAGACTCATTCTAATAAGCTACATGAAGCTGAAAAAGAGCTGTAGGAATACAATGATTCTAAAACAAAATTGGAAGAAAAAGTAAGATGCTTGGAAAAAGAGTTGGTTGTTGTCAATGCAACTTTCAAACTCCAAGTTAGAGCAACCAAAAAGTTAGTGCATATGATTAGCCTTCAGAAGAGCTCATATAATAGAAGTGGCATAGGGTTTGGAGATGCATTTTCCTCATCCAATGGAGTCAAGAAACCAAAATTTGTGCCTTTCCCAACCATTGATGAATTCAAGTCAACTTCAAAATAGAAATTTTTGAAAAATCGGTGATCCTCAAAGCATCAACCTCAAAAGCACAAGGTAAGTCAACCAAGGGAAAATGAAATGCCCTATCAAGTAAATACTCAACCTTTTTAGTACCTTTTGTACCTACATGTCATCATTGTGGAATTAGAGGACATATTAGGCCAAATTACTTTAAAAGGTTCACTATCCGAAGGATGAAAGTTCAATCTGAACCTATGTATCAAAATGGATTTTACAATAATGGTTTTTCAGTCCTAGCTGAAAATTATCAAAGACCGTATCGAATTTTTCATAATTCTTTTCAAAATTATCAACCAAGGACAAGATTTTTCTCTAGAAGAAATTCTAGATAAAACCATTTTGATAATCAAGCTAACCCAAAGTTTTTGAGAAAATTGTTAAACCAAAGACAAGGTTCTTTTAGGTTAGAAAGTCGAACTTGCATCTTTGTGTTGATGTATATGCTAAGCCTCTAAATCGCCATAGGGAATATGCAGAGGCTAGTCTAGTTGGATGACGCTTGAGTTTTTCGTAACCTAGGATTTGAGTGCTTCATGTTTATTCTTCCAATCCTAGTGTTATGATTTCTTTTGTAATTTTGTTTATCTTCTGTTATATTTCTATTTGTTTTTATTATAAAAAAAGATTTTTGTTGTTCTTGACTTATGTTCATAATTTTGATTGATCTATATTTGATTTCACGTGATAGAATCAAATTACATATTTTTAGAGAAGAGTTTTTTATTTATGCCAAGTATGAATTGAGTGTCTTGTATGTTCGAGTGATGATTTTCATAACTGAATTGATACCTTGATGCACTTTCATTGAGAAGAAACACGTTGAGTCTAAGAATGTTTTATTGTATATTTGTTTCATTTGAATTCCATGAGTATTGTGCTTGAAAAGACCTATGATTGCATATCCTCTCTAAAGTTTATATTCTTAAATGCCTTGCCTTCCTCTTGTGCTTTCACAATACAAAAGAATATCTAGAGTGAGTTGCTTGTTAAAAAAAATATTACCGCTGGTACGCCTCCAGATGTACTTCACAATCGGGGTCACTCCGCAAGAAAATCAGAGGATCTGGTGTTGTTATCTCCCAAAGGAATTCTGCAAATATGGCAACAAAGCTCAACTAGCACGGTCACTTATCTTGATGGATTGCAAATGAAAATTTTTTTCTTTTCCTAACATAAAAGAGACCGAAAATATGCTGGTTTTGAGATGATGGTGGTTCAATGCTTAATGCAATAACTTAATGACTAATGAAGGCAATAAAATCTAATTTTATGTAATTTAGGAGAAAAGCTTGGACATGATTGTTTCAATCCACCAATTCACAACAAGGGTTTCCAATGAGAAGTTTATAACTCAAATCAAGAATCACACCTTGGATTCTTGATTCGGAAAATGTAGACTATAAAAATGTGGGTATTTTGTTTGATTGAGCATAAAAAGGAAATCTATAATTGGCACCCTAGAATCAAACCTTAGACATGAGTAATACATATACTAAACATTGATTTGTGCATAAATATTGCCAAGGGGTTATGAATCTAAGTTTTTCTAATGAATCTCATGCTAAATCAAATGAAACCATAGAGTTTTAAGGATATGACTTTAAAGTTTATACAAACCATTTTCAACCCTTTGAACATCCTTGGTAGATCTTCACAACCACATCCAAGGGATGTTTAGCTACTAGAATCCATGTCAAAGGGCATAAAAAAAGACAAATCTACCATTAAACTATATAAAACTAGTGTTTGGTTGCTAAGAAAGTGAGGAAAAATGACAAGAAAATGAGAGAAAATGGCTAGAAAGAGTAAAAAAACATTCACTTCATATATACCAAGCATTCATTTACAATCATCCAAAAGCAATAAATGACAACAATACAAAGCATTAAAGTAAATCTAACTAAAAACCTTACAAAATAACAAAAGACCCATTTTGGAAGCTCCTCCTCTGTCCAGTTCTGCAGAAAAAAATCCTAACTCCCACTTTGTCCCGTATATACAGCTTTTATACTCTGCAGAAAACAGAGTCTGTACACACCGATCGATTGGTAGGGCGGCCGATCGAACGCCCAATCGATCGCAAAATCGACCCCTCTGAAGTTTGCATCTGTGTCGTTTGTTGAGGGAATTCCGACGTCACTGATCGAACGACCGATTGATCGAAAAAACGCCCTCTCTGAAGTTTGTTGCAGAAGGTCGAACAGAGAATCACCGATCGATAGGTGATCTTGCGATCGATCAGCCGATTGAACGTTCCGTGGACCGTTCGATCGGGCGATCAATCGGTCATCCTCACATTTACCCATTTGCCTTGGTTTAAGCTCCAATTCCTGTAAGAAGTGCACAAAAAGAGTTTTAATGCATTTTAAGAGTTAAAATACTAAATTAATACTGAAATTCAACTAATCAACTAACAATTTAAGCCTAGAGATTACTATTTCTGAGAGTAATCAACTGCAAATTCAAAAGAAATTTTATGCAGTCATGACCAAGGAAAATGCTACCTGTGAGTGTAGAGTGAAAGCTACTATAGATGTTCGCCGAAATATGCAACTTGGTTGAAGCATCATAGAGAAGACTACCTTGCTCACTAGAGTGAAAGCCGCCTTCGGCCTCGAAAGAATAAGTTATTGAGTAGTGTTATGCATTTGAGGGGGAGCCTTTGCATTTTTGAATGTTTAAGCTTTGATTGGTTTTTAATCGGTTTGATTTTCATGGTAAATGATATCTCTTGTGAGTTCTTGATTCAAGTACTCAAAAATATATTTTTGTTCTTAAGGCTTGATCCTGCTATTCTTGATGCTCATACACTCACTTTGTCATTTGGTTATGACCATCATCATCTTGTCGAAAATATAATGTGATCTTTATCTTGGACATGTCTTTATGAACTTGATATGTGTGTTTAAGCTCTTCCCATATAAATCTCTTCTATAGGTTTCTTAAAATTTGTGATTGTCAAGTCATTTATATGTTTTTGTGCATATTCATTTAAATCTTGTGGTTGGATTTTGTGTAAAAAAGGAGGAGAAGTATTTTGTTTAGTGTCTTGTTTGTTTTTGAATGATTAATGGTTCATCTTAATTTTGCTTGGTGTTTATGCATGTGTTGAGGGGGAGTAATATTTTGTTTAGTGTCTTGTTTGTTTTTGAATGATTAACGGTTCATTTTAATTTTGCTTGGTGTTTATGTATGTGTTGAAAGGGAGTAATATTGCTTGCTTTCCATTTTACCTCTCCATTTACACTTGATCTTGTGCTAAAGATTTATAAGTAGGTGAGTTGTTTAGGCTATACAGAGTGGAGCTTGATCGTTGTTTCTATATGTTTTGGGGTTGTGAGTGATTTTAATGTAATATTTGGGTTTTGTCACAAAATGGCCAAATGGAGAGATTGTTAGGAAAATTGGCTCATTTTATGCCAGGAAAAATCTTTCTATATTTTGTGTGTCTTGAGGGTATTGATCACAATGTAATGACCTTAGATATTAGAAATTTGCCTCCAATAAGCCTCAAGGGAGGAATCAACAAGAAGTGGATGAATTTTGGGGAGATGGTTCTCGTGCAAATCTTATTGAATTTGCCTCTTGCAGATCAGTTCGGTTGTAGCTAATTTTTGGCCAAGATTTTATTTGAATTGGAAACGGCTCATTAGAGTAAAAGTTGTAGATTTTCGAGTCCTCTTTCCAGATAGCTTCGAATCTCATTAATCCAACATTTGACTAAAAATTTATGGCTATAATACTGAATACTGCACTATGGATTGTGCTGTGGCACCCTTCAGCCGTGCCATGGTGCACTCCCATTAGCAAAAAATATTTAGATGGCAGAGAGTTGTGCCATCAGGTGCACCAAATTGTGCCATGTCGCACTCAAGGTGTTCTTCAAATATGCCATTACAGAGACATGCGCCATCAGATGCAACCTCAGTGTGCCATGGTGCACTCAGCCATTTGCCTAGGTTAGCCCCAATGTGCCATGGCACAATCTCAACTCAGGTCTATAACTCAGTTTTCCTTCTTCGAATCTGATGGGCCATATAATGTTTAGTTAAGTTTGTTGGAATTTCAAAAGAACAATTCTCAGCTGATTGGCATGAGCCTCTCTAATAAAAGAATAGGGGACAACTTTTGTGGGAGCATGGACAAAGAGAATGTATTGAAATCCAAAAAGGGAATTTGTCTTTTCCATGCTGTAAAGAAAAAAAGTGGGGAGCAGAGGTTGTCTTTTGCTACAAAGGTGGTGCAGTTCACATAGAATGGTATGGGCTAAAGAATTTTCGAATCTCTATTAGTTTCAACTATCGCTTTCATACACAAGTTGTGAGGATGCAAAGGTGGTTGCGGTGATCCCCCTTGTCATTGAATCGAGTGAGCCACTCTCTTCTGATTTTTCCACTCTCTTTCTATCCCTAAGGTGTTGTTGCAACTCAAAAAAGAAAGAGTTTGAGTCCTCTGGTTTGTGACATCTGCAAAGTGTTTGATAAAAGGTCTAAGAGGACTCTCCTTCATTTCCTTCATCTAATTTAAAAGAGACTATGGTGGTTTGATTGAGTTCAAGTCATTGGTGATTCATTCAGGATTCAATGAGGTTCCAAGTGCTCGTGAATATGTTCGTGGACTCGAAGGAATGCAAGGCGTGAATGCAAGCCAAGGGTTGAGGATTCAACAAGTGTAATGGTTGTAAGACACTCTTGTATCATTGTTCATCTTAAAGTGCTTGGATTGTGTTGAACTTGGTCCTGTGGTTTTCTCCCGCAAGGGTTTCCACGCTAAAATTCTCTTGTGTCTCCTTGTTGCTTGCTTTGAATGGTTGTTGATGTTTATTATTCATGTATTGCTAGAATGTATGATCATGGCATAAAATTGAGTGAGACCTACTACTCACCCCCCCCCCCCCCCCCCCCCCCCCCCCCCCCCCCCCCCCCCCTCCTCTAGGTCCAACATAGTTGTTTAGTCCATTGAACAAAAACACTAGTTTTTTCAGTTTTTAAACGAATAGCTATAATTTAACCATATTATTCTGGTGATAAATTCTATATGAATTTTTTGTTTATATAACATTACTGATATTAGAATATAGATAAACATCTATATGATGATATCAGATCAATAAGGCTTCTTGTGTGGTAACTTGAATTCCACTGCTAAGGATTCTTGTCAATGTGAGAATTATGGTTGAAGAATAGTCAATGATGGATAACCAGTAGGAAAGATACGAAAAAAATAGAAAATTTCTGATCAAGACTTTGGATGCAAACTAGGCGGTTGTCAATATGAGAATAATGTTTCTTAGCATAAGTGGTACAATCTTGAATGAAGAATTTATAAGCTCTTACCGAAAAAATAATTTATGAGCTCTCAAATTAAACACTAGTGTTTATAACTCCTATAGACTTAGGCGTGGGGGGGGGGGGGGGGGGGGGGGGGGGGGGGGGGGGGGGGGGGGGGGGGGGGGGGGGGGGGGGGGGGGGGGGGGGGGGGGGGGGGGGGGGGGGGGGGGGGGGGGGGGGGGGGGGGGGGGGGGGGGGGGGGGGGGGGGGGGGGGGGGGGGGGGGGGGGGGGGGGGGGGGGGGGGGGGGGGGGGGGGGGGGGGGGGGGGGGGGGGGGGGGGGGGGGGGGGGGGGGGGGGGGGGGGGGGGGGGGGGGGGGGGGGGGGGGGGGGGGGGGGGGGGGGGGGGGGGGGGGGGGGGGGGGGGGGGGGGGGGGGGGGGGGGGGGGGGGGGGGGGGGGGGGGGGGGGGGGGGGGGGGGGGGGGGGGGGGGGGGGGGGGGGGGGGGGGGGGGGGGGGGGGGGGGGGGGGGGGGGGGGGGGGGGGGGGGGGGGGGGGGGGGGGGGGGGGGGGGGGGGGGGGGGGGGGGGGGGGGGGGGGGGGGGGGGGGGGGGGGGGGGGGGGGGGGGGGGGGGGGGGGGGGGGGGGGGGGGGGGGGGGGGGGGGGGGGGGGGGGGGGGGGGGGGGGGGGGGGGGGGGGGGGGGGGGGGGGGGGGGGGGGGGGGGGGGGGGGGGGGGGGGGGGGGGGGGGGGGGGGGGGGGGGGGGGGGGGGGGGGGGGGGGGGGGGGGGGGGGGGGGGGGGGGGGGGGGGGGGGGGGGGGGGGGGGGGGGGGGGGGGGGGGGGGGGGGGGGGGGGGGGGGGGGGGGGGGGGGGGGGGGGGGGGGGGGGGGGGGGGGGGGGGGGGGGGGGGGGGGGGGGGGGGGGGGGGGGGGGGGGGGGGGGGGGGGGGGGGGGGGGGGGGGGGGGGGGGGGGGGGGGGGGGGGGGGGGGGGGGGGGGGGGGGGGGGGGGGGGGGGGGGGGGGGGGGGGGGGGGGGGGGGGGGGGGGGGGGGGGGGGGGGGGGGGGGGGGGGGGGGGGGGGGGGGGGGGGGGGGGGGGGGGGGGGGGGGGGGGGGGGGGGGGGGGGGGGGGGGGGGGGGGGGGGGGGGGGGGGGGGGGGGGGGGGGGGGGGGGGGGGGGGGGGGGGGGGGGGGGGGGGGGGGGGGGGGGGGGGGGGGGGGGGGGGGGGGGGGGGGGGGGGGGGGGGGGGGGGGGGGGGGGGGGGGGGGGGGGGGGGGGGGGGGGGGGGGGGGGGGGGGGGGGGGGGGGGGGGGGGGGGGGGGGGGGGGGGGGGGGGGGGGGGGGGGGGGGGGGGGGGGGGGGGGGGGGGGGGGGGGGGGGGGGGGGGGGGGGGGGGGGGGGGGGGGGGGGGGGGGGGGGGGGGGGGGGGGGGGGGGGGGGGGGGGGGGGGGGGGGGGGGGGGGGGGGGGGGGGGGGGGGGGGGGGGGGGGGGGGGGGGGGGGGGGGGGGGGGGGGGGGGGGGGGGGGGGGGGGGGGGGGGGGGGGGGGGGGGGGGGGGGGGGGGGGGGGGGGGGGGGGGGGGGGGGGGGGGGGTTTGGGGGGGGGGGGGGGGGGGGGGGGGGGGGGGGGGGGGGGGGGGGGGGGGGGGGGGGGGGGGGGGGGGGGGGGGGGGGGGGGGGGGGGGGGGGGGGGGGGGGGGGGGGGGGGGGGGGGGGGGGGGGGGGGGGGGGGGGGGGGGGGGGGGGGGGGGGGGGGGGGGGGGGGGGGGGGGGGGGGGGGGGGGGGGGGGGGGGGGGGGGGGGGGGGGGGGGGGGGGGGGGGGGGGGGGGGGGGGGGGGGGGGGGGGGGGGGGGGGGGGGGGGGGGGGGGGGGGGGGGGGGGGGGGGGGGGGGGGGGGGGGGGGGGGGGGGGGGGGGGGGGGGGGGGGGGGGGGGGGGGGGGGGGGGGGGGGGGGGGGGGGGGGGGGGGGGGGGGGGGGGGGGGGGGGGGGGGGGGGGGGGGGGGGGGGGGGGGGGGGGGGGGGGGGGGGGGGGGGGGGGGGGGGGGGGGGGGGGGGGGGGGGGGGGGGGGGGGGGGGGGGGGGGGGGGGGGGGGGGGGGGGGGGGGGGGGGGGGGGGGGGGGGGGGGGGGGGGGGGGGGGGGGGGGGGGGGGGGGGGGGGGGGGGGGGGGGGGGGGGGGGGGGGGGGGGGGGGGGGGGGGGGGGGGGGGGGGGGGGGGGGGGGGGGGGGGGGGGGGGGGGGGGGGGGGGGGGGGGGGGGGGGGGGGGGGGGGGGGGGGGGGGGGGGGGGGGGGGGGGGGGGGGGGGGGGGGGGGGGGGGGGGGGGGGGGGGGGGGGGGGGGGGGGGGGGGGGGGGGGGGGGGGGGGGGGGGGGGGGGGGGGGGGGGGGGGGGGGGGGGGGGGGGGGGGGGGGGGGGGGGGGGGGGGGGGGGGGGGGGGGGGGGGGGGGGGGGGGGGGGGGGGGGGGGGGGGGGGGGGGGGGGGGGGGGGGGGGGGGGGGGGGGGGGGGGGGGGGGGGGGGGGGGGGGGGGGGGGGGGGGGGGGGGGGGGGGGGGGGGGGGGGGGGGGGGGGGGGGGGGGGGGGGGGGGGGGGGGGGGGGGGGGGGGGGGGGGGGGGGGGGGGGGGGGGGGGGGGGGGGGGGGGGGGGGGGGGGGGGGGGGGGGGGGGGGGGGGGGGGGGGGGGGGGGGGGGGGGGGGGGGGGGGGGGGGGGGGGGGGGGGGGGGGGGGGGGGGGGGGGGGGGGGGGGGGGGGGGGGGGGGGGGGGGGGGGGGGGGGGGGGGGGGGGGGGGGGGGGGGGGGGGGGGGGGGGGGGGGGGGGGGGGGGGGGGGGGGGGGGGGGGGGGGGGGGGGGGGGGGGGGGGGGGGGGGGGGGGGGGGGGGGGGGGGGGGGGGGGGGGGGGGGGGGGGGGGGGGGGGGGGGGGGGGGGGGGGGGGGGGGGGGGGGGGGGGGGGGGGGGGGGGGGGGGGGGGGGGGGGGGGGGGGGGGGGGGGGGGGGGGGGGGGGGGGGGGGGGGGGGGGGGGGGGGGGGGGGGGGGGGGGGGGGGGGGGGGGGGGGGGGGGGGGGGGGGGGGGGGGGGGGGGGGGGGGGGGGGGGGGGGGGGGGGGGGGGGGGGGGGGGGGGGGGGGGGGGGGGGGGGGGGGGGGGGGGGGGGGGGGGGGGGGGGGGGGGGGGGGGGGGGGGGGGGGGGGGGGGGGGGGGGGGGGGGGGGGGGGGGGGGGGGGGGGGGGGGGGGGGGGGGGGGGGGGGGGGGGGGGGGGGGGGGGGGGGGGGGGGGGGGGGGGGGGGGGGGGGGGGGGGGGGGGGGGGGGGGGGGGGGGGGGGGGGGGGGGGGGGGGGGGGGGGGGGGGGGGGGGGGGGGGGGGGGGGGGGGGGGGGGGGGGGGGGGGGGGGGGGGGGGGGGGGGGGGGGGGGGGGGGGGGGGGGGGGGGGGGGGGGGGGGGGGGGGGGGGGGGGGGGGGGGGGGGGGGGGGGGGGGGGGGGGGGGGGGGGGGGGGGGGGGGGGGGGGGGGGGGGGGGGGGGGGGGGGGGGGGGGGGGGGGGGGGGGGGGGGGGGGGGGGGGGGGGGGGGGGGGGGGGGGGGGGGGG
>CM065388.1:7190000-7302500 GCA_033060915.1 Euryodendron excelsum
GGGGGGGGGGGTGGGGGGGGGGGTTGTGGGGGTGGGGGGGTTTGTTGGGGGGGGGGGGGGGGGGGGGGGTGGGGGGGGGGGTGGGTTGGGTGGGGGGGGGGGGTGGTGGGGTGGGTTGGGGGTGTTGTGGGGGGTTGTGGGGGGTTTGTGTTTTGTGGTTTTATTTTTGGGGGTGTGTTTTTTTAAGTTTTTGGATTTTTTTTATTCTTTGGGGTGTTTAAATTGGTATTTTTGTGGGTGAAACATTGGTGAGGGATGGGTGTGGGGGGGGGGTCTTCAATCCATTCAAGGTGAATTTTTGTTAGATTTGGGGGGATATTGGTGGAGTGGGGTTGTTTGAGGTTTGGACATTAGGGTTGATGGGTATTGATTCAAGTTTTTCAATATTTCAAGAGGTTTGTTCCATGACTTTTGAATCTTCATTTGTTCAAACAACATGGCTTTTCATGGACTTCAACAACTCATTGATTGCTTTACACAAATCTTGAGGATGTTCCGTTCCATGTCTTCAAGACATTTTACATCTTCTAAGAAAACTTCCATATTTTGAGTTGGTATCTTTTTCTTCCATTCTTGCAAGATATCTTCAAGTACTGTGGGGGTCTTCAATTATCTTTTAAATCAATACTTTGATCATTTTTTCATTCTTCTTCTTTGATATCCATCATTTCATTGAGAGTCGATTGTAACATCACCATTGTAGAATACATCACTCCATCATTGCTTTTTATTCATAAATCCTCTATTGGATAAGCTTCAAGTCAAGATCTAATTAATAATTCGTGTTATGACTGTGTTAGAATTATTAGATCATTTAACCATGTTTTGTTATCATCAAAATCAAGGATTGACTCAACAAATCCCCCTTTTTGTTTGATGACAAAACATTGGGGGTTGGGGGGTTGGCAATTAAGCTCAATATAAAACATGAGGATGAATATGTATTTGAAGTATGGGACTTCAAAGTCTCAAGTTTTCTTTCCATGTCAAGTTATATTATTTTTTTTATAAGTATTCTCCCCCTTTTTGTTAATCAATCAAAAAAAAAAAAGGGATGCAAATTTTGAATGAAGAAGGTGGAGTCATAGTTCAGTTTTTAAAAAAATCCTCCCCCTCAATGAAGGAGTTTTCTTTGAAATGGCATACAAAGAAGGGGGGAAGAGTATAGACAATATGCTCAAAGATGGGTCTAAGAGGCTCAATAACTAAGGGGGTGGGGTGCAATATCAGAAAAATTTAGATAAAGGAAGATTTTTATACCATGTTGCCTTTGGGCTCCCCCTTGCTTTTGTATTGTGTGCCTTTAGAGGTCTCAGATTTGGGGGTCACTAAAGCAAATTCTAACTCAGAAGTGCAGGGTATGTAGGCAGATTGGTGATGTAAAAAAAAATTCATGCTGCATTCATTGGATACTTCTTACTGCTTTAACTTCATCAAACCAATGCTCCCCCTTTCCTTTGCAGTTGATGCCTTATGATATAATTCCTGGTAGTGCATTGAGGAGTGTTTTCTCTCCTTCCTTTTGATCTTTTTGAATAAAAATTGCTCCCCCCTTTTTGTCAAATCCTCAAAAAGAGGAGTAATAGATGGAGAAAAACAGACAGGTACAATAGCAAAAAAAAAAATAGTATACAATGATGTTTATGTGAAGATCATTTACAAAGATAGGTAGTTAAAGCAATCATTCATTCAGTATTGTTAAAGCAATCATTCATTCAACCAAACACAAATGAGATAGCAATGTTAAGATAAAGAGATTCAAAACACACCATTCATTCATAACTTGTTATTGAAAGAGTTTAACAAAAAGAACCATCCACAAACATATTACATGATGCTTTAGAAAATGTCTTGTTCAAAAACAGAAAATAGAGAGTTTCAGAGGCAGAGGTCTTCATTTTCTTTTGGGAGAAGGAGTTTGAGGAGAGATCAACTGGATTATCAGCAGTGTTTGTAAATTTGCTGCTTGAAGGTCTTTGTCTCAGGCCATATTTGTGAGGAGCTACAGAAGACTTTGGAGGAGTTTGGTCAAGAGGATCAGAGGGGTCTGCAGGTAGATGGATGGCTGAGAAGAGGTATGCTCCCTTCCACTGGATCCTTCCAAAACTCATCAGTACTTGAGTCTTCTGCTACAAATTCTGCTGCTGAAGGGAAGAGTGGCTGGTATTGGTCTCCCACCAGCTTCTTCATATATTTGCCAATATGCTCAGTGGAAAGAGCAATGTCATTGGCAACTTTCTCTCTGATTTTGGTTCCTTCAGACACAAAGGCCTTGCTCAATTCTCTTACCTTCTTTTCAACAAAGAATAATCTAGTTGCCCCATTATCAATTTTCTTATCCAATTTAGTGAACATCTCTTCTTGATGCCTTTTCAAGTCTCTTACCATGCTCATCAAAAATACTCATATCTACTGATTGGCCACCTGGAACAATGCTCATTGGAAAAAGTTCCCTTGGAGTAGGAGAAGAGGCAGGTCTTGTCTAGAGGGTTCACCACTTTCTGGTATGGCACTGGAAGGTTCACCTCTTTCAGTGGATTCAATTCCAGGAGTCCCACTGTCAATATGTTTCTCTTTTCTAGGGGTCCAGGTCTTGCTCTGTGGGTTGAAGTGATAGCCCATCCTTGACAAAGTTTTCTGATTATACTCATCTGAATTAGAATCAGGAGTTCTGTGCTTTTCACCCCTTAAATCTATCTTGAAGTGTTTTAAAAATTTTGGTCAAGAGGATCCCATAGGGTAGGCTAACTTTGGTTCTTGAGGCTTTGACAATGTGCTCTAAAATAAACTCAGGCAAATCAATTTTAGTGTCTGTCAAATAAGCCCAGAGGAAAAACAATTCCCTTTCAGTGATATAGTCAAACTTCCCACCTTTAGGAATGAGAATGTGACAAATAAAGTGATGCACCCAATCTCAGTTCCAAAGGCAAGTCATTGGCCATGGGTTGGAATGAATCATCAGTAATTTCCTTTCCCAGTAAAGCAGATAAAGCAGTCTTTCTACTAACATCTTTCTTGTCCATTTGCCCACCACTACCAATTTTTAAAATTTGACAAATCACTCCTTTAGTGAGGGTAATGGTTTCACCCTTCACATAACTAATCACATTTACTTCTCCAGTTTCCTTTTCTACATGGGCATAGAATTGTCCAACAATTTCAGGATATACACATCATCCTTTAACAAAGTAATAGATTTCCAACCAAGAGCTTCAAATTTTGGTTCAAAAGCAAACTTCTCTTTAGCAAAGAAAGCATAATCTATCCATCTTCCATTTAAAATGACTCTAGAAGAGAAAATTTTCTCATACTTATCTTGATTTGATTTCTTCTCAAAGTAAATGGTGTTGTCGAGAAATACATCTTCCTCCTCCTCCTCAGTTGTTTTGCTTCCCTTTTCTCCTCTTTGAAAGCTTAGAAGAGTCCCCTTTAGTCTTCCTCTTCGTTCCTCTCTTGGATATGGGAGTCGGCTCTTTTAGGGCTTTCTTGCCTTTCTTCGATGGAGCAGATTTAGGAGCCATGGAAGGTTGCAAATGACGGTTGAAGGAAGTTAGAAAGATTCTAGGATGATCAAATATAGGTTGGGTAAGGATTGAGGGAAAGTTTTTCGGTGGTTGGAAGTGGAGATGGCGGTTGATCGTGAAAAAGAAGAGAGAAATTTGAAACGTTGGAATGATTTGAATAAAACAGGGGTGTTACAGTTTTAAAGTGATTTTAACTTAAATGAGTCGACTCATGGTTAAAAAGGGTCGACTCTTTTTGAGCGAAGAAAGCTTCCTGAGCTCTCTGTTCAAATGAGTCGACTCTTTTGCCAGGAGGAGTCGACTCTTTTTCGACAGAGGACATGTGAGGCTGATTCCAGAGTCCAGGAGTCGACTCTTTTGGAGCATGAGTCGACTCTTTTTCTCCAGAAATGCAAAGATGTCTTTTTAAAAGCCATGAAATGCATCAAACAAGTTTGTAATCAATTTCAAGGATACTTATGCATTTATCAAACATATATAAACATCTAAGCATTCAAGATAAAGGGTTGCTCATTCCCAATTCTCTCCTAATCATACAAAAAACCTATCTTCATTCAAGGGTTTTGTGAATATATCTGCAAGTTGATGTTCAGTACTCACAAAATCAAGCAAAATGTCACCTTTTTGCACATGATCACGTATAAAATGATGTCTAATCTCAATGTGCTTTGTGCGAGAGTGTTGGATAGGGTTTTTAGTCAGATTGATGGCACTTGTGTTATCACATCTAACTGGAATATGTTCAAATGTTAAACCAAAGTCTTCTAATTGATGTTTTATCCAAAGCACTTGTGCACAACAACTTCCGGCTGCAATATACTCAGCCTCGGCTGTAGAAAGTGCAACAGAGTTTTGTTTCTTACTAGACCATGAAACAAGCATATTTCCAAGAAATTGACAAGATCCACTAGTACTTTTTCTATCAACTTTGCTACCAGCATAATCAGCATCTGAATAGCCAATTAAGTTCAAAGATGTGTTTTTAGGATACCACAATCCAAGATTAGGTGTGTGCTTAAGGTATCTAAATATTCGTTTTAACAGCAACAACATGTGATTCCTTTGGATTAGATTGAAATCGAGCACACAAACATACACTAAACATAATATCAGGCCTACTAGCAGTCAAATAGAGCAATGAGCCTATCATACTTCTATATAGCTTGGTATCTACCGAAATACCTTTCTCATCACTGTCAAGTTTTGTTGAAGTATTCATAGGAGTGCCCAATGGTTTCGCATTTTCCAGCCCAAACTTCTTGAGTAGATCTTTGATGTACTTAGCTTGGTTAATGAAAATTCCTTCCCTTGATTGTTTGATTTGAAGTCCAAGGAAGTAATTGAGCTCACCCATCATGCTCATCTCAAACTCACCCTGCATACACTTAGCAAATTCTTTGCAAAGCTTTTCATTAGTAGAGCCAAATATAATGTCATCAACATAAATTTGCACAAGCAACATGTTATGATTTTTAACCTTTATAAAAAGAGTTGTATCAACCTTACCTCTCGTAAAATCATTTTCGGTTAAAAATTTGCTTAGCCTTTCATACCAGGCCCTTGGAGCTTGCTTTAAACCATATAATGCTTTAGTAAGTTTGAAAACATGTTCTGGAAATATAGGATTTTCAAAGCCAGGAGGTTGTTCAACATACACCTCTTCAGAAATAAAACCATTCAAGAATGCACTCTTCACATCCATTTGATAGAGTTTGAAATTCTTGAAACATGAAAATGCAAGCAACATTCTAATAGCTTCTAATCTAGCTACAGGTGCATACGTCTCATCAAAATCAATACCTTCTTCTTGACTATAGCCTTGAGCTACAAGTCTAGCCTTGTTTCTAATAATGGTTCCAGATTCATCCATCTTGTTTCTAAACACCCATTTGGTTCCAATTACAGGATGATCTTTAGGTCTAGGAACAAGATTCCAAACCTTATTCCTTTCAAATTGGTTTAATTCTTCTTGCATGGCCATAATCCATGACTCATCATTTTCAGCATCTTGAAAACATTTTGGTTCTATTTGTGAAAGGAAAGCAAGATGATTACACACATTTCTAAGAGATGATCTTGTTCTTACCCCTTGTGATGGATCACCTAGTATTTGCTCTGTTGGATGGTTGTGGACAAATTTCCACTCCTTTGGCAATCCTTCATTCTCATTTTGTTGGCTTGAGGAGTCATCTTGATTTCCTTTGTCATGTGGTGAAGCTTCATTTTGAGTTTGATCAATGTTCATCTTATCCAAGTTCTTCTCCACATCATCTATATCATCATTCACAGCCTTTCTAGACAAAGAGTTTAGTTCATCAAAAGTAACATGAATTGATTCTTCAACAACTAAGGTTTTCTTATTGTAAACTCTATAAGCCTTGCTATGTGAGGAATATCCTAGAAAGATAGCTTCATCAGATTTTGCATCAAATTTACCAAGGTTGTCCTTGTTATTATTTAACACAAAGCATTTACATCCAAAAGCTCTAAAATATGAAACACTTGGTTTCTTGTTTTTCCAAAGCTCGTATGGGGTTTTATTTAAAAATTTTCTTACCAAAACTCTGTTTAACACATAGCAAGCTGTGTTAACAGCTTTAGCCCAAAAATATTTTGGCAAATTGTTTTCACAAAGCATTGTTCTCCCCATTTCTTCCAAAGTCCTGTTTTTCCTTTCAACAACTCCATTTTGTTGAGGAGTTCTAGGTGCTGAAAAGTTATGTTCAAAACCATTTTCATCACAATATGTTTCAAAAGGTTTGCAATCAAACTCACCACCATGGTCAGTCCTAATTGCTGTGATTGTAAATCCTTTTTCGTTTTGAACCCTTTTACAAAATTTGGTAAAGAAAGCAATTGTTTCATCTTTGTGAGCTAGAAAGAATGTCCATGTAAACCTTGAGTAATCGTCAACAATGACAAGAGCATATTGTTTACCAGCTAAGCTTAGAGTTCTAGTTGGTCCAAACAAATCCATATGCAATAGTTGAAGTGGTCTAGAAGTAGAGAGCATGTTGGTAGATTTAAAAGATACTCTGGTTTGTTTTCCCATTTGACATGCATCACAAGTTTTGTCTTTTTCAAAATTAAGTTTGGGAAGACCATTTACTAACTCATTTTTAGAAATTTTTGAAATAATACTCATACTAATATGGCCAAGCCTTCTATGCCACAACCAACTATCCTCTTTGCTCACAGCAGCAAGGCATTTGATCTTACAAGAAGATAATTCATTTAAGTTGAAAGTGTAAATATTGCCTTGTCTTTGGCCAGTCAATATGATCTTGTTATCATTTATGTTTACTACATTACATTTAGATGATTCAAACACTACTTTGCAACCTTTGTCACACAATTGACTAATGCTTAACAGGTTGTGTTTAAGTCCTTTAACAAGTAGAACATTCTCAATAGAAGTTGAAGAATTTTTACCAATACTACCTATACCGATGATCTTGCCTTTGCTATTATCTCCAAAAGTGACCAATCCTCCATCTTTTGGTGTGAGAGAAGTGAATTGAGTTTCATCTCCAGTCATATGTCTTGAACAGCCACTGTCCAAGTACCATTGATCCTTTTTGGAGTTGGCTTGAAGACACACCTACAAAATAAGCAACTCAACCTTTGACCTTTGGTACCCAAATCATCTTGGGTCCAGTGGAGTTAGTCTTCAATGTTCCTTTTGGAACCCAAGCTTTCTTGACAACATGAGATTGTTGTATAAGAAAACATTGATTTGCAAAGTGACCTCTCTTATGACAATAGAAGCATGTGATTGGTGCTTTTGAAAACTTTTTATGTTTAAAAACATTGTAACCTATTCCAGCCTTGTCAAGAGAGCAATTTCGTTTTCTAAGCATAACATCAAGTTTATCTCTTCCATTGACACATTTAGAAAGAGATTTTTCTAAATCAGTGACTTTTTCTTTTAAAACAGAGTTTTCATTTTTCAAAATGTCATTTTCATTTTGTAACTCTTCACTTTCTTCTGTGAGAGTGAATACCATATTCTTGAGAAGATTGTTTTTGATGCTTAGCTTTTTAAATTCAACTATCAAATCATCAAAAGCATCTTGCAATTCATTAAAAGAAAAATCAGAATTAGTTACCTCTGTTTCTTCTTCATGTGCCATAAGACATAGGTTGGCTACTTCATGAGTTTCAGATTCATCTAAGCTTGAATCCTCACTGTCACTCCATGTTGCAGCTAGAGCCTTCTTCCCTCTTTCTTTCTTTCCTTTCTTTTTCAGCTGAGGACACTCATTTCTCATGTGTCCTGGCTTTTTGCATTCGTAGCATATGATGGTAGAATCCTTGTTGTTGGATTCACCTTTTGCTTCAATCTTCTTTCCTCCCTTCCACCTTCTTCTCATGAATCTCTTGAATTTTCTTGTGATGAGAGCAAGATCTTCCTCATCTTCTTCTTCACTTTCAGATTCATTTTCTGATGTGGTGGTCTTGAATGCAACCGACTTCTTTTTCTTGTCCTCTTCTTCTTGAGCATTCTGTTTTCGGGTTAGCTCATAAGTCATAAGAGAGCCAAGAAGTTCTTCAAGAGGTAGAATGTTGAGGTCTTTAGCTTCTTGAATGGCTGTCACCTTTGCTTCCCATGTCTTTGGCAGTGATCTTAAGATTTTTCTCACCTGTTCACTGTTAGGATACACTTTTCCAAGAGACTTTAAGCCATTTACAATGTCAGTAAATCTGGTGAACATCTCAGTTATAGACTCATCAGATTTCATTCTAAATAATTCATAGTTATGCACAAGAATGTTAATTTTTGACTCCTTGACCTGATTTGTTCCTTCATGAGTTACTTCAAGTCTGTCCCAAATTTCTTTGGCAGATTCACAGGTAGAAATTCTATTGAACTCATTTGGATCTAATGCACAATATAAGATATTCATAGCCTTAGCATTAGATTGCATAAGCTTCATGTCATTCTCATCCCATTCATTTTCAGGTTTGGGGATAACTTCTCTTTCAATAACTTTGCTGGGAGTTTTAGGACCATTAACGATAATCATCCATAACTCATAATCAACGGATTGAATATAAATCCTCATTCTATTCTTCCAATAGTTGTAGTTTATACCATTAAACATTGGAGGTCTATTAGTGGATTGACCCTCACCTAGAGAGCTTCCAAACATGGTTGCCATGGATCAACTCTAAGGATGTTAAGCCTTTAAACTAGAGTACTAGCTCTGATACCAATTGTTGGCCCAAGTAGGCAACCCAAGAGGGGGGGTGAATTGGGTTTTATAGAATTTTTAACAAGAGTTTCAACTAAAAAATCGTTTATGGATTTTAGTAACAAATAATCAAAGTATATGTATCAAGCAAATGAAGTGTACATTAGAGCAAGTATTTGCAAGCATGCATAATAAGCAAGTAAGCAAAACAGAGGCAGAAGAAATATGCACCAGATTTATAGAGGTTCGGCCAACCTTGCCTACGTCCTCTCTTCTTCGATCATTTCGAAGGAATTCCACTATGCAATACACCTTACACAGCCGCTGGTTGTGCCACGAGTGCCCAGCTCACTCTTTACAAAAGCTTCTTCCCAAGCTTTCAAAACCCAAGAGATTTTGTCCAAGCTTCTCTTAAACTTACAAGTGTTTTTTCCAAGAACACTTAAACTTACAAGGTTACAAACCCTCCCAAACAAGAATGAATGAAGATTATACAAAGAGTGACTCTCCTAGTGAGTATACAAATGAATACAACTCAATGGATAACTTTAAACACTCAGCAAGAATATGTAACAGTTAGGTGCAGGTGATTTTTAGCTTTGAAGCACTTGATATGAATGGTATAATTGCTCTTTCTTGCTTCTTTGAAGCTGTATATATCTCATATATATAGGTATGGATCGATTCTAGCCGTTGGAGAAGTATGGGAGAAGATTTGGTTGTGTTTGTGCCCATACCGTCTGTCAAAAAACTAGCCGTTAGAGTCTAGGAGTCGACTCTTTTCTCAATGAGTCGACTCTTTTTGCATTTCAGCAGATTTTTCAAGTTTCTGTCCAAATGAGTCGACTCTTTTGTCCTAGGAGTCGACTCTTTTCAGCAGTCTGCAGAATTGTTTGTTCTCTGTTGCAATGAGTCGACTCTTTTTGGCCAGGAGTCGACTCTTTTAAGCTTCCAGCAGAATTCCAAGGCTCTGTTCGAATGAGTCGGCTCTTTTAACTTGAGGAGTCGACCCTTTTTCCAAAAACCCATATTTTTGTAACTTTTCTTCATTCTTTTTCAAAGCTTCCAATCTCTTCAAGGATCATCTAAATAGGCTTTTTAAAGCTTGCAAACACTTCTTCAAGATTAGATGACTCCAAGAACATCTTCAATCCATTCAAGGTGAGTTTTTCTTCATTTTCATCACTTGTAGAGCTCTTCCATTATCATAGCTTCATCTATTGATTCAAGTCTTCTTCAATATCTTCAAGAGAGCTTCCATGACTTAGAATCTTCATTTCTTCAAACAACATGGCTTTTCCATGGACTTCAACAACTCAAGAAAGCTTTACAAATCTTGTGATTCCTTCCATGTCTTCAAGACATCTTTACATCTTCTAAGAAAACTTCCATATTTTGAGTTGGTATCTTTTTCTTCCATTCTTGCAAGATATCTTCAAGTACTCAAAGTCTTCAATCTTTTAAATCAATACTTTGATCATTTTCATTCTTCTTCTTTGATATCCATCATCTTCATTCTCTTGTAACATCACCATTGTAGAATACATCACTCCATCATGCTTTTTATCATAAATCCTCTATTATGATAAGCTTCAAGTCAAGATCTAATTAATAATTCATCTGCACACTAAGTAGAATTATTAGATCATTTAACCATGTTTTGTTATCATCAAAATCAAGGCATTGACTCAACAATGTTCCCATGAGAGGGGATGGGATCCAAAGGAACTGCCTCTCCACCTACCAAACACGCAATCAGCTTACCAGATTGAGAAACCTGGGGAACCTAAGGAGAACCTGCATTGTCCAAGACTCTTTGACCCCTTGACGAAGCTAGACCAATCTGAATATGCTCAACATCTGGCCTTAAAATCTGCTTAGCTATCACATAATTTGAATTTGATCCTGCTACTGCCACCTCTGTCTGATCTTGGTCATCCGAGACAGTAGTACCTTGATTCTTATCTTTTCGCTGCTGATCTTCATCTGCCTTCTGAACTCCAGACGTTTGAATTTGCTCGATAACCTTAGCTGCCACAGAAATCTTTACCACATCTAGAGTGTTGCTTGTACCTGCTGTAGAATCCACTAGAATGACATTAATCCCAACTGATGACCCCACAGTATTTTTTCCACCTATTGCTGCAACTGCTTTCTTAAACTTATCATCTGCCCTAGCTTTGACTTGGCATCCATCCATGGAGTGGCCAACCACCTTGCAATGGGAACAATATCTAGGCAGATTTTCATAAAGAATGGATTGTTCCTTTAGATTGCCATTAGGGAGTAACAAATCAATAGACTGTTTGACCTCTTTAGCAATATCGATCTCCACTAAGGCTCTGGCATAAGAAAACCTCTCCCTAGGAGCTGTCAGCTTGTTTGTGTAAATTGGTTTGCCTAATCTAGAGCAAATCTTACTCAACACACTAGAACCCCATAAGGCCAAAGGCAAGTTCTTGAATTGCACCCATACAGGAAACTTACTCAGTTCCTCATTCTCAAAACAAAAATATTGGGACATAACCTTAAGTAACAAAGGTCTACCAAAAGCAATATATGGGCCACCTTGCATGACTTGCATTTGGTGCGCTTACTCCTCAAATTTGAAAATGATCCACCCACTAGAATGGAAGTGAGTAGACACATTTTGCACCTTCCAAGAATCAACAATCCATTTGAGAGCATTTCTCCCTGGGAAACGTCCTCCAAAGTATCCCACTAGGCAGAATTTCCAAGGGTTCCAACAATCAATCACTTCCTCTTCATCAATCTTGATTGGCCCCTCTTCTTCTACATCCACCTGAACTAACTTGCCTGCAGTACTAGGCTGCCTATTGCCAGCAAAGAGACTAGCGAATGAGGCTTTTCTTGTCTGTTCAACCTGCTGAGGCTTGGATGAGACCTCCCCACTAGCCTCTGTCTCAGGAACTTCGCTTTCCAAGGGAAAGTTAGTCTCTTTCCCATTTTCTCGAACACCTGGTGTGCATTCAATTGAGTCTTCGTCCCCTAGGGTTAATGAAGCAGCGTCTGAATTAGGATGACCCCCCTCAAGACCCTCCAAAATAGTAGGCAACCCTTCAACTGACTCCTTCAAACGCCCTGAGCCCACACGAACCCTCTTGGTAGCTTCCTCTACATTCGCAGACAGCTCTTGCTGCTTGCCATGGCTGACAGGCGCTGCTACAGCTTCCACATCATTTGAAGCTTTGTGAGTTGAGGCATTCTTAGCCTTGGTCGTGTACTTAGAAGCCCCAACCTTATGTCCACCATACCCTTTGCCCATCACTACAGGGAAATCGCAGCAGAATAGGGGTGAAGCAAACAGTTAAAGAAATCCGCTCAACCTACACCATCAATCCAACCAACCACGAGACATCTGTGTTAATCTGAAATAAGGCCCAGCAATCCACACCACGTCCCAACTAATAGATAAAAGCCTAGGCCTTCAACCTCCAACCTGAGGTTTGAAGAGAACCCAACTCGTAAAACACAACCAGAAAAATCTGCTTCGCTGAAACACTACGCTGTAGAATCACGAAAATCTGATCCACCAGCAAATCACCCACCCCCACTGAATAAATCAGTGAAGATAACCAAGAAAAAGTAATAGAAATGAACACAGGCAGAACGCAAGGCAGCTGAATCTCCAATAAAGTTTCATTTTTATATATAGTATCAAAAAATTCTTCGGATTTTGGCTTTTGTAGTATATAGTTACACAAAAGTCACAAGACTTACAAAGAAGTAGATTGTAACGAGACAACCGTATCACCAATGTTAGTAATGAGGTGAAGGGTCCTTTTGGATATTTGGACCCGAGAATTGCCGGCATCGGAAACTGGCTGACAAATCCGACATGTGTATTCCACCCGAGTGTCTAGCGGTGTTTGTTGATATTGCAGTGCAGTGCTTGGCTGAGACAGGATCGGAGCGGCCATTAATGAGTGATATCTTGCGTAATTTGGAGAGGGCATTACAGTTACAGGAGATTGCTGATGTTATGGAAGAATTTGGCTCCTCATCAGTTATGGTGAGAACTGAAAATCTCAAGTTAAATGCATAAGGGAATCATGGGGTGTGAAAGAGTCAAGTCACAAAATCTTTAAATTAAATCTAAAACAGATGGAAAGTACATTTTAGTGCATTGTATTAAGGTTTTTGAACTCATAATGAGATGACAGTTTATAAATCATTAGTTTTGAATTATGAGGATGTGTTATAACCGTATGTATTGCATTGAATATCTCCGTCTCCTGCCAGAACTTGAGATGGGGAGCCTTATGGAGGGTACACCGTTTCAAACACAAACATGTAAATTAAAGAAGGATTCCAACCCACTTTTTAAGTTTTTTTTGCCCTTTTGCAAAGCTTTTAAAATCAACGTTCATCCGCCATTCAAAAGTTTTGTTAGTGTTATATAATTTGCTTCCGGATGTGCTTCATAAATGGAATTACTCCACAAGAATACGGGGTCGCGACGTAGTAAAAATCGAAAAATCCAGTGTTGTTCTCTCTCAAGAGAATTTCGCAAATATAGCAAACAACGCTCAACTAGCACGAAAACTTATCATTATGAATTGCAAATGAGAATCTTTTCTTTTTCTGATATAAAATAGACCGAAAACTTGTTGGTTTTGAGATGATGGTTGTTCTATGACTAGTGCAAGTACTTAACAATTAATGAAGGCAATAAAATCTAATTTATATGCAATTATGGAAAAGCTTGGACATTGTTGATTCAATCCACCAATTCGCAACAAAGGTTTCAATTGAGAGTTTTATAACTCAAATCAAGAATCGCACTTTAGATTCTTGATTCGGAAGATTTTGACCATAAATTCTTGGGTTCATGTTTGATTGAGCGTAAAAGGGAAATATATGATAGAACCCTAGAATCAAACCTTAGAAATGTGCAATACCTATACAAAATATTGAGTTGTGCATAAATATTACCAAGAAGGGTTATGAATCTAAGTTTTCTAATGAATCTCACACTCAATCAAATAAAACCATATAAATCTAGAGTTATAGCTTTAAAGTTCATACATCTCATTTTAAACCCTTGAAGATCCTTGGTAGATCTTCACAACCACATCCAAAAAATATTTAGTTACTAGAATTCATAATAAAAAGCATAAATGAAGATAAATCTAACATTAAACAAAGAGAAACTAGTATTTGGTTGCCAAGAAAGTGAGGAAAAATGATAAGAAAGTGAGAGAAACATCAACTTCATACATAAACATTCATTTACAACAATACAAAGAGAAATAAATAACAAAATGACAAAGTTTTGATGAAAACTTAACTAAAACCTTACAAAATCTCCCAAAAGTTCCTTTAAAACTGCTTCCTTGCTGCCCAGATCTGGAAATTCTTGAACCTCCCTTTTGTCCCCGCACACACAGCTTTTATATTCTGCAGAGAATCAGATTGTGTATAGACCGATCGATCGGTAAAGAAGTGCGATCGAACGGCTGATCGAACGGATTAGGACCCTCTCAGAAGTTTGCTTTATGTTTGCTATTGGAGGGCGTCCCGACGTCACTGATCGAAAGGCCGATCGATCAAAAAAATACCCCCTCTGAAGTTTGCTTTTTGTTCGCTATTGGAGGGCGTTCTGATGTCACCGATCGAAGGGGATGTGTTGTGATCGATCGGCCGATCAAACCTTCGAAGAACTATTTGATCGACCGATCGATTGGTTTGTTGGCCCGATCGAACGGTCTTCCTATTTTTTTGCCCGTTCACCTCGTTTTAAGCTCCGATTCCTGCAAAAAGTGCATAAAAGGGGGTTAATACATTTTGGGGGTTAAAATACTAAATTTAACTAACCAACTGCCAGTTTGGGCTTAGAGATTACTATTTCTAAGAGTAATCAACACCCCCCAACTATGCCTTTGATAGTCCCTATCAAAGTACAAGAGGTAAAACATAAATGTACAAGACATGTATTAACCTTATTCAAGTCATGTCTCAATCCACCTAGGTTGTGAACCATCGCAAGGTAAAGGCATAAAGCATGGAAGAAATAAAAGACATTGACGCGTACTACCAATGGCATATGACTCTAATGTCTCGCAACTCGTACAATTATGTCATTGATGCTTTGATCCAAGTCTCACAAGGTATACACTCAACTTTGAACATGAACACTTATAGTCTCTCAATGGAAAGCTCATTTAATGAGTCAATGTACAAATCATGTAAGTAGAGCAATTTCGAAACCAAAAACGAATAAATTGTAAGTGTATCGACTTAGCATAGATTCATGAAAGAATAATTACAACTTAAGCATAATTTAGAAAATTGATGACTTATACACAATTGAATTAAAGATTCATGTATCTTCGGATATTGAGGCCATAAGGATGATGAATGAAAGAAGAGCTTTGTAAGAGGATAGAAAGCAGTAATAGATTTCAACATATACATGCGCATTACACATGATGATCAATGATATTCTCTTTCAAACTTTCAACTTTTGAATAACTTTTGAAAATTTTTATCTTCCTTCACCTCACTTCTTTTGCATTTAATATATATATATATATATATATTTTACTTTTCAACTCCATACACTTCCAATTTTACAAATATAAGAGCAATGCACCAACTAGCATTGACAAACTTTTAAGCTTATGTGCATGTATATGAATATCGAGAAGAAAATATACACATGAAAGGGCTCAATGGAATGAAATGACCTATGCTTTTATAATCCGAAGAATACAACAAATCAAAACTTCAAGAGTGTATAAGGTGTCAATAAATCTATCTAACACTTGAACTTGTAAACCAAAATCAAGTATAATGAAGCTATTCAATGAATGAAGATTAACAAGAATAATCTTGAATAAATGTAAATCACTCTCCAAAGGCGATACATAGGCTCTAAAGCTCACAAGGTAAAAAATCTCCACCTTATAAGGACATGCATGTGTAAGAGTGAAACATAGAGTATCATATAACATGCTAGTGCACAACAATGTAAACTCTCTCTTATAATGGTTTTATGACAAAAACTTGCAATGCATCATAGTCTCTAAGGTGGATCAATCATTAACTCAAATTTAATAAAAAACATGGTATGGTACCTGTCTAAAACAACCTTGACACCTCTATCACAAAAATCCAAAGAGAAATGACATCAACAATCTACAAACATGGCTAGAGTGTCGAGTTATAGTAAAAAGCGATATTGATACCATACAATATCCATTACCTTGGTCGGAACAATACAAGTGATATGAATATCAATCGAAAAATATACCTGTAACTGAAATGCCAAAATACACCCGAGATAGACAAAAAATACAATAGATGTATACAAAAAGGGGTATGCCAAAATAGGAAAGATTACTATACAAACAGCTCAAAAATAAATACATCCACTATAATAAAAAAGATTTAGATACATCATATAATGAAATGAAATGCTATGAAGTGTACAATACATCTAATCTAACTAGAGATCAGAAAAGAAGTCCCTATCATCATCCGGAGGAGGTTGTCCAAGATGCTGGATAATCTCTTGGAGTCGAGTGGATTGTGTGTGTTGCTGCTGCTGCTGAATATCTGTCAGTTGAGTATGAAGCGTAGCAATGGCAGTGTCCTAGAGATCTAGTATAGCCACAATGTCGGTCTGCCACTGCTGGCGCTCTGTCTGCTAAGCAGTCAGCTGTTCTTGGATGGCTGCCAAAGTCTGAAGTATCATCTCCTGAAGTGGCACCTCCTGACGCTGAGTTCGGGGCTATGCCGTCTACTCCGGCTGATTTTGTTGCTGCTCCCCTGACTGGGTCTCGGCTTATGTCTGAGAAGGTGGCTGCTGAGAAGACGAGTGAGTTGAACTGGCTGCTCTGCCCTTCTTCGTCAACTGTCTTGCCGCCCTATTCTCTGTCACCCAGTCTATGATAGTCGAAAAAGATAGCAGGATGACATCTATTATGCTAACCCTAGCTGCCCTGATCCTCTCTATTAGAAAACAACCAAAGGGAATGTTGGACTTGGAAGTCGAAACCTGGGTCCCGACCCACGGTGCCATATATATGAAGTGGTGCAAGTCAATAGTCATGCCCATCCCAATAGCCCACATCAACTGCCCCCGCAACCTACTACACTCCACCGTCCTCCCTAGTGGAAAAATCAAATAGCACGTCCAGAGGAAAAGCGAGTGGTATCTGGGGGCAATCTGCCTAATCCTAACCTGGGATGAGCTCCAGGTTTCTCCCGTTGCTAGAATCTTGGCGCACATCTCCTCATCAGACGGCAAGTGCTCCCCGTTATATAAGAACTGATGGTCTGCAACCCTCGGTAAACCAAACTACTTGATAAAGAAATTCAGGGTGATAACAACATCTTTACCCCAAACCCAAGAGCGAATAATATGTCTGTCGCCAACGATGGGGTCCGATGATATGTTGGCCATGAACTCAGCCACGAGGGTGGCTGAGTACTGGCCTCTAAAAGAAGCTCATCCTAACCACTGGCGATCGGTCAATGGCTCGAGCCAACGGTATGGCTCCTTATCGAACTGACTCATGACCCAACACCTCTCCACTACCACTTTACGGCTGCTCCACACCCGACCGAATTCTCGCTCCTATGCTCTATCCCTAAAATGAGTAGCATCATTCTCTCACTTTCTCTCCCTCCTAGCTAGCTCTCGCTAAAGCTATTAGAAGTGAGCCCGAGTCTCAGAGGCCCTCTCCGCAAATGTACCCTCCATACTCCTAGTCTCGACCATCTACCTCTAATTAGGCTAAGTAAAGCTAGAAATGGAAGAACGGACAAAGATCGATGGAAGGAATGCCTCTCGTAGTGTAGAAAACCATCAAAAGATAAAGCAAGGTCCACCAAAGTGAGCTAGCAGGGCCTCACTGCTCCGATATATGAAAAGGCTCTAAAAATCTCTCTATCTCTCACGATCGAACGCAAATGAACAGTGAACTCTCGGGTTTATATAGGCAGCTCTCCTGACCAATCAATCAATTCTTAAACCGATCGATCGCCTCGCGTACCGATTGAAGTGGAGTGCCACAGATTGAATGGCTGATCGAACGGCTGATCGATCGATACTGCTTCCTTTTGATCGGTACGATAATAAATGCACACATGGCCGATTGATCGGGCAACTTCACCGTTCGATAGCCGTTCGACCGCGAATTATGCAATCGATAGGCTGATTGATCGGTTTGGCACACTGATCGATCAGAAAAACTGCCTCTCTGAAGTTCTGCAGAAAATTTCAAAATTTTCCACAGCAATATACAAATGGTGCCCCCCCCCTCTCCAACTAGAATCATGCTATGACCTCAAGGCATGAGAAACATGGGTGAGAAAAAGAACAACAGGGTGGGTAGGATGTGCGGGAACACGAATGTACATAACTAAACTACCAAAAAGATAAGAAAAACAAACCTATGAAGAGGACAACAGAAGAACAACTCCTAAATTATAAAACATGACAGGCCAATGTCACTCAAAGGCCGGTGGATCAATGAGATTCACACAATCCAACTCCCTTTGAAACAACTTAAAATACAGCTTTAACCGCTAACCATTCACTTTAAATGCCGAGTCGTTCATGAAATTTTGCACCTCAATGGCCCCATGGGGGAGCACTTCTTTCACAAGGTATGGTCTAGCCCACTTACTCCCCAATTTTCCCAAAAATAGATGCAATCGTGAATCATACAATAACACTTTCTGACTAACTTTAAAAGTTTTTCGAATGACATGCTGGTTATGAAAATGTTTCATCCGGGCCTTAGCAATTTTGGCATTCTCAAAAGCATCATTCAAGAGTTCATCTAGTTCATTGAGTTGGAGTTTGTGATGGGTACCCATAACATCAATATCCTCATTACATTGACGAATTACCCAATAAGCTTTATGCTCAATTTTGACGGGAAGATGACAGCCCTTCCCTTACACAAGTCTATAGGGTGACGCACCAAGAATAGTTTTATACCCCGTGCGGTAAGCCCACAACCCATCGGTCAATCAAAGAGACCAATCTTTCCTATTTGGATTGATGGTTTTCTCAAGAATACGCTTAATTTCCCTATTGGCCAACTTTACTTGCCCTTGTGTTTGAGGATGGTATGGTAGTCCAACCTTATAGACCATTTCATACTTACGGATTAAAGATGCAAAGGGCTTGTTACAAAAATGTGAACCACCATTACTTATCACAGCTCGGGGCATGCTATACCTACAAAATATGTTCTCTTTTAAAAATCGCAAGACCACTTGGTGGTCATTGCTGCTGGTGGCAATTGCTTCCACCCATTTTGAGATATAGTCAATAACAACAAGAATAAAAAGGTATTCACACGAATTAGGGAATGGTCCCATGAAATCGATCCCCCAACAATCGAATATTTCCAAAATGATGATGGGGTGAAGAGGGATCATGTGTCTCTTAGAAAGTATTCTTAACCGTTGGCACCTATCATATGCAAGACAAAAGGTATGCACATCCTTGAACATGGTTGGCCAATAAAGTTCACATTGCAAAATTTTGGTTGTGGTTTTTTTTTAGGAGAAATGTCCTCCGTAGGCATGAGAGTGACAAAACTCTATTACTTGTTAAAATTCATGATTTGAGACACACTGGTGAATGATTTGGTCCAGACAATACTTAAACAAAAGAGGACCATTGCACAAAAAATAATGCACATTCCGAAAGAATTTACGCATGTCAATAGATGACCATATGGATGGAACCTCACCGGTCACAAGGTAGTTTGCAATGTCCGCAAACCAAGGGGTTGAAACTTGCTCAATGGCATTCACATGCATAAGATGTTCATCTGGGAAATGCTCTTTGATAGGGATTGACTCCATGGCTCACCCATTAAAGGGAAGCCGAGACAAATGGTCCGCAACCATATTTTCAACCCCTTTTCTAATCATGCATTTCAATATGAAATTCTTAGAGCAAAAGTATCCACCGAATGAGACGTGATTTTACATCGGGTTTAGTGAGGAGATACTTTAGAGCCATATGGCCGATGTAAATGATGACCAATGATCCAATCAAGTAAGATCTAAATTTGTCTAGTGCAAAAACCACCGCAAGAAGTTCCTTTTCAGTTGTGGTATAGTTGATTTGAGCTTCATTGAGAGTTTTAGAAGCATAATAAATGACGTACGGCTTCTTATCAATTCTTTGTCCTAGGACAACCCCCACGGCATAGTCACTAGCATCATACATTAGCTCAAATGGAAGAGACTAATTGGGTGCACGAATGATTGGGGCTAATGTTAACAGTCCTTTTAACTTGTCAAAAGCTTGTTGATAAGACGATGTCCACTCAAATGGAACATCTTAGGACAAGAGATGACAGATAGGCCTCGAAATTGCACTAAAGCCCTCAATGAAATGCCGATAGAAACCGGCATGTTCGAGAAATGATCTAACCTCCTTCACACAAGTCAGGGCAGGCAATTTTTGAGTTAATTCAATCTTTGCCTTATCCACCTCAAGCCCTAGGGCTGACACAATATGGCCCAAAACTATACCACTAGTAACCATATAAAATGACATTTCTCCCAATTAAGCACAAGGTTACTCTCCTCACATCTCATCAAAACCTTTCCTAGGTTCTCAAGACAACCCTCATAAGTATCCCCATAGACAAAAAAATCATCCATGAAGAATTCAATGATTTGCTCAATCATGTCACTAAATATGCTCATCATGCACCTTTGAAATGTCGTCGGTACATTACATAACCTGAAGGGCATACGTTTGTAAGCATATGTGCCAAAGGGACAAGTGAATGTTGTTTTGGATTGATCCTCAAGGGCTACATCGATTTGATTATACCCTGAATATCCATCTAGAAAACAATAGAAAGCCTTGCCAAACACTCTCTCTAAAACTTGATCAAGGAATGGTAAAGGGAAATGATCCTTACGGGTCACGGTGTTAAGGTGACGATAATCAATGCACATTCATCACCCAGTTTGCACACGGGTTGGCACTAACTTATTATTGTCATTCCTTACTACCGTGACACCCGATTTCTTAGGCACCACTTGGGTTGGACTCACCCATTTCAAATCGGAGATGGGGTAGATGATACCCGCATCTAACAATTTTAAAACCTCACCCTTAACCACTTCATTTATATTCAGATTCAATCGCCTTTGCATTTGGCAAACTAATTTAGCCTCGTCTTCTAAAAAGATTCGGTGAGTGCACACAAGAGGATTAATCCCATGAAGATCGGTGATGGTCCATCCTAGGGCTTTCCTATATTTCTTAAGCAATGTTATCAACCCTTCCTCTTGACTCCGAGATAAGTTAGGGGAAATCATGACTGAGTAAGACCCTCCATCCCCTAAAAATGCATACTTCAAGTTGAAAGGCAAAGGCTTCCTCTCAGGAATGGGAGGCTTCTCCTCCGAAAGAATTAGTTTATCAGCACTAGGATGTAGAGGTTTAAAAGAAAGGATCTATTGACCCATATGTAGACACTGCTCACTCTCACCCTTTAAATGAGAAACCTCACTCAATGCCATGCTCTCACTATCAAGTGAAACGTGCGGTTCACCTCTCACTAATGCTCGCTCCAATGGGTCCTCAAATATCTCATTATCAAAGTGGTCTTGAACTATACTCTCTATGATAGCAACCTCTCGAATATCCTCACACTCTCCCTTTTGTTTAGCAACTGAAAAGATGTTAAGCTCAAAGGTGGTATTGCCAAATGACAATTTCATTAACCCATTCCTATAATGAATGATGGCATTAGAAGTAGCTAGGAAAAGGCGTCCCAAAATCACAAGAATTTGGTTGTGAGCTATACAACTCTCAACAAGTTGGGTATCTAGGACTATAAAATCAACTAGGAAGCAAAAGTTATCAATTTGGATGAGAACATCCTCAATGATACCTCTTGGAACCTTGATAGAACGATCCGCTAATTGCACCTGAGTAGGGCTTAATCCTCCTAGGCCAAGTTCCTTATACACCAAAAAGGGTAAAAGCTTGACACTAGACCCTAAATCCAACAAGGCTCGATCTATCTTGGTGTTTCCTATGGTATAAGAAATGATAGGACATTCGGGGTCCTTGAATTTCGGCATAGTGTTGCATTACAAAATAGCACTTTGATTTTCATTCATCATGGTGGCTTCCTTGACATGTAACCTTCTCTTGAAAGTACATAAATCCTTTAAGAACTTTGTATATGAAGGTATTTGCTTGATTGCATCAATGATAGGGATGTTGACCTTTATTTCCTTGAACACTTCATAAATTTTAGCATTTAGAAGTTCATTCTTAGGTTTGGTCAACCTCTGTAGGAAGGGAGCATGTTTTACTATGTCCCTTCTCTTCTCCCTTTCACTTTCACTCAAAATCTCAACGGGGTTGGTTGAGGTTTCCTCCCCCTCTCTCGGCTCTTTTTCCTCTTTCTCTTTCTCTTTTCCTTTTTCGTCTTTGTCAACACTCACTCTAGAAGTCTCATCTCGAGATGGAATGGTTTTGTCAATGGTCTTGCCACTTCTAAGGGTGGTTTTGGCTTGTACTTGTTCATAACTCTAGTTAAAGTCACTCTTACCCTCCGTTATGTGTACTTGCCTAACCGCCATATTAGGTTGAGGTTGAGTTGGGAATCTCCCCAGTCCATTGTGAGTTAAAGCTTGTGTCAATGTAGACATTTGCTTTTGTATGTCCTCAAGCAACCTAAAGTGTTGATCTATCACTTTTCTTGCTTGTCAACCCTTATACTAACCCCCCCTCATGTCATTGGCAAGTTGATAAACATTGTCCTCTATTGGTTTCCTATGGAGGGATTGATACGACCTTGGTTGATTTTGAAATTAGGTCACGGGTGCTTGTTGATGAGGTTGATGTTGGGGTTGGAATGCTTGTGGAGGTGGATGTTGTGGTTAGAGTGTTTGTGGAGGTGGAGGAGGTGTTTGATATGATTGAGGGTTTTGATACCCTCCTTGGTAGTTGTGGGAGTTTGAAGTCCCCTCATTCCTCCGCCCAAAGTTAGGATGATCTCTCCATCCCAGGTTGTATGTGTTAGAATAGGTGTTGCCCCCTCCTCTTGGATATTGGCCAACTGTGTTAACTTGGCCATACAAAGCCTCTTTCACACCCGGAATGATTGGGCATGAAGAGGTGTTATGCCCCGAGGTTTCACACACAAGACAACATGTTTCTCTCATCTCTTCATTCTCCACCGATTGAACCATTTTCACTTCAAGAGCCTCTAACTTTCTTGCTAAGGTGGCTACCTTAGCATTGACATCATCAACTTCCTTGAGTTGATATCTTCCTACCTATTGTTGAATGGAGCAACCCTTAGGATTTTGGGTCCTGGTAAGTGCCCAATCTCTAGCCTTATTAGCCAAGGTGTCAAAGTAATCGTATGCCTCATGGAGTTGTTTGTCAAAAAAACATCCCCGCACACATGGACTCGACAAATTGCTTAAGTTGGGGTGTCAAAGAAGAGTAGAATGTGTTGATGACATGCCAATCGGTAAAACCGTGATGAGGACAAGAATTTAAAAGATCTTTGAACCTCTCCTAACATTAAAAGAAAGTTTTCCCCAATATAGGAGAAAATTGAGAAATTTGCCTCCTTATGGCTTCGGTTCGATTTTCAAGAAAAATTTACTCAAAACTTTTCCTTGAAAAGTAGCCCAAGAGTAGATAGACATGGGCTACAATGAGTTAAACCAAAGCTTGGCCTTGTCCTTCAAACAAAACGGGAAAAATTTCAACAAAAATACTTCCCTTGGACACGAGTTATCCATTGCAATCGAACAAGCATCCTCAAATTCCTTAAGAAAAATTTAGGGTTGTTCCAAATCCATTCCATGAAATTGAGGCAACATTTGCATCATTTCTGACCTAATGTTTAGAGTGTTGTGGTGGGGCGGGAAAATAATGCACGATGTTGGTGTTTATCTTGGTGGGTTTAGGTAATTGATAAGTTGATTTTATACTAATCAATTTAATATCTTTAGCATCTTATATGTTAGCTCTTTAGGATCTTTTATTATATTTTTACTTGTTTTTATTCATATTTTGTAGATTAGAAAAGATCAAGGTGATTATGCAAATTCATGGAATTTAGTTGGAAGAATCGATCAAAACATCGTGGAGGAGTGCTTGAACTCATTATATGTTTTTAAGTCGATAGGAGACACAAAAGAGGATGATTTAAAGAGAGCTTAAACTTTTACTTGGTTTTAATTTGAGCTTGGAAGTTAAAGTGAAGAAATTGTGAAGTTATGATAGCTGGAGTCAACTCCTATTCTAAAAGAGACGACCCTTGGTGAAAGTGAGTTAAAAAATCGCACCTTTGTTCAAAAGAATTGACCCATGGTTCAATGGAGTCACCTCCTTGACTGCCAGAATGAAAGTGAACTCTCTGTTAAGAAGAGTAGACACTTCTAAACTCAGGGGTCGCCTCCTTGTCACAGCAATAAATCTGAAAAAAAATCAAGGGATGAAGATTTGATGCGGTTACGGTATTTTGGCCATAACAGTCAACTTAGGTATCGGATTAAGGCGATTCTTATGGCATTGGAAAGAAGACTTAAAGCTTTACAACTTTTATTTCCCGAGAAATTTCATGAATCGAAATCAATCATGGTAAAAAAATAGGCCACAAATTGACAAAAATATGAAACCCGCGAATTTAACAATATTTCTTTCCTACTTGTAACAGGTTTCCTTTTTCTTTAAGACTGTTGGACTCTTAGAATATAAATAGGAGAGAAAAAGGATAGAAGAGGGAGCCGACGTGAGGAGATCGAAGGAGGGAGATCGATAGAGAATAGTGAACATCAAAAGAAGAAGGGAGCCGAGTTCCTGAGTTTTTCATTCTTCCGAATCCTCTTCAATTTCTTGATGTCAAACTCTTTGATTATGTTTTTACTAGGTTTTACTATGAACTAATTTCTATTTTCTAGGGCTACGATGTAGCCTAACTATGACTATGTGAATCTTTCCTTTCATTAGATTAAACTAGTAGTTGTTTCATATTGTTGAGTATTTCACTCTGGACTTAATGCATGTGAATGATTGATCACCATTTACATAATATGGGATTCAATTTGAGACTGAGAAGTGATAATTATTTCAACCTATGTTTGAGATACCATAAGTAATTTGTAGGATAGAGATATCTATGGACTTGTGTAATCTTTATGAGGGTTCTATGCTCTTAATGAAATCTGACAATTTTAGAATTTTCACAGAGATGTAGAAAGTTTGCTTATTAGATTATTTCGTTAATGCTTGAGAAAGATTAGTGAATAAATTAGAAAAATTCAATTATCAACAATAGGAAGTAGTTATATTTAATCCAATTAGGAAGTTCGCATAGGATTAGTTATGGTGAATCGGACACCCTAGAAACTTGTTTTATAGATCTCAATGTGATTATTTAATTTTGTTATTTTAACTTTTCTAGTTCAACAACTCATTCCTATTCGAATTATCAAATAGATCGTAATTTAATCAATTTTGGTACTTATTAGTAATTTTTCAATCCTCGTGGGACGATACTCTTACTCATTCACTTTATTACTTGTTACGATTCGTGCACTTGCGATTTCAACCAACAGTAATCCCTTAGAGTTTGTAGAGGGGAAACCGCCACATCGCCATGGTTGCTCCCTCTCTCAAACTCCTCATTACCATCCGCGTTAAGTTAGACATTAGGATGAATGGGTGGAACATTAGGTAAGTTTGCTTCATTTAGATTTGCCATTAGGATGAAACTTAGGTCAACCACTAATGGTAAGCTAGGTGTTGGTGAATATGTGTTTGTGCTCTCACTGCTCTCAATGCTCTCAATACTCTCAATTCTCACAAGACGATGGTGTACGTCCCTAGTGAAAAATGACATGCAAGAATGAATGCACACATAAAGTTGGACCGTTTGGGTCGTTCAACACATCATACACAATTCCCTAGGCTGGACAACAGTTTTTTTTTTTTCGATTCTAGGCTAGACAATGGCTTTTTCTCAATTCAATCCTGTACCTCCAATCTCCACATGCGTAAAATGTACCACCAATTTGCACCTTAAACACACTAACCTATCTCCACTAAATACTCCCGAAGAGGAAAAAATTCTTAACAAAAATCCAATGCAATTATACTATAACAAAAAAAAGAAAATAAAAAAATCCCTAGAAAAACAAAACACCTTAAGAGAAATTAGAATGTACCTGGGCCCGTAGCCCGTAGATGCTTCCCTCGAGGGTGGTGATAAAATCCACCCTTTTTGCTTATTATTATTATTATTATTTTCACTTTTTTACAATCCTTAGCATCTGTCCAATGTAGCTTTTGCCTACGAATTCCCCGACAACGGCTCCAAAAATTGGTTCTCTCCCAGATGTGCTTCACAAATGGAATTTCCCCGCAAGAATACGGGGGTCGCAACGTAGTAAAAACCGAAAAATTCGGTACCGTTCTCTCCCAAGGGAATTCTGCAAATATAGCAAACAACACTCAACTAGCACGGGAACTTATCATTATGAATTGCAAATGAGAATCTTTTCTTTTTCTGATATAAAAGAGACCGAAAGCTTGTTGATTTTGAGATGATGGTTATTCTATGACTAGTGCAAGAACTTAACAATTAATAAAGGCGATAAAATCTAATTTATATGCAATTATGGAAAAGCTTGGATATGGTTGATTCAATCCACCAATTCACAACAAGGGTTTTAATTAAGAGTTTTATAATTCAAATCAAGAATCGCACCTTGAATTCTTGATTCGGAAGATTTTGACCATAAATCCTTGGGTTCATGTTTGATTGAATGTAAAGGGAAAATCTATGAGTAGGACCCTAGAATCAAACCTTAAAAATGTGTAATACCTATACCAAATATTGAGTTGTGCATAAATATTCCCAAGAGGGGTGATAAATCTAAGTTTTCTAATAAATCTCACACTCAATCAAATAAAACCATAGAAATCTAGAGTTATAGCTTTAAAGTTCATACATCTCATTTTAAACCCTTGAAGATCCTTGATAGATCTTCACAACCACATCCAAGAGGTGTTTAGCTACTAGAATCCATAATAAAAAGCATAAATGAAGGTAAATCTAACATTAAACAAAGAAAAACTAGTGTTTGGTTGCCAAGAAAGTGAGGGAAAATGACAAGAAAGGGAGAGAAACATCAATTTCATATATAAACATTCATTTACAACAATACAAAGAGAAATAAACAACAAAATGACAAAGTTTTGATGAAAACCTAACTAAAACCTTACAAAATCTCCCAAAAGTTCCTTTAAAACTGCTTCCCTACTGCCTAGATCTAGAAATTCTCGAACCTCCCTTTTGTCCCCGCACACACAGCTTTTATATTCTGCAGAGAATCAGATTGTGTACAGATCGATCGATCGGTGAAGAAGTGCAATCGAACGGCTGATCGAACGTCCATGGCGATTGAACCCCTGATTGAATGAATAAGGACCCTCTTTGAAGTTTGCTTTGTGTTCGCTGTTGGAGGGTGTTCCGACGTCATCGATCAAACGACCGATCGATCGGAAAAACGCCCCCTCTGAAGTTTGCTTTGTGTTCGCTATTGGAGGGCGTTCCAACATCACCAATCGAATAGGATATGCTGCGATCGATCAGCCAATCGAACCTTCGAAGGACTGTTCGATCGGTCGATAGATCAGTCTGATGGCCCGATCGAACGATCTTCCTATTTTTTGCCTGTTTTCCTCGTTTTAAGCTCCGATTCTTGCAAAAAGTGCACAAAAGGGGGTTAATACATTTTGGGGGTTAAAATACTAAATTAACAACTGAATTTAACGAATCAATTGCCAGTTTGGGCTTAGAGATTACTATTTCTGAGAGTAATCATTATAAAACTAAAGAAAATATAAAGCAGATAAATATAACATAACATAAGTTATAATAAATAGTCCTTTTGGAACTATCAAGTATTTATCAAATTAGTTCTTCTAGTACTATTAGGGTTGATATTCTGGATCACCCAATACTTTATTATATTGTAAAATAGAATATAAATACAAATGTATCTCTCCATTTTGTTCAGAGCTTCACTTTACCTCTCCCTCTATTTTCTTTCTCTCTTCTTCTTCCTTCATTTCTCTCTTCTCGTTTTCTCACTTCTTCTACTGAAGTTATGCCTACTTACAGAGCTAAATTCTAGTGTGAAGATTTCACACGCCATCTACCGCCATACTTCCCATAGTGAAGTCGGTGGAAAAAAGTCATCCATTGCGGCTAACTCATGTTCTTGCTAGGTCATCCACAATTATTCACCACACTCTGCCTGGGATGATCGTCACAAAAATATGCCTCATTAAAACCTTACTAGAAAAAAATTCAGTGAGAAAAAAATCTTAGCGAAGGAAAAAGAGTACAACATTTTGTGTAGCATAAAATATTGTGGGTGTGTCAAAACTGTCTCGGTAAAACCTTGCCAAGAAAACCTTATTGGAAAAACCATTGGTGAAGAAAAAAGGAGTACAATATGCTAGTCCCCCTCATTCATACTTCTGGTATAACTTTGATAGCTTCTCGAATATCGTTATTAGCAGTGCTTTAGTAAATAAGTCTACCAAATTATTACTTGAAAATATTTGTTGGACATTGATATCACCACTCTTCTAGAGCTTATGTGTATGAAGTAATTTTGGTGAAATATGCTTTGTTCTATCATTGTTGATGTAGCCTTCCTTAATTTCTACAATACATGTTGCATTATCTTTATAGGATATCATCGAGGGATCTTTGCTTAAAAAATAATTTGTAACTTTCTTTAATACGAGGGATCATAGATATCAATCAAATGCACTCTCGACTTGCTTCATGGTTCTCATTTGTGATAGAGCTTTATGTTGATCAAGAGAATAGCCATCATTTGCATAACCAATTAACTCTGGTAGTGACTCTATTGAATAGAATAAGCCAACATCTATTATTTTTTTAAGATAAGCAATTTATGTTTTACTATATTCCACTGTCTTGGAGTTAGTGCAGAATTATATATTGCTATTAGGTTGACAAAAAGTGCAATATCAAATCTTGTGCAATCTGCAGGATATATAAGAGCTCCAATAGCAATATGATATAGTACTTTAGGATCAACAATTTCTTCATCATCTCTTTGAGAGCGAAAAAGAATCTTTATGTACATCAAGTGGTTGGTAACCATAGGAGAAATCAATGGACGAATTTCTCCATATAATCTTTATATGTTAATTGTTGAATGAGAATTTCTTCTGATAAATGTTCAATCTGCAAGACAAGATAATGTTTTATCTTCCCAACATCTTTAATAACTAGGAGCATTAGTAGTATGTTCAGGAGTACTAATAAATAAAATATCAACATATATTACAAAACTAAAAAATTCATACTCGAACAAAAATGTATGGACAAATAATGATGAGAATATATCCTTCTTTCAATAGATATTTACGGGGACAATTGTATAATCTGCGACCATATTGTTTTGATCCGTAAAAATATCATTGAAGTTTGATAGAACATGACTTTTGAGATATTAAAATATTTACTTCAGACATTTTAAATTCTACATGAATTTTCATATGCATATTATTACCAATCCAATGCATATCCAGTTCTCCTGGACTGACAAATTAAATATGATTGTTATGCATCCTGTTCAATCCTTTTGATAATGGCAAATTAAATATAAATGCAAATACATCCTTATAGGATAGTATTTCTCATTATAGTCAATACCATGTTTCTACGAGAAACCTCGTTGAACGAGTTGTGCTTTATATCATATTGTTCCATTTTTCTTATTGTGCAATAATCATTTGTATCAAACCAGTTTTACATCTTTGGGTGTGTGGATTACTAGTCCGAATACTTTACATCTTCTAGTGTTTACATGTCCGACATCTGCTAGTGTTTGGACTCCAGGTTCAATATTTTCATCTTCTGGTATTTGGACTATAGGTCCGACATCTTATAGTGTTTGAACTACAAGTCCTAATACTTTACATTATGCTAATAAGTTTAATTTTAACTCAGTAGTTTCTTTTTATTTTGATCGATCATATCAACATCGACATTTGTTGACTGTCTATGGTTCAGTCTCTTAATTACTTCTGGTAATCGCAAGAGACACTTTAAATAAAAATATGTTATTGACAATAATATCATTTCTATTTTATCGTGCTCCTGTATTCACATTATTATTCATTGAAATCTCATTATTTCAGGTACCATTTCCTTTGCAGGGATATCTTTTCAAGACGTTTCTCTCCTAAGGATTCTGTTACAGGAGTTTCTTTAAGAAGTTTAGATAATGGAAATTCCTCTACTAGAGGTTAATTTTTTTCTTCAGGAATTGTGGAAATGATTATGATTTCCTATCCTTTTAGGAGTTTATTCTTCAAGAAATTTAGATATTATAATTTTTTCAAGAACACCAATTTGCTTGTTTTGTTGTGCTTTTCTTTTTCTGAAACTTTTTGCTTTTGTACCGACATGCCTCTCACCCTTCAAGCGTGTTTTAAAATTATTTGCTACTATATTAAGAGATTATCCTATAGGGATATCAATATGTGTTATAACATTAGCAGCTAGTAGGCAATTGATTTGTAATCATCTATAAGTAAAGAATTTTGTAAAATTCTACTTCTCATAGACTTGTCCAAGAACCAATATGAGATAGTTTCACAACATTGCAACTGATATCATGGTATATCTTATCTCCCCCTAATGGTGAGAAAACTAACTCATCAAAATGATAATCTGAAAAAATATATAAGCTAATAACAAACAAATATATAATTATTGTATATATGTATGCATAAAATATTAAAATAATTCACAGGGTAGATATATTAGTCTAACAAATCAAGCAATATATGAATAATTAATTGGCAAAAAGAATATTTTGGTTCTTTAGTAGATGTCCTTAAGAATTTTCAATTATTTGACGCATCATTGTTGATCCCGAATGACCAAGACGATCATACCAAAATATAAAATTCTTTCAAAATCAAAGCACTTCAAGTGCATCACTTTAGGTGATTTCACAATACAAAAATTTTTTGAGTCCAAAACACTTCTGGTGTATCACTTTAGGTGATCTCACAATTTTATAATATAATATAACCTAGAAGAAAAACAACAATTTCTTTACTATATGCTTATGGCATGAAAAAAAGAAGTGTAAAGAAAGATATTTTTCATTACCTTAATTTCTATATTATTTTCCAGCATATACTCTTGGCATGAAAATAATAGAAATAAAGTAAAAATATTTGTAAAATTAAGCAAATTTCTTGTACTTCTAGTAGAATAGAATGCATCATCAATATAAAGTTTTGTTCCTGTTGGTCACAATATCTTAGCTCTTCTAAAACTTAGCTCTTCTGGAGCCTTTAATCAATTTTGCAATGTCTGATACTATTTTAACATTAATTTAAACTAATGTTAAGTTATCAAAATATTTTTCTTTCAAAGAATTGTGTGCGTTTTGCACTGTCTACTAGGTATATATATTTTCCATTCATCTTTGAAATAATTAAATCATTAGTACGATCCATGTCTTCGTAGGCAAAATATATATGAAGTTTCATTGTAAAAATGATTTCTTCTATAGAAATCTATTTAATATTTAATCATTGTATTACAAGTACGTGACCAATAAAACATCTTTATAATTCTTGAAAGGTTTATTCAGCAAATCTTTTTTTATTTTGTTTTTCTCACATCATTTCACTTCTGGTGATATTTACAACCTTTAGGGTATCTCTATAATTTCAAAGATTATTACATTGCAATCACATGTGCGACAATATCCATGACTATCAAATAAAATTATATTTATTTTAGAAAATAATATAAAATTAGTCAAACGTATCGGCTAATCACGACACTTGATTCAATAAGCTACACTACGCTGAATTCATACCATCTAATCATGGATTAATATATATTGTACAATTGTATTCTTCTTTGAAATATATAAAACCAATCAAGCTACCGTGCATCAACGATGCATGTCAAATTAAGTGATGATTTTTTTTTTTTATCAAAAACTCATTATTTTATTTGACAACAGAAATCATTATTCAAAATATTTTTCTTAATTAAAGCTTACGATATTGCAACTATAGGAGCACGTTTGAGGTGTCAAATAAATGTTTCAATATATATTCGTCAGGAAGATTTCTTCCACATAATTTTTATTGTGGGCTAATTTACTATAACAACCCTAAAAATATTCGGTAACTTTAAAATTATTTATTGCCAGACCTATAGTAGTTGTATTAGAATTTGAGATGATGATATTTTTCGGAGTATGTGGGACTTCTTCCATAATTTATTTTGCGCATAAGTATTAATGGTGGTTAAGATAATTGTAAGGTTAGAGATTATATATCGGAGTTTTATTAGTGAGAGGAATTGGTTGTCAAGCTATTTGTTCATGCAAGATAATATGAATAAGTGTGTGTGGTCATTTGGTCGACTAAGAATAAAAAATAAGAGAGACGAGTTGTTAGAGTAGTAGGCCCGCACCATGTGAAGTGAACAAATGTCCTTTATGTGTCAATCATTACACCTCTCATCATGTCAAGCTAACAAATATGGAATTGTGTGTCAAAGTGTTAAGCTTCTTATCATGTAATGGCAACAGGTGGTGATAATGTGTCTTAAGGCCTAAGGCAAATCAAGAGGCTATATAAAGGAGGCCATTCGGCCATTGTTCCTCACTCCTTGCTCAAAGCTAATCAGGAGCATACGAATGTGCGGCCAAGTGGTTGCCAAAAAAAAAAAAAAAATGAAAGAAGAAGAGCTGATAGGGAGAGGGAAAAAAAAGGTAGAAAGGAAAAGGGAATTGTGGAAAAAATTCTACCACTTTGGTCTTAGTAAAATTATTTGGAGGGCTGTGGTGATCTCGTCAAAATTGGTGGAACACACTTGAGGTAATCGGATTATATTCAATATGCTCATTTCTAAATCTCTTTGCAAAGAGTTTATTCCTATTATTCTTAAATTGTATTCTTGTTGAATATTCATACTCGTTGTTTAATTTCCTAATTATATTTGTTGTTTAATCTATTAATTTCTTCCGGCATATCCTTGATTATCGTGTTCGTTGCTTCATTGATAAATTTATTTTTTAAAAATTGTTGGGTTATGTTTTGGTTGATGTGCAGTGAAACTGATTAATACAACTCCAAACGCACCCGTTGGCCTATTGTTTGTAAATTGATTATGGAATGGTGCCCCTACGGGGTATTGGTTAATGGATGGGTGACCTAGAGAGTGTTGGTTATGAAATTTGGAATTGTTACATGGCTCAGGTAACGTTTGGCATGGTACTGAGAAGAGTCAGGTATTGGGCCCAATGAAAATATTGGATTGATTATTACTAACGTGGTTTTCTGTGATTTCGATTGGCTCCCGATATTTATGATTTTTTTTAATCTGATTGGTTGAACTTATTTATTCGTTGAGCTTCATTCGTAAATGTCGTGAACTGAGCATTTGTACCCTGTCGCATTGTATACTTCCCGATTAAATTTTATTTTTCAGGTTAAAGCCTTTAATGTGCCAATGGAGTATAATTTTAAGACTGTGAAGAAGTATTTTTATTTTGGAGACATTATTGTTGGGAGTTATGTATCTTGGAGCCTAGGAAGAATTATTATTATGTTTTTAGTTATTTGAAGTTATAATTTTATCTCAAACATAAATTTGGGAGTCAATTATAGTTATACATTTGGAGTTACAATGTGATTAAATCTTATTTGAGGTTATTTATATATTTATTAACGGTCCAAATATTCAGGCTGTTACATTTACATAGTACATATTGTACGCACAACCACTTGTAAAATATTGCAAACTCCAGGAACATTAAATCTCAGCCTTGCAACTTCAATTGCATAAGCTTTGAAAAGGTTACAGTCTTCTTGCACTCATATATTTTTTTGTTGATAAATTTCATAATAATAATATGCTAAATAAGCAGTTGCTATAATAAGTATAGTTAAATAATCAAACCAATAAAATTAAAGTATGTGGTATATACCTGCCGTAATCAGCATAATTAAATAATTAAAGCAATTAAAGAAGGCAGTTTGCACTAGCCGTAAGAAGCTTTATCAACAGAAATTAAAGTAAGTGATAAGCAACAAAACTTAAAACAGGAGTAGGCAGTACAACCGTTATTTCAAAGCTTAAGTTAAAGCATAAATTAGAACAATTAAAATAAATAGGCTACACGCCTTAATAAGCATTCTTCAGGAATACTTAATTTCTTTTCTTTATTGTCCATAACGTCTGGACAAATCTCAACAATAAAAGAAATACATATAATAAACTATAATTGCAATAATATAATTTGATAACTATAAAAATCTCTACCAAACATATTAATGTTAGATGAGTATTACGATAAAAAGCAACAAATTAGCCAATTGAATAGTACTGTGCAATATACTATAAACTAAATAGTCACTGGCATGCTATAATATATTATATATCTTTCTCACAAAATGTGTACCAAGACTTCAGGTTGGTATATATTTTTTACGGAAAAAGAAAAACACAAGACATCTGAATATTAAAGAAAAATGTAAAATAAAGTACCTTTTTGAAGAACACAGATGTAGTATTTACCTTAGGTGGTTAGAACCTCGTGCTGATAATATGTTATGAAACTAAAAAAAAAATAAAGCAGATAAATATAATCTAACACAAGTTATAATAAACAGTCCTTTTAAAAATATCAAATATTTATTAAATTAGTTCTTCTGGTACTATTAGGGTTAATCTTCTGAATAACTCAAGACTCCGTTATATTGTAAAATAGAATATAAATACAAATGTATCTATCTATTTTGTTCAGAGCTTCGCTTCGTCTCTCTCCCTCTTTTCTCTCTCTCTTCTTCTTCTTCCATTTCTCTCTTCTCTTTTTCTCACTTCTCCTGCTGAAGCTATGCCTATTTATAGAGCCAAAGTCTAGTGTAAAGATTTCACACGCCATCTGTCGCCATACTTCCCACAGTGAAGTCGGTGGGAAAAAGTCATCCATTGCGATTGCGGCTGACTCATGTTCTTGGTGGGTCATCACAATTATTCACCACTGTTAGACATTAAAACAAAATACATCAACCATATATGTCTTTACCACTTTATACCCTATAATGGAAGGAAAAAAGAATAAGGAAAACAAGTGAAAAAGAGGACACTAGATGGGCTTTGGTCGACCCCACCGTTACCAAGGGCATGGTTAAAGAATTGTTTGGGTCCAATTCTTTTAACGACCTATTGGGGCCATAAGCTCCGAAAATTCAGCTCCGGGTGTTGGATCTGAATTTCCAATGCCAAGGGCGGAGTGACCATCGATCTTAACAGACACCACACCTGCAGTTCTAGTGCTTGTCTCCTCCACTGCATTAACAGCTTCCTGCTGCTGCTGCTGCCTTGCTAAGTCCAAATTCCACAGCACGTCGCCCATCGCGGGCCTTTCAATTCCCTTATCTGCCAGACACTTCTTCACTATCTCCGCGAATGTCTTGTAACATTCAGGCTTAATCTTTCCCTTCAAAAAAAGATCCCAGTACCCGAAACTACCCTTCACTGTAGTACTAACATGACTGCAAGTCATGATGCTAGGCCCAAATTCGGACAGCCCAAAATCTGCAACTTTCGCTATCCATTTCTTACTAAGAGAATTGAAAAAGACTGGGGTGTGGATTTGCCTGTGATTGATTAATTAACCTAAGTATTCAACTGTAAGAATAGATCAATTATTTAGGTACATCAATCTTATATGCAACTTTAAAGCAATAAAGTAAAGAGACAAGACACAAGATTTTAGCGTAGAAACTCTATTAATTAGGGAAAAAAATACGGTGTCACACATAGCCTATAACGTACTTAATACTATGAACTTTCAATAGTTACAAAAATAAACTGCCAACCCAACCTATTGATCCACAAGTCTGTATTGATCCACAACTATAGTAAGAAGTTTCAAACTTGACCACTAAACACCTACAATTCACCGTTCTCCCATGCTATTGATGTCAAGCTTTGGAATCCGCCTAAGACAATATGTGTGAAGTTCCTTGTTAACTAGAAGAAACACTCTAATAAATTTTGAAGCATAATAAAACTCTGTAAATAGCTAGATGATCTCTCTGAATGTATGCATATCAATTATGAAGCCTTCAGAGCCTTTATATAGAGTCTGGAATGTTTGTAGAGCCTTGAACGAAATGTATCTCGAACTAGGAAAGGATTCTTAAACCTACATGAAGTATAAGCTCGATTTCCAAAAACTCTGTCATTCTTTCGGATGGTTTGGCCTACTGTTCGAATGCCTCTACTGTTCGAATGCTCGAGTAAGCCATTCGGACGTCGTTGCCATTGGAATGGTCTGATGACCCCTTCGAATGCTCTACAATTTCTTTAACCTCTTTATTTTTCCTTTGCTGCAGCACCTTGGCTATCTAAATGCTAAAATTGTATATGAAGTGCTTTTACTTATAATTAATTAATCTAAAAATCTAACAATCTCCCCCTTTGACAATTCCCTGACAAAATACAATAAATAGTAATATACAAATAAAGACTCAAAACGATGTAAGTAAGAATGAACATGACGATCAACATGTCCAAAGAGTCTCATATAATCAACTGCGTACACAACCACAAACAAAAACCTAGTGAAACGCAAGTGTGGTATAAGAATACCAAGGCAATAAAAAAATAATAGTAAAAAATAATAATAAAGTCTATTACTCTCCCTTTTTGTTACAAATTGAAAAATCAAGCTCATGAGCATGAGGAATGAATATTAAAAGATAGGGATATATGCCCTATTTAGTCTAAATTTTTTAACAAAGTCCTAAGAAAAATTACCTCTAAAAAGTTTAAAAATAGGTCAAGTAACATTGTATGACGTGTAAACAGTAAATTCAGGACTCAAGTATTGAAGTAGACACAAAATACACTCAATGAATTGAAAATTTCAACATCTTATGCCCAAAGGCGTAATTTGTAGACATAGTCATGTGAGTGTTCTCGGTGAACTCAAAAGCTATAGAATTGATTTGAACACTAGCATATATCAATGTTAATGAGTCTATTCAAATTCTCAAGATCATTTAACAACTAGAACATAGACCAATCATGCTTGTGTGATTCGAACATGGAAAATCTCCCTTAATGAGATCATGTATAAAATCTTTTTCGAAGTTGAAATTTTCTTTCTTCTAGCTTCAGGATTCGTTCTTTTCTTTTGTGCAATCTCAATACTTAAAACATGGCAACCTTTTTTACGATTTTACCTAAAGGGTACATATTTTGATATATATCCATAGTGGTTTTCACACATGTTAAGTTAGGAATTCATTGAATGAAAGATGGAACATGAACATTAGTCAATCTAGTGTACAACTATCTTAAAGAACATAAAAATAGAGCAAACTAACAAGAATCACATACATATTACATCCACATTAGATGCACCAAGTGTGCTCAGTGATCACATGTCATTTGTTTTCGGATCACTCACAATGTAGGCAAAGATGAATGATTTTAAATCTAAATCATGTATTCAATACCTAAAACATGTATATTATCATTGTCGTGAAAAAAAATTACTCAACAAATCAAAAAAATACTAAATGATCTATAATCAGAAAATCTTTTTGGTATTTTTGAAATTGTTTAAAAATTTTTCTTTAAATCTACAACTATGAACATAACACTAGGACAAATGAATAAGAATTCAATAACTTCCTATGCTATATTAGGTTCAAGACCTTATATTGAAAGGTTGACCCCTACACCATTTCTAGGAGTATTCAAAGCTTCTAAATCAGATTTTTTAATTTAGACAAATTTATCATTTTTCATTTTTGAAATTACTTGTGTGTTCAGATCCTTGATTTGTCTTTGTAGTGCATTATTAGGCATTCTAGGTTACATATGAAGAAAAGATTTTTCTGAATTTTGCAATAGATTGCACCTAGGCTTAATATGTCCTACAACACCAGAGTGATGGTATACATGAACAAAATTAGGTGTAGTTCTTTGTGCCTCATAACGCCGTACGTTTGGACGCCAATATTGACTGTTCGAACACATTCTTCGACTGTTCAAACAAGGCGAAACATTAGAATCCGAGACATCTTCAACATACCTAGTTGGTTTTACATGTTTTTTGGTTTTTGATGATTTTGGATCATCCTGGAATGTCTCATATGTAAATAAACTAGCGGGAGGAATAATTTTGAATTGTTGTGCAATGTATTTTTTTCAAATCCAATTCCATCTTTGTTTGCAACTAATTTTTTAATGCTCCAATTATGATCAACCTTTTTAAAAACTATACTGAAACCCTTGAAAGAATCTTTAGTAAGAAATAAATTAGATTTAATAGTTTCTAGTTCTTATCAAGAATCTTGTTCTTTTCAAGTGCTTCAAACAGTCCCAATTTAGTTACAATCACTTTTTCATTTAGGGTAGTCCTGTCAGACTTAAGTTGTAATGCCTTGAACCTTAATTTTGTGAATTAATGTGAGATTTTAACACTTGTATGATTTTTATGTTATTATGGAGTCAATATTGACCAATTAAGGCCCATGTTGTAAAATATGCCTCTTGTATGACACACATGAAATTAATTCCCATGTGTATCTCCTAATCACACACACACACCCGTAGCAAACACACACACTCACCTGCCAAGAAGAAGAAGAAAAAGAAGAAGAAGAAAGAAAGAAGAGAGAAGAAGAGCAAGTGAAGAGAGGGAGAAGAGGAGGAAGAACGTTGGAAGGAGCCATTGTTGAAGCTTGAGAAAACATAGAAGAAATGTATGAACCCTAACCTCTTGTATATGTAAATTCCTATGTGTTGTTGTGTTTGGGGACTCTTTTAAGTCCCATTTGGTTACATTTGAAGGCTTGTAAGCATATGTTGAGGGATTAGAAGTTGGGGTTGAAAACCCCCAAATTTGTATATGTTGGGTTTGAGATTTCAAACCCTACATCCCTTTGACTGACTTGTTTATTTTGCCCCATCTTGAGTTATTGTGGTCTCCTTGGGTCAATCTTTGTACCCTAGAAGCATTTGAGGAGTTTAAGAAAGGTTTGATGAAGTTTGATTTTGATTTGAATGAGGTTTGGGGATTTTCAGGTTGAAATCTGGGGTTTTGTAGCTCAGGAGTCGACTCTTTTGCCTCAGGAGTCGACCTTTTTGTCTAGAGAGCTCCCAGATTCATTTCTTCAGCTCAGGAGTCAACTCTTTTTGTCTTCCGCTCCGACACTGTTTAGTAAAACAAGCATAACTTGCTCTACAAAACTCGAATTGATACACCGTTTGAAGCATTAAAAAGTAGACTCATAGACCGTTGTACCCATATAAAGTTTACACTCTAATTCCTCAGAGATTAGAAGATCTGGAATTTTGAAGTTGACCTAAAATTCTGTCCGTCACATTATTCTTCCAGAATTTTAGTCCACTTTCTATGTGACATAACTTCTTTATCCGAAATGTATTTACAGCCCATAATCTATCAAATTAAAGGTCTTTAAGCCTATTTTCAAATGGGACTACCTTAGAATGTGTTCATGTTCTTGCTTTGCATTAGGGTCTTGTGTTTGATGTCTCTATGTACTCTATATGTTGGAACGTCCTTATATAGCACCTTTAACGAGGATTAAGGTGAGTAACGATATGCCATGAGTAAATTCTACTACTTTCCAAATGTTTTAAATTCAAATCATATCATACAATGTTTTACATATGTTTTCAATACATCAATGTTATATTCAATTATAGATGTCATACTTTTAAAGGCATGCAAGTTATATTATGTTATGAATTGAAGCCTATGGATTAAAATGCTTACAAGAAAGAGATGCAAGACTTTTTCTAATGTATGGTGCCAACTCGAGGTCTTTCGTGGCAAGACCTTAAACTAGCAATGATGGTCCTATAATAGGGGATGTGAAATAAACTATCGCCATGTTCAGGAGACGTCCCACGACCTAAAGAGCCCTAATTGTTACCTTTAAGGTTATTGATGTGGAGTATAGCTCTAATGTTGGGTTGTGGCACCCTTATGTTTTAGAACGAGAATGATGATATGTTCAAATGTTTATGACAAGTTATGCTTTATTACAAGCAAAGATACGTTGCATCTCTCTTTTATGATACCATGTTTTGAAACGATAGAATGTTTCAATATGGTGATTATGCTATCTATGATTTCAAGTCTATGCTTACACGTTTCAAGTTCATGATTTATATGCATAAATGTTTATCTATCATTTTATAAATGTTAGTCCACGATATTTTCATGCTCATGCATCATTGTTATTCACTAAGCATTAGCTTACGTTTTCTCAAATGTTTTCAGGTAGCCAATCCGAGAGGCCCTAGGAGGAGGCCATATGTGGATTTTGAGCTACGGCCCACGGGCCTATGTTATGTTATGTGTATTTGAGCTGGACCCTGATGTTTGCAATGTTATAAATGATATAACTATGGCGGCCTCGAATAGGCCCATATGTATGTTTATGTTTTGGATTAGGCACAATTCTGCCATGTATGACACGATTTATGTTTTAATTTATGAATTCCGCAATTATATATCATTTTAAATGATTTATGCACAGGTGTTCAACTGGTTTATGTAATGCGGCCTTGGGTAGCCTTGCTACTGGCCGGTCATGTACCCTAAATCCGCATAGGCAGGGTTATTGGGCGTGACAGTGTGGTATCAGAGCACTAGGTTGACACAGTCAGATTGAGTCATGCCTAGATAAAATTCTAGGTTGACTTGTATATGTGCTACATGTATATAAGTGTATGTATGCTACATGGTTAATGACATACCACTGTGTATTATGTATCATAATATGTTATGTGCTTGATTGTGTGATGATTTTTGTCGAGTTAATCATGGCGCCAAATAGAAGAGGTCGTGAAGGGGCTAGAGAGTCCGAAGACCGATTTGATCGCATAGAAAGGATCTTAGATGAACTTGTTCATGTGGTCCAGGATACCCATAGTAACATCGCCAATGTGCCAGAGCAGCCGGCGGCGCATGCGCCACAAGGAGAGGTAGTGGCACGTACTACCATTAAGCAGTTCCAATAGTTGAAGCCCCCAACTTTTCAGGGGACTCCTGACCCAATGGCCGTGAAGTCTTGGCTTTTGGGAATAGAGAGAGTGTTCGAAGTGCTACCTTGCACAGATGTACAGAAAGTGACCTTTGCTACCTTTACCTTTGAAGGAGCTGCACTTGTTTGGTGGAAATTGAAAAAAGCGACAAAGCCACTATGGTTGTGGCCTAGGTTTCTGGAGATGTTCAATGAGGAATACTTTCCTGAGACTGTCAGAGATCAGAAGACTACGGAATTTCTTGGTTTGACACAAGGGAATATGATTGTTGCAGAGTACAACGCCAAATTCATGGAGCTATCACGATATGCCCCGCATATTGTGTTGTCGGAGACTCGCAAGGCGAGGAAGTTTGAGACAGGATTGCGATGGAACATTTGCAACAAGGTGGACATACTACGACTAGAGACCCATCAAGAGGTTGTACAACGAGCAACGACCGCTGAAAGGGCGAATAATGAAATGTCCCAATATCGGGAAAAGAACAAGAAAACATCGGGAGGTGACCCAAGCAAAGGGCAAAGTTCAAAGCGGAAAAATTCTAGGTTTTCTTGTGGGAATTCATCTACCCCACGGGGTAACACTATGAACCAATGGGGTGATATAACTAATGAGGCACCAACATGTCCTATATGCCAAAAGAAGCACCGAGGGCAATGTTACTATGGGAGCAAAGTTTGTTATGGGTGCAGCCAAGAAGGGCACCAAGTGAAAGATTGTCCAAAAAGGAACAGAGCACAGGGATCTGGGGTGTCAGCATCAGCCTTAGTTCAGCAACCTACGGCCAGCAGGAGAGAGAATCAACCACGGTAAGGCCGAGCTTTCGCACTTACCCCGGGAAACACCCCAGCTACCGACTTTGTAGTGTCAGGTATACTTCCTATTTGTGGTCGACCTGCACACATCCTTATTGATTCCGGTTCCACACATTCATTTATCTCATACCTTTTTGCTCAATACTTGCATACGTCTCCGGTACCTCTTAGTTATGTTTTGACAGTATCATTGCCATCCGAAGAGTCGATGTTATGTGACAGGATTTATAATTCTTGTGACATTCTTGTAGATGATGTGCCCATGTTTGTGAATCTTATACCCCTAGAAATGCACGGCTTTGATGTCATTTTAGGGATGGATTGGCTGTCCTTTTTCCGTGCTATCATTGATTGTGAACTCAAGAGAGTCGTATTTCATTCTTCTACCCACTCGGGACTTGTATTTGAGGGAGTTGGTGTAATGCCTCCACTCTATCTTATTTCATCCATGCAAGCACGCTATTTAATTCAAAAAGGGAATCATGCATTCTTGTGTAGCATTGTTGACACACATATTTCCCCACCATCCGTGGAGGATATTCATGTTGTCTGAGAATTTCTCGATGTCTTCCCTGACGAGTTACCTGGTTCCTTAGTGGATCGGGAAATTGAGTTTAATATTGATTTTAATTCGGGTACTAAACCTATTTCTAAAGCTCCTTACTATATGTCCCCTTTAGAGTTAAAGGAGTTAAAGGTTCAACTTCAAGATTTGTTGGAAAGGGGATTTATTCATCCTAGTGTCTCACCTTAGGGTGCTCCCATATTATTTGTGAAAAAGAAAGATGGAACCATGAGATTATGCATTGACTATCGAGAATTGAACAAGGTTGCCATTAAGAATACGTACCCATTGCTAAGAGTGGATGATTTATTTGATCAACTTCAAGGAGCCCAAGTATTTTCAAAGATTGACCTAAAGTCGGGTTATCACCAATTAAAGGTCAAGGCTAGCGATATGGAGAAGACGGCTTTTCCAACTAGATATGGCCATTATGAATTTCTGGTTATGCCGTTTGGAGTTACCAATGCATCTATTGCATTCATGGATTTGATGAATCGGGTATTCAAACCCTTCCTTGATGATTTTGTTATTGTGTTTATTGATGATATTTTGGTGTACTCTAAAAGTCTTGCAGATCATAAGCACCACTTAAGGATGGTTCTCCAAACTCTACGAGACAGGAGACTATATGCCAAACTGAAGAAGTGTGAATTTTGGCTACCGAGTGTGGCATTTTTGGGGCACATCATTAGCATGGATGGAGTGTCTGTTGACCCTTCGAAGGTTGAAGCTGTTGTAGATTGGCCAAGACCGACGAACGTGACCGAAATCAGAAGTTTTATGGGTTTAGCTGGGTATTACTGCAGATTTGTGAGGGATTTCTCTAAGATTGCAATGCCATTAACACAGCTCACCCGGAAGGACACCCCATTTGAATGGAATGAAAAGAGAGAATAGAGTTTTCAGGAACTGAAGAACCGATTGATGTCTACACCAATTCTATCTTTGCCTTCCGGGACTGATGGGTTTTTCCATCTACAATGATGCTTCGCATAGAGGACTGGGATGTGTGTTTATGCAACATGATAAGGTGATTGCATATGCCTCAAGACAATCGAGACCGCATGAGAAAAACTACCCAACCCATGATCTTGAATTAGCAGCTGTGGTGTTTGCTTTAAAGATTTGGCGCCACTATTTGTACGGAGTCACATATGAGATCTTTACTAACCATAAGAGTCTGAAGTATCTTTTCACACAAAAGGAGCTAAACATGAGACAGAGATGATGGCTCGAGTTAATCAAGGACTATGACATCCACATTCAGTATCATCCGGGCAAGGCCAATGTCGTGGCCGATGCCTTGAGCCGGAAGACCACCGCCAACCTAGCATGCCTGATTACGTCGCAACGACCCTAGTTTATCGAATTGGAGAGAGCAGAGATTGAGGTTGTTGCACCAGGCTTAAATATGATGCTTACTATCATGATTGCCCAACCAGCATTAATTGAGATTGTAAAGCAAAGACAGCCTGAAGACCCATACTTGTGGAAGATTTATGAAGAGTTAGGAACAAAGCCAAAGCCCGACTTCACCTTAAAGAATGGAGCTTTAAAGTTCAAAGACCACTTATACATGCCAGACATAACCGAGGTCAAGAGGCGAGTTTTGGAGGAAGCTCACAACATAAAGTTCACTATGCATCCAGGAGGCATGAAGATGTATTAAGATCTAAAAGAAATGTTTTGGTGGCCAGGAATGAAGAGGGAGATAGCTAAATTCGTGACACGATGCCTACGTTGTCAACAAGTCAAGGCAGAACATCAAAGGCCGGTGAGACTGCTACAACCTTTACCGATACCGGAATGAAAGTGGGAGCATATTACCATAGATTTCGTCGTGGGATTGCCAAGATCACCGGGGGGTTGTGATGCTATTTGGGTTATTGTTGATCGCCTCACCAAGTCTGCACATTTCTTACCAGTGAAGACTACATACTCCTTATCGAAGTATACGAACCTCTACATTTCAAAGATTGTTCGACTGCACGGTACACCAGTTTCGATAGTGTCGAATCGAGACCCAAGATTTGTGTCAAAATTTTGGAAGAGTTTACAAAGAGCTTTAGGTACCGAATTGAAGTTTAGCACAACCTTTCATCCACAAACAGATGGCCAATCAGAAAGGACCATTCAGACCTTAGAAGACATGTTACGGTTATGTGTCCTCGACTTTCAGGGAAGTTGGGAGGATCATCTGTCATTAGTGGAATTCGCCTACAATAACAGTTTCCACGGAAGCATTGAGATGGCACCTTATAAAGCACTTTACGGGAGGAAGTGTAGATCTCCAATCTGTTGGGTCGAGGTCGGAGAGAGAAAGATTCTTGGGCTAGAGATTGTGCAACTGACCACTGACAAGATCAAGATAATTCAGTAATGACTGCAAACTGCTCAAAGTCGTCAAAAGAGTTATATGGATGTACAAAGACGGGACTTAGAGTTTGAAGAAGGGAGCCACGTGTTCTTGAAGGTATCTCGTTCCAAGGGGATTAATCGTTTCGGTAAGAAGGGAAAGCTCAATCCAAAGTACATTGGGCCATTTGAATTTCTTGAACGGGTTGGACCCGTTGCTTACCATATTGCTTTTCCACCGGAACTTTCGTAAGTTCATAATGTTTTTCATGTTTCTATGTTACGGAAATATGTTCACGACCCGACGCACGTGATTGATCACTATCCTTTGATCGTGAATGAAGATTTGAGTTACATTGAAAGACTTATCGAGATCCTTGATCGTCGTGACCAAGTTCTTAGGAACAAGGTCATTCCTTTGGTGAGAGTTTTGTGGCAGAACCACACATGGGAGGAGTCTACTTGGGAACGTGAGGACAAGATCAAAGAGCATCATCCATTTTTGTTTGAGTGATGGCTTGTCTTAAGTTTGGGGACCAAACTTATATAAGGGGGGAAGGATGTAATGCCTTGAACCTTGATTTTGTGAATTAATGTGAGATTTTAACACTTGTATGATTTTTATGTTATTATGGAGTCAATATTGACCAATTAAGGCCCATGTTGTAAAATATGCCTCTTGTGTGACACACATGGAATTAATTCCCATGTGTATCTCCTAATCACACACACACACCCGTAGTAAACACACACACTCACCTGCCAAGAAGAAAAAGAAAAAGAAGAAGAAGAAAGAAAGAAGAGAGAAGAAGAGCAAGTGAAGAGAGGGAGAAGAGGAGGAAGAACGTTGGAAGGAGCCATTGTTGAAGCTTGAGAAAACATAAAAGAAAGGTATGAACCCTAACCTCTTGTATATGTAAATTCCTATGTGTTGTTGTGTTTAGGGACTCTTTTTAAGTCCCATTGGGTTAGATTTTAAGGGCTTGTAAGCATATGTTGATGGATTGGAAGTTGGGGTTGAAAACCTCCAAATTTGTATATGTTGGGTTTGAGATTTCAAACCTTAGATCCCTTTAATTGACTTGTTTATTTTGCCCCATCTTGAGTTATTGTGGTCTCCTTGGGTCAATCTTTGTACCCTAGAAGCATTTGAGGAGTTTGGGAAAGGTTTGATGAAGTTTGATTTTGATTTGAGTGAGGTTTGGGGATTTTCAAGTTGAAATTTGGGTTTTTGTAGCTCAGGAGTCGACTCTTTTGCCTCAGGAGTCGACCATTTTGTCTAGAGAGCTCCCAGATTCATTTCTTCAGCTTAGGAGTCGACCCTTTTGTCTTCAGCTCCGACACTGTTTAGTAAAACAAGCATAACTTGCTCTACAAAACTCGAATTGATACACCGTTTGAAGCATTGAAAAGTAGACTCATAGACCTTTGTAACTATATAAAATTTACACTCTAATTCCTCATAGATTGGGAGATGTTGAATTTTGAAGTTGACCCAAAATTCTATCAGTCACATTATTCTTTCAGAATTTTAGTCCAGTTTCTATGCGACATAACTTCTTCATCCGAAATGTATTTGCAGCCCATGGTCTATCAAATTAAAGGTCTTTAAGCCTATTTTCAATGGGACTACCTTAGAATGTGTTCATGTTCTTGCTTTGCATTAGAGTCTTGTGTTTGATGTCTCTATGTACTCTATATGTTGGAACGTCCTTATATAGCACCTTTAACGAGGATTAAGGTGAGTAACGATATGCCATGAGTAAATTCTACTACTTTCCAAATGTTTTAAATTCAAATCATATCATACAATGTTTTACATATGTTTTCAATACATCAATGTTATATTCAATTATAGATGTCATACTTTTAAAGGTATGCAAGTTATATTATGTTATGAATTGAAGCCCATGGACTAAAATGCTTACAAGAAAGAGATGTAATACTTTTTCCAATGTATGGTGCCAACTCGAGGTCTTTCGTGGCAAGACCTTAAACTAGCAACGATTGTCCTACGATAGGGGATGTGAAATAAACTATCGCCATGTTCGGGAGATGTCCCATGACCTAAAGAGCCCTAATTGTAACATTTAAGGTTACTGATGTGGAGCATAACTCTGATGTCGGGTTGTAGCACCCTTATGTTTTAGAACGAGAACGATGATATGTTCAAATGTTTATGACAAGTTATGCTTTATTACAAGCAAAGAGACGTTGCATCTCCCTTTTATGATACCATGATTTGAAACAATAGAATGTTTCAATATGATGCTTATGCTATCTATGCTTTCAAGTCTATGCTTATACGTTTCAAGTTCATGATTTATATGCATAAATGTTTATCTTTCGTTTTATAAATGTTAGTCCACGGTATTTTCATGCTCATGCATCATTGTTATTCACTAAGCATTAGCTTACGTTTTCTTAAATGTTTTCAGGTAGCCAGTCCGAGAGGCCCTAGGAGGAGGCCATATGTGAATTTTGAGCTACGGCCCACGGGCCTATGTTATGTTATGTGTATTTGGGCTGGACCCTAATGTTTGTAATGTTATAAATGATATAACTATGGCGGCCTCGAATAGGCCCATATGTATGTTTATGTTTTAGATTAGGCACAATTCTGCCATGTATGACACGAGTTATGTTTTAATTTATGAATTTCGCAATTATATATCATTTTAAATGATTTATGCACAAGTGTTCAACCGGTTAATGTAATACGGCCTTGGGTAGCCTTACTACTGGCTGGTCATGTACCCTAAATTCGCATAGGCCGGGTTACGGGGCGTGACATAAGTTGACTAATCAAGACCTGGCTATTATCAAATCTCTTAAAAAGCTTTTCATGATCTTTTTTACAGTTCTCGAGATTGATGGCCAGATCTTGATTAATCTTTTCCAAACTTGCCTATTTCAATTTTAGATTTTCATTTTCTTGAAAGAGTTGAATAAAAAAAGTAATCAAAATTTTCACAAGGCTAGTTGATTGAGTTTTAGGAATATTAGTCGAAACAATATAATTTTTAGGGTTTGAATCAGACTCGACAGATTCATTAGAATGTTCTTCTCATAGCATATCTGTGATCTCAACTTAAAAGACCTCATTCGAAAGGTTTAGAAAACTATTGTTCTCAAAAATAAGAGTGAACCAGCTCTAATAGCAATCGAAAAGGCCTGGGGGTGTGGATTTGCCTATGATTGATTAATTAACCTAAGTTTTTAACTGTAAGAATAGGTCAATTATCTAGGTACGCCAATCCTACATGCAACTTTAAAGCAATAAAGTAAAGAGACAAGACACACAAGATTTTAGCGTGGAAATGTTATCAACCAGGGAAAAAAACCACAGGCCACACATTGCCTCTAACGTACTCAATACTATGAACTTTGAACAATTACAAGAACAAACTTACAATACAACCCATTGATCCACAACTCCACGTTAATTCATAACTATGGCAGAAGTTTTAGACATGATCGCTAAAAACCCACGATTCATCGATCTCCTGTGTTATCGACATCAACCTTTGGAATCTACTAAAGACGATATGTGTGAAGTTCATTGTTGATCAGAAGAAATACTCCAATAAATTTTGAAGCACAATAAAACTCTCTAAATAGCTATATGATCTCCATGATTGTATGCATATTAATTATGAAGCCTTCAGAGAGTTTATATAGAGTTTGGAGTGTTTGTAGAGCCTTAGACAACGTGTATCTGAAATTAGGAAAGGATTCCTAAATAGGCATGGAGTAGAAATTTGATTTACAAAAACTCTGTCGTGCATTTGGATGGTCTAGCTTCTCATTCGAATGCCTTTGCCATTCGAACGCTTGAGTAAGCCGTTCAGACGCCCCAACCATTCGAACGGTCCGATAACCCGTTCGAACGCTCTGCAGTTTCTTTAACCTCTCTAGTTTGCCTTTACTGTAGTACCTTGACTTATTACTATATTTGATACATCTATCTAAATGTTGAAATTACATACAAAGTGGTTTTGTTCAGAATTAGCTAATACCAAAAACCTAACAAGAATTTTTGTAGTCTTCCCATCACGATGAATGATGCTCTGCCTTGCATGGGCATGAAAGTAGTGTAAGCCCCGTGCAGCACCAATGCAAATCTCGAGTCTCTGCTTCCATGGAAGTGGGGGCTTCTGGGTATTATATAGGTGATGTCGCTGGGTACCTTCGGCCATGAAGTCATATATATACTAGTATCATCTCTTTGCCATCCATGCAATACCCAATCAGAGAGACGAGGTGAAGGTGCCTGAGCTTGGACAACGTGGTTATCTCAGTCTGGAACTCACGTAAACCCTGATGTGAGGCTACACTCCCACGCTTGATCGCGACGGAGGTGGCACTGCCATCGATGTACCCTTTATAGACTTTGGCAAATCCACCAAGACTGAACAGAAGAGCAAAGAGAATCAATATAATCATTGATTTATTCTCTGAGAATCTGTTTGACATCTGACTTCTAAATGGAAAGGGTCCTGCAATATTAGCTTGAAGATTTCCAAGCCATTTAAGATCGCACCATGGTATAAATTGTATGAGGTCTCAACCCTGTTTTGCTCTGTAATTCCAGGGACAAGAACTGCATTTCTCGGCCATGTCCCATAGAATTCACAATGTAATCTTTGTACACTGGAACAATGAATCACATCTGCATGATCCTTGGCTGTTCGACCATTTAAATAAACTTGAAAACCCTTTGCTTGTCTTATCTAATATGCTTCATAATCTCTCAAAAATGTATCCTATCTAGCTAACTGAAACCACCATTACGAGGGAAGAGCCATGTGAGACTGTCATACTCACTGGGCTCCATAGCTCTGGATCCGCCCCTGCTTGGGGATGAAACCAGTGAAAATGGAGCAAATGAGAGTTTCAGACCCCAACATAATTTGGTTGAACCGACATCCTGGGCTGGGTTTATATTTGGTCTAGTTGACATTTTTTTTCTTGTCATTTATGTTTCCCCACCAGGACTCCATACCATGCTGGTATCATCTTTTTCCACATCTGAAATCAAAATGCCTCACTCATTGTGCCATAATGACTGAAGTCACAAGACAACAAATCATGGTTGTTAGAAGTCTAACAAAATTTCCACTTTTGATAGGCATATTCAAAGCAAAGTTAATTATCTTTCGACCTCAAATGGAAAAACAAAACCTGTAGTCAATGTATTTGCGGTTCCTACAAAGAGAAATTAAGAGGATTGCAGGAAAAGTTGCTATAGTTAGACAAAATTTTGTATTCTTACAGTCAATTCAGAATGAGTTGGCAACTAGAACGTTTGATAATAAATCAACATTGATCGGAATTATACAGAACACAAGTTCAACATACGTACATGGAAAATCCTAACGTTACATAATAGTTATACACAAAACCTTACACAATAGTTATACAGAAAACCTATCTAGATTAATGTAATCATGACAGTTTTATAATTCATAGTCATCTTGATAGCTATTTTATTTTAAAATGAAATGTTTTGACTCATCTACATCATTTTAAATTAAGAATTGTATAGTTTTTGTGTTTGATTACTCTACATATTTATATATATATATATATATATATATGTATATATGTATACATATCAGAGCGATACTATAAAAATAAAATTTTTGTAAAATTTTTATACAAAATAATATATCTAGTTGATGTCCTAAATATTATTCATTTTTGGTATTGGCTATGCCTAAATATTATTTGTTCTAGGTATTGATTATGCCTTAGTCCTACATCGCCTGTTAAAATTCAAGTTGAAGTGAAGTATTATATATATGAAAGTGTTATACATACATTAGTCATGAAAACGTGAGATAGACGGCGGAAAGACTTTTACTCTTCTTATTGGTGGTGGAAAGAAGTCAAGAAAGCGTGTGATAGACGGAAAGACTAATGCCCTTCAGCGTCCACTGATGTGATGATAATTAAAGAGGGCGGGTTGAGATTGGAGGAACTCTTTTAGCTCAAATCATGGCAAGAAAAGCTTCATAACCACCAAAAAAAAAAAAAAAAAAAGAAAGAAAGAATTCCCGTGGTATTTTTATAATTAAAGTTTTTTTAGCAGGCACTATATTTTACAAAGATAACTTTCAATTCAATCCCATCATTTTGTATATAAATTCGGTATACTTTTTTTTTTTTGGTTTTGTTTATATAGCTAGCATTACTCTCAGAAAAAAGGAAATTTTGTTATTTGTATAGAGCCATTCTGTATACAAAAATTTGAATGACATTACTCTAAGAAGGAGGGGGAAAAAAGATTGAATATAATATCAACTAGAACTATCCGTGCATATTGTTGAAGTTTCAGAATTGCTCACTTTATAGACAAATTCAAGAAATTTAGTAAAAAAAATTTGGTTGAATTTGGACTTCGCCCTTTAATGTTTGGAAAAATGATATAAATAATCATACTTCTTGCAACATGTTCTTACCCTTAGACATAAGTAAATGAATTACACATTTATTAATCTAAGTAGAAATGAGATTTTTTTTTCTAACCACAAGGGTGGCCCAATGGTTAGCTGGTTCTTAAGTTTAATTCATTCTCACGCTACATTGTGATCAATCATCATTTATGCAATGTATGAAATTTATACAATTTGTATAGACAATGGCCTTACATGATCTCAAGAGAACAATATATTGAAGACCTGGACACCCTATTGCCAAAACACAAAAAGGAGACAGGTTTTTTTTTTTTGTTTTGGGTACATTTTTGGGTCAAAGCTCCAATAATAAAGTGAGTCGAATTTATGATCACAGTCTTGCGTGTGTCACCACTACCACAAGGTTAACCATCTCCTTGACTTAGGAACGAGATAATATAAAGGATTACTTTTTTGTTTGGTCTAAATTTAGTTTTGGAAACCAACTCGAATCGACTTTCATTCTATTTAAAGGAAAATTCTGCAAAATTTTGAAACCCCCATAACACATTCCCAGCCCAACCTGCCATTGTAGCCATATGCATACCATGAAGGTGAAGCAGGGTGCAACCAGATATTCAGTTCTGGCAATGGTCATGTTTCTTGCCCTGTTGCCCAATATTGGCCATCTAACAGTACCCGTCTTGGCCGAACCGCCGCCGTTTGTGCCATCCGATAGCCTCAACCTTAACTGCCTTGCCCCAGCTGCAACTGTGTTCTCTAATGGCCAGAAATTGAGTCTCCAAAGCAGTTCTAAATCTCACTACTCACATGAGGTGTCCAAAGCCTCCATCCAAAGCTCAGCTGATCCCAAATCCTCTGAATTATCGGCTTGCATCTTCCGAAAGCAGGTCAGTTGCCCATTTCCGGTCTCCACTACTGGCATGCATTTCATTCGACTTTACTTCTATCCAACCTCATATCAAGGTTTGAACATGTCGAAAGCTTTGTTCTCTGTCAACGTAGCCCAGTACACTCTTTTAAGGACTTCAGAGTCTTCTCTTTCTAGCTATCCTTCAGATCCTGAATATATCATTAAAGAATTCTGCATCAACGTGGATCATCCGGTGTTGAACATAACGTTCACTCCATCAAGAAACTCCCCCGGTGCCTATGGCTTTGTGAACAAGATTGAGATAGTTTCAATGCCCCTAAACCTCTATGTCAGCGGAGGTGTCCAGCTGCCCTTCATTGGGAATCATTCCAAGTTCTTTATTGGGAATTCTACAGCCCTTGAAATGATGTACCGGTTGAATGTTGGTGGGGATTCAATCTCCGCTGAAGATGATACAGGCATGTTGCGAGTTTGGTCACAGGACGAACCATACCTAGTTTACAATGCCACTGATCATACCACAACCCTTCACCCTAAAGTTAGTATCAAGTATAGTCGATCAGTACCTGCACACACCGCGCCGTTGAAAATCTATGCCACGGTCAGGGCCATGGGGCCCAGTGAGTATTACAATCTCACATGGCACTTCCCTCTTGATGGTGGTTTCAATTACCTAGTCAGGCTACATTTCTGTGAGATCATGAAGGATATTGGAGAGGACGGTCAAAGGGTTTTTCAAGTTTATTTAAATGGTCAAACCGCCGAGAATCATGCAGATGTGATCCATTGGAGTGGTGGAGTTGGTGTTCCTGTGTACAGGGATTACGTTGTCAATTCTATGGGAAATGGCCAAGAAATGCAGTTGTTGTCCCTGGAATTACAGAGCAAAACAGGGTTGAAGACCTTATACAATTTGTACCATGGTGCGATCCTAAATGGCTTGGAAATCTTCAAGCTATCAGACCAAGCCAATAATCTTGCAGGACCCTTTCCATTTAGAAGTCAGATGACAAATAGATTATCAGTGAATAGATCAAAGATAGTATTGATTCCCTTTGCTCTCTGTTGAGTCTTGTTGCATTATCATTTCTGTGTTTTATTACATTGCACTTTCCAATCAGGTGGTGCCCATTACCATTGGTTTCTGTCTTACGGGGTCATTCTAAATGGCAAAGGACATCCTTCAAACAATGGGCATTATCAGATCAGTGCCGTTACTTCACATTGCCTGAGATTAAAGCAGCCACAAATAACTTCTCGGATGCTATTCTAATTGGCGCAGGTGGATTTGGCAAAGTCTATAAAGGGTACATCGATGGCAGTGCCAGCCCCGTCGCGATCAAGCGTGGGAGTGCAACCTCACATCAGGGTTTACACGAGTTCCAGACAGAGATTACCATGCTGTCCAAGCTCAGGCACCGCCACCTCGTCTCTCTGATTGGGTATTGCATGGATGGCAAAGAGATGATACTAGTATATGACTTCATGGCTAAAGGTACCCTCCGAGATCACCTATATAACACCAAGAAGGCCCCACTTCCATGGAAGCAGAGACTCGAGATTTGCATCGGTGCTGCACGGGGCTTGCACTACCTTCACGCCGATGCAAGGCAGAGCATCATTCACCGTGATGTGAAGACTACAAACATTCTCTTGGATAAGAGATGGGTGGCCAAGGTTGCAGATTTTGGGCTGTCCAAATTTGGGCCCAACATCATGTCTTGCACTCATGTTAGTACTGCGGTGAAGGGTAGTTTCGGGTACTTGGATCCAGAATACTACCGCCGTCAAAAGCTGACGGAAAAGTCAGATGTGTACTCTTTTGGTGTAGTACTGATGGAAGTGTTGTGCGCCAGACCGGCTGTGTTGCCAATGGTAGTGGAAGAGGAGTTTGAGAAAGCCAACTTGGCCGAGTGGGCTTTGCATTGTTATCAATTGGGGACCCTTCATCAGATTATGGACCCTTTTTTGAAGGGAAAGATTGAGCCTGAATGCTTCAAGACATTCACGGAGACAGCGAAGAAGTGTTTGGCAGATAGAGGAAGTGAAAGGCCCGCGATGGTCGATGTGCTGTGGAATTTGGAGTTAGCAAGGCAGCAGCAGCAGCAGCAGCAGAAAGCTGTTAGTGCAGCGGAGGAGACAAGCACTAGAACTGCAGGTGTGGTGTCTGTTAAGATCGATGGTCAGTCAGCCATTGGCATTGGAAATTCAGATCCAACACCCGGAGCTGAATTTTCTGAGCTCATGGCCCCAATGGGTCGTTAAAAGAATTGACCAAAGCCCATCCAGTATTTCGCTTTTTCGCTTGTATCCCCTCTTTTTTTCCCACATATGGATAGCGTATAAAGTCATAAAGACGTGTATGGTCGATGTATTTTGTTTTATTGTATGTCTAGCCCGTAAGCCTATAACTCTACGCAGGCCAAGTCTTTTGAGAAGATTGCCAAGAGCCACATGTATGTCAAAGGCGTTAAATTGTTGAACTTAATTCTCGTAAACAGATCAATGGTTGAATCTACGGGTCAAATTGCAATGCTACCAACATGTCCGCATGAAGCTATGGTATGACAAAGCTGAAATACTTTGCACCCATACGTAGGTGGAGTAATTAATGTGCAGTGACTATTCAAATTTTAAGCCTCTGGTTCGAAGGCAAAGGTTGTTTTTGGGACTTCAAGGGATGATTATGCTGGGAGATTATGCTGGGAGAATGGAAATTTCTATTTTTTACGGTATTTCTATACAAAAATTCTATTAGAATTAGGTGGTAGTGGTATTTTTTTGAAAGAAAAATATATTGTTACAGGATTTATTATAGAATATTGCATTAGAATGATGTGGTAGTGACAATTTTGTAATTAAAAGTCATTATAATTAATGTTTTATTTTGAAGTGAAAGTGAAATGCTTTCCATTTATACACATCGTTCTCTATAAAAATTATGTATAAATTTTTTGTTTGCATAGCATTACTTTCTTTTTAATAAACCAGAATAGTTATTGTTTTGATTTTAAATGAAAGCACCACAAACAGTTAGTCGTTGTATATGAAAATTCTATACAAAAATTGTTTTTGTAAAATATTATTTCCGAGAAAGTTAAGAGGACCAATTAAATATCATATGGAAACCCGTGGAAAATTTGGCGACTCATAGGTTTGCCCGCAGAATACTGCTTGAAAAGTCTTATTAAGGTATATAATTAGACCATACATTGGTTCCAAAGATCGCCTTGTTGAGGAAGTTACCTAACCAAATTAAAATAAAGGAACATGCTTTACAAACTATTATTTGCATGGGTTTATGTTCACTCATAGATACAAGTGAGTGTGTCCTATGAATATTTATTAAAGTGAGTTTTACTATCCCATGTCTATAAATGAAAATTGGACAAGCAATTTATAACGACCCGTGTTAACATGTGCTGAGTTTCACATCAAAAGTTTACGTGAAGAATCTTGAATATATAAGTATAATGAACCCAAATGTCACATTCTTTGCTAGCTCTTTTAAGGAGTTCACGTGATAATTACATATGGTATTAGACCCGATTCTTGCACACGATTGTATGAGCTCGGGGTACTGTAGCGTAGAGTTTGTGATTGATTGTGAACCCCTCACAAGTACTCAAGCAGCCTTGAATAAGGGGTTATTTGGTGTAGTAACTATTTACTATGTCGGTTTTATTTGGCCGTCTTTTTCTGGACTTGGGAAATCTAGACTAAAATGTTTGTATTGTTAGCTTAATCTCAAAGAAAATTAAGCCCAACACTTATGCTGTGGCAAAACCTTACTGTAATACCATGGATTCAAATAACATTTTCCACATACTCCCACATAAGAGAAAATTGCACTCAACATGCTTAGAAATTTCAGAAAAGGCCCAAGAGAAACCTCCCTCCATGTCATGTTGCCAACATTTTTAACCAGCCAAGTTTTGGTGGTCCTGCCTCTGCTGCCATGAGAGCCGAGCACTACTCGACACAACTGTCCCAAGACTTTCAGCAAGAGAACAAGAGTTTTGAGTGGCTCTCTCTTTCTACTCTTGCTAGTTAGCAACTTTTATCATTAAAAACTACGTCTTTTGGACCACTTGAATGCATACAAATTACCAACACAAGACAGGTAAACCTTGAAATAGCTGTATCCGCTTGATTTTCATGGTAGTTTATAATAAAAAAATCATTGGCTTTTTCACCCTCAATAGATCAACTTTGAACCCAGGATTAAAGTTTACTTTGCCTATTGCATCAACAACGATCCCAAGTCTAAAATCAGGATTTTTTTTATTATTTATTTTTGCTCAAATCATTATTCTTTCATGTTGGATGTTCAAATAAGTTAGTGGTAATCTGATTAGGTTTGTAAGCACATATTGTAACATTTGCGAGGAGGCACTCCTTGTGGCCATCCTCTTCCCGGCAAACGCTCTTGTTGATTCGTTATTTTTTAAATTTTGTTTGACAACAATTGATTTTGGTGTTCACTATTAAATCAACAAGAGCGGATAAAACAAGAAGTTTGAATTTGTTTGTGTCCTCTTTTCAACTCAAAGAGAATATTGCTGCCCACTTCATCACATATAAAGCAAGAAAGAACCATCCTTCATTGTAAAAAAATTTAGCAGGTTTTCAGAGTTTTAGTGTTGAACCGAATATGGGTGGTTTGGAAACCATTATTATCCTTCTTTTAAGCTCTCTATGTCTGGTTCTAATCAAGCTCATTCACAAACTATGGTGGACGCCAATTCACATACAACGTGTGATGAGGTCACAGGGAATCAAAGGCCCTCCTTACAGAATCATCCATGGGAACACCAAGGAGATCCTCAAGATGAGAACTGAATCTTTGAAGAGGCCCATGGATTTATCCCATGACATATTTCCCAGAATACAGCCTCACCTACACTCTTGGCTCAACCTATATGGTAGCAATGTTTAGTTTTACAAATTTCTCAATATATAGTTCCATTACTCAGTTTAAATTCGAGTTTTAGTTTATTTTCGTTGGTTTTCTTGGGAACAGGGAAGAATTTTCTTACCTGGCATGGTCCTAAAGCTCAGGTGATTATTACAGAATCTGAATTTGCCAAAGAAATACTTAATAATAGAGAAAGAGTTTATCCAAAAACAGACACAGAAGGGTACACAAAGAAGCTATTGGGTGATGGTCTTGTGACATCTGAAGGTGAAAAATGGGCAAAGCAAAGGAAACTGGCCAATCATGCTTTCCGTACAGAAAGCTTGAAAGTATGCTTTTTTACTCGTATATACCATTGTTATTGTTTGGTTTTCATTTTGATTATTATTATATGTACGGTGTAGAATATGGTTCCGGCTATGATTGAGAGTGTTGAGATGATGCTACAAAGGTGGAAACCTCATGAAGGCAACGAGATTGAGGTGCTTGAAGAGTTCAGGGTATTAACATCAGAAATTATTTCGAGGACAGCCTTTGGGAGCAGTTATATAGAAGGGCAAGGTATATTCGAGATGTTGAGGAAGTTGGGCATCTTAACTTTCAGAAATGCTTTAAAAATTAAGCTTCCTGGTCTCAGGTAAATTCATCCTTTATTAAGTATAGTTAAATTTCGGTCTAATCTAGTTCTGTGGTAAATTTTAATTCCTAGATTTACAATCACTTTGAGATATAAGGATTATTTTTATTCTTAACTTAGTGCAAATGCACACTATTGAGTCGCATGGAAAGAAGAGAACTAGCAAGACTTTGAAGTTTGATAATCTCCTTTTTTCTCGAACCTGGCTCAAGACCCCAGCGACTTCATTATCACACTAGAGCTCAAAAAAAATACATGAAATCTACGCAGGAGCTAGAACGAATATTTGTACATTTAGTTGTCGCTCACCAAAGTTTCAAAACTGCATAATTTCAAGTCTTGTACTGTAATTTGAGTAATTTGTACTTTGACTTTCAATTGACTTAACGACAGATTAGGTCACAATTACAACTCCAAACTAAATTACAAATAAAGTACTTTTGCTCACAGAATTTGCAAACACTAAACACTGACATGAGAGAATTCATATAAACTTGCGGGGTTTCTCATTTTCCCCTGACTATCTTTAGCCTTTCTTTCAATTAAGTGAGGGTAACTTTCAAAAAAATAAGTGGAGATCAAGTAGACACTATATGATATAGAACAACACTATATAAAATTTAATATGAGGTTCACTGAATTCGGTCATAGGTAGACTTGATGCTAACCAAATATTTCACGTTGGTCCATAAGCAGGACAGCTCAAAACATGAGCTCATCTTCATTGCTAGACTTAGATTTTCTTAACACTAAAATCTAGCTAATACATTAAATACCTTGCTTCTTAGATAATTTAAATGTTAAAACTTCTATTTGTAATGTTAATCTCATTCAATATCCATTTGTGTAGTCAATTCTGGAAAAGTAATGATGAGATAGAATCAGAGAAACTTGAACAAGGGATACGAGATTCTGTTATAGGGATTATAAAGAAGAGAGAAAAGGTAATGACAGAGGTAGACAACTTTGGCACTGATTTGCTTGGACTACTTGTAAAAGCCAACAATAATGCAGATGAGAATAGCAGGATTACATTAGAAGATGTGGTTGATGAGTGTAAGACCTTTTACATAGCTGGACAGGAAACTACAACAACCGTGCTTGCGTGGACGGTTCTCCCTCTAGCAATCCATATGGATTGGCAAGACAAAGCGAGAGAGGAGATCCTCAAGTTATTTGGCCAACAGCATCCAAATGCAGAAGGCATTGCAAGAATGAAAACGGTAGACATCATGATAACAAAACGAAACTATATCTCCTTATATGCAATAAAAAAACACGAGACAAATGTTAACATCTCACCTAACTTTGTCTATTTTGGGCAGATGAACATGATCATTAATGAGAGTCTAAGACTATATCCTCCTGTACTTGACATTACAAGAAAAGTTCAACGCAAAGTTAGGTTGGGAAATCTCGTTCTTCCTGCCAATGCAAATGTGACTGTTTCAACACTGGCACTTCATCATGATCCTCAAATATGGGGAGAAGATGTGCATCTCTTCGACCCAGGAAGATTTTCAGAAGGAGTTGCTAAAGCTACCAACAACAACTCGGGAGTGTATCTTCCCTTTGGTTTGGGACCGCGAAGTTGTGTAGGCATAAATTTTGCAATCAACGAAGCAAAGATTGCTCTCTCGATGATTCTGCAACATTATACCTTCAATCTCTCCCCAACCTATATTCACTCACCAGCGCATATTTTGACAGTTCGCCCAGAACATGGGATTCAAGTACTGCTTCATGCTCTCTAGAATGGACAAGAGTTGTTAACATGTTGTGCGTTGCGTGAACAGAATAGTCCGACTTTGCAGCCATTCAATAAGTTGTATATCATTTGAAGACGTTGAACTGGAAAAAATAACTGGTAAATCTTGCAGAAAAATAATGTATATTCTCATAGTAATTTGTTGTAAGGTAAGCATGTGAGGGCTAACCTTGAGACTGCAAGAACCATCTTGTAAGTTATGTAACTAAAAGATTAGAGTCAGTTATGCTAAAGATTTTAATGTGCATTACTTGTTATATGTCAAATGACCCCTCGGCCCTTTGGCTTGTTAAGATACTAATTTCCTTGGTTTGAGGTGGAACACTTTTGTCTAAATTAAAAGTGAATTGCTAGCATTAACATGGATGGGAAGCTTCGACTCCTTGCATGAGATTTCATACCAACCCCTCTGGCTTACATTTTCTTCTTCCTTTTATTTCGATTTTCTGAATTCTTTATTCAATTACGACATAAATGAAATGTGAAATTCTTGAGTTCGCTTATCATGTTAATTTGTTGGGTACAGCTGCAAATTCGAGAGCATTCTGCAAACGTAACTTATGGTTGCTCAATGTCTTTGTACAATGACTGGCCTCGCTTTGAGTAATCCCATCGTTTCTAGGTAACTTATGGTTGCTCTAGGGCCAAATTGGGCAGAAAATTTGTTCCCTGTATAGATTAAATGGCTAGATTTACTTGTTCGTTAGCTATCTGAATTCAAGATTAAAACAAATAAAATCTAATGGTCAAATGAATGTGATGATTATTTATGTGTGATCTAATGGGTATAATTAATTAGCACTTAACAATAAGTGCTACCAAACAGCTCAGATTAAATGACCAGTAATGACCATTACTGATAAAATTTCAACTTTGTTTGTCGTCTACATACTTTTAAACGCAACTCTCTCTCTCTCTCTCTCTCTCTCTCTCTCTCTCTCTCTATATATATATATATATATACATACATTTTTTTCTGTTTCTCTCTACATTAAAATCTGTGTTTATTACAGAACACTAATATTCCTGCAAGAATTCAGAAATCTGCATGTATTATGATTTTCCCCTGTTTGTGCATAACATGGTCAAAAGTCATATTATGAATCTGTACTTCATTGTATATTGGGACAAATTTACTAAACTGTAAAAAAATTTTAAGGTTGCTTTCCATAGGGTTTTACATTGCCTTTGGGAAGGATAGGGGTCAAGGTCATCTCACCTAGTGTACACCATTTGGTGGAGTAAAAATTGGATATAATGGTAGTATCATATCATCATGCTGAAATGATATAACAAGCCAATAAATTAGAGTTACATAATCAGGTAAATTCTAATCATCAAGAATGTCGAGTTTAAAATTTAAATTTTTTTGCTTAAAACAAGATGATTAGAATTTTAAACAGTCATATGTCTATGTAGTATTGGGTGGTTGTACCAAATGAGCATGATAATGTGATACCACTATAATCATACACTATAATAAAACAAATATTTGAGAGTTTGGTACATAATGCTTGTAAGCTTCATACATGTAGGTAACTTAACTAACTACTTAGAGCACGTTTGGTACAGTTTTTTTTTTGCAAAAAAGCTGCTTAAAATAAGCACAACGGAAAAGTTGGCTTAAAAAAGGCTTGAATAGGGCGTTTGGTAACCTGTAAAAAAAGCTGACTTATATCCGTAAAAGCTGATGTGAGGCGTTTGGTATTGGTTGAAAGTTTTTTTGAGTTTTTTTCTGTATAAATGACCATAGTACCCTCATGTACTGTAAAACTTGTCCTTAGGTGTTGTGTGGTAAGTAAAAACATAAAATTTTATCAGAAAGCCGTCAATTTGTAATATCTGGTTATATAATTGGTAATTTATTATTGTAACTATAAATTATAATAAGTTCAAATAATTTATAATTGCTAATTTATAAATTATAAGTTATTTTATAATATATAATAGAACAAAAAGAAGTCGCACGCCATTATTACAATACAAATTAATAAGAAATTGAATATATATGATAATAACGTAGAATTACATGAGATGGATAAATAAATTAAGAACAATACTCTACAATAAACATAGACGTAAGTAGTCTCATAACATACAACAAAAGATAAATAATATAGGTAATACAATAGTGGAATCAAACAACATGGGCATACGCAACAACTGCAATTTTGAGGTGTCCAAGCCAAAAGCCAACTATCGGTTGTAACGATTTGCATGTCGAGAGATACGTTATCGTATCCTATCTCTACACGCATTCATTTGTACCTCATCATCACTCATCAAGTTAGAGGACTGCTCTTCATTTATATTTGCATCATTCATGTCATTCTCCAACACAAAATTCTCAATATTTGCAATACGATCAAACACTTCATCGCGTTCAGTATTTCACCTAATGAAATTATGAATTGCCATTAACCCACCTACAATTGCAGTTTGCACTTTCATGTCAAAGGCCGACATATCTCGCAGGATAGCCCATCTTGCCTTCCATACTCCAAATGTTCTTTCAATAACACTTCTTAATGAAGAATGTACTTGATTGAATGCCTCATTTTCAGTATTGGGTGGCTCTCCGTTATGAAACTCTTGGAAGTAGTATCATTCTCCCTTGTATGGGGCAAGATATAATTTCTTATTTGGATAACTGGCATCGACAAGATAGTATTTATCTACAAAGTAAGTAAAATTAAGCCTTATTGAAATAAAATTGAAGAAAAAAAAATTAATAACATGCCGCCTTGTAGATGCGGAAAGTGCTTGTTGGGGTCCATTACAATGTTGTAGAAGACACGTATGTCATGCATGCTACCTTCCCATCCAGCAGATACAAAAGTGAAACACATGTCAAAATCGCATACTGCAAGAATATTTTGTTTATGACAACCTTTCCTACCAAAATACGGTATCGCATCCTCTTGTGGCAACCTAACGTGAACATGTGTCCCATCCAATGCTCCAATATAGTCCTATTACAAATATGCAAGTCAATAAGCTTTATATGACTGGTCAAATATTTGGAACTTTTAGAAACGTACCTTAAATGGATGATATTTCCAATTATTACCAATGTATAGGTGGACATAGTTCTGATCGTTAGTTGGCTGACAAATATAAGCTGCTATATTTTTAACAGCTTTCAAAACATAATGAAAGTGTCGAGTAATTGTTTCCCCATAATGTTGGAAACGTTCTTGTAATTCTCGATTACTTAACCTCTTCTCTATCGTGCATAAGAAGATGGCTACACTCTCCTCAACTGTCAACCCTTTCTTAGGTACCTCCAGTTCATATTTATTCACTAGTTCGCCGTATAATTTTAAAAAACGTCACTTTCCATATGAAGATTTTCGTGACAATGCCAGTCATGACTAGTCAACAATTCCATCACCCAATCATACCCTGTTAGTGCTGAGGTGCGGCATGGCACTTTATTAACATAGGACATGTGATACTGTTGAAGGCAATCAAAACCGGATTTTACTAACATATTTGTCAATGTTCGGCGGCACCTACCGTAGAGTATTGCAACTTCCTCCTCTGTAATGCCACTGGAGCTACTAGATCCATCTATATTGTTGTACTGGTTCATCCTCACTCATGTCAATTCCAAACCACCTACAAACAAGAGATAATACAATCGTTATCATCCCACTATGACAGCTACTGTTCATATATAAATCATACATTCTTTTTAATTCCTTGGTAAAACCGAAATGAGAAAACCCTTTCATCATCTGTGTATGACTGACTATTCAAACAGAGATTTCATCCTTCACTGATGCAACATATAATCCACAAATCGAAAGAAGTAGATACCCAGATGGGTAAACTCCATGGATACACATAAATCTCTAAAAAATAAGAGTTCTGTACATAAAGATGAACAACAATAGATAAAGTAAGAAACTAAGCTTGATACCAAATCTCAGTCAGTTTCAAGAAACTCAAGAAAAAAACTGGAGGAATGCACCATAGGGTTCAGTGGAATAAGGAATGGCCACCTGGTTTTCTCCTCTGGAAACTTCACAGAAGTGATGTTAGAGAGGAGAATACCCCAATGCAGTAAAAATATAGATGTTCTGAGTATAACATACTGTATACATTATTAGATTTCTAAAATTATACATAACCTATTAGTTCTCATTATATACATAACCTGTTAATTATAATCAAACCCTGTTAAAGTCTCTATGGTCGAAAACGATAACTAAAAAATTAAAAAACCTCCTATCCAATAACAACAGCAATCACAAGTTAATTGGTTCAACAACCACAAGTCTATCATCCAACAACAACAGCAATCACAACTCAAACTCAATAATTTATCATGCAACAATAAACAGGACCAACATCAATCATCCAACAAAAAATAAAAAAACATCCATGACCAACAACATTCGTCCAACAGAAAAAAAAAAAAAAAACCATCTGTGACCAACACCAATCATCCAACAGAAAATAAAAAACATTCATAACCGATAGCAACCATTACAAACACAGATCAATGACCAGGAGGAGGAGGAGGTGAGGGGTAAGGATAGGGATGTGGGGGCGTGTAAGTAGAATGCATTCCAGAACACTCTTGTTACAGCCAACTGATGCGGATATCATCATTAGGGAGGCCTATAAACACTTCACTATTTGCAGGGACTGTGATTAGCTTCAGGGAAGTCATATACAATGGATCACCAAGTGTCAACCCAGCTAGTGTACCCAATTTGTCAAGGCAGTCAGCAACCGTAGCATTATGGGTGTTAGTATATTGTTTGACAGTCAACTCACTTCCCTAACTCTCCACCACATCGAGCATGCGGTCCATTGTTTGGCTAAGACGTGCAGCTCCTGAAATTTTCTTCTTCTTACACACAGACTTCTTTGTCAAATGTTTATCCACCTTTTTGCAGCCTGTCACCTTTTCTCTTGGAGTTCCACCAGAGGGCCCACCATCTTCCATTGTCAAGTCAGTCAGCCCCATATTGTCACAACCAGTGTAATCATTGTCGGTGTCTCCACTACTCTTATCAAGGAGAGCAGTCGTAGCCAAACTCTCACCAGGAGTCCATTGTGTCTTCCCAGTCGATGACAACCCTCCATACACTATCTCCATTAACTCCTCATGCTCTATGCCTTTATCTCTGAATCTTGCACAGTGCTTATGCATCTGTAAAGAGGTAGTTAAAATAAAGAAATCAATACATAATGACATGTAATGAAAGTGAAAAACAATTATAGTTTATGGAATAAAATAAAAATTAAAAAAACATAACATTACAATAATAGAACTAATGTAATAAGTATATATAACATAACATGAATAGTTAAATAGAGATAGATAGTACCGCGATCATCTTATCCCACCAGTAATCTGGAGCGGTATAGGTTTTCCTATCATCGTCCCAACCAAGTCTGGTGCAGCCATGATCACGATTTTTTAAGTGCATCCATGTAGTCTAGTCTATTTTCAGTGCCTCGTACTTGTTCTTCATTTACATTTGATCATGAAACTTTTGTGTAATGTTGAAGTAGTCTTCTATTACACCTGAATACCCCTTGTTACTTAAGTACTGATGTGGCCTATTACCCTTTTTGATTTGGTAAATGACACATTGTAGGAAGATCTGTGTACACTTTGAATCCCAACTTGCTTTTGATGGTTCCACATTAGGTGGTTGAAAAGTACTTTGGCTTTCTATGGTTCTCATTACGTGGGGTTCGAGGTCTTTGTGAGGTTTGTTTAGCCATTTTACTATTTTTATAAAGTTAATTAACATACATTACAATATTGGAAATGACAATATTCAAATTAATACAATATTGGAAATGACAGTCATGAACTTTATATAAGAAATTAAAGACACACTAAAGCATTATTACATTCGTAATAGTAAGATTGTGATAAGTGCAAACATCACAAATAGAACTACTCTAAAGACACATAAAGTTTGTTGCAGTTGGTCTATATTAGCTTGTAACTTCATAATCATATCATAACTTGGGTGTACCAAATTTGAATTATTTGCTTCAGATGCATTATGTGTCCCATGAGTTGGTATATGACTGGCTGTTTGGTCACACCAACCAATCCAATTACCACATGTCTGATGTATGAGGTGTAAGTGTTAGTGTTACGTACAATATAACTTTCATGTAAAATTAGATAAACATATTGTGATTTAAACTCACCATTGGACAAGGACAAGAGTAGTATGCTCGTCTTGGATTATCTTTTGATCTTAATATCTTGACAATGCAATAACCAAAACCACATTTGCACATCCTTGGTGGCCATGCAGATGTGGCAGTGGATGCATGGGATGTCATGCTAAAAGAAGTTGATGGTCACATTATTGTTAGATAAGAAATCCCAGCATATCACAAGCCACAACCTTAGGGGACATGTCAATTTGTTTTCAGGTTTGGTGATCAAAAACTAAATCCAATTGCAACATAAATTTCAATGCAAACAAAACAATAGAACTTTGAATCTCATCCTCATCCCAAGGTTAGCATTTATACCCTATTTATATTACAATTACAGGGGTGAAAGTAACCAAGAAATTTGTGATTAAATGAAGTTTAAAAGCACAAATGAAGAAGTTGTTAGCTAAAGACACTGTTGTTGGCATTTACAGGCCCTTGTAATGCATTCACAGTGTGTGAGAATGTGTGAAAAGAAGATCAATAAACCAAATTTCTAAATTTATGAAACACACCTAATTATTTGGTGGCCTAATTAAACACAGAAGATTATGAGAATATAAGATCAATAAACCCAAAAGCCCTAAATGATACATTGATGAAAGCCCCGTAAACCCAAATGTCTCTATAATTGCAAGTCGAAGTACATGTACGTATTTTGAAATAAACTTTGAGGATGAAGATGAAGACCGGCAAAACCTCCCAAGAAAAGTAAGAAATTCGATCTAAATTTCAAACCCTAATTTGGTAATGAAAGAACCAGATCTAACATTATTTGTCCACCAACTTCAATTAACATACACATATAACAATACCTTACTAAACCATCAATGAAAACCCCCAACAAATTCGATCTAATTTGAAACCCTAATTTGTAATTTCTAAAACAGATCTAACATATTTTCTCCAAAACATTCAGTTAACATACACATATAACAATACCTTACTAACCATAAACGAAAACCCTTAACAAATTCGATGTAATTTGAAACCCTAATTCGGTGATTTCTGAACTAGATCTAACATTATTTCTCCGACAAATTTAGTTAACATACACATATAACAATACCTTACTAATCTTAAACCAAAACCCCCAAGTTGAAAGCCCAAAAATTGTTTTTGCGATGCAACTCTATATACTGTACATCACACAACAAATCATTTGAACCCATGATGACAAGAGAGAGGACACACCAGGGGGAAGAAATTCTCACACCGGAGGTACTGATCGATGGCCGGAGCAACAGCAGAAGCAGCAACGGTGACCTTGGCGTACGCTTTGAGCTCCCTTGAGCAACGAGCAAATTTGTGCGGAGGAAGGCAGATGATACCATTCGTTGATGGTTTTATAGTGGGATATGCCATAACAATATACAGTTGAAAAAACCCAAAAAGCAAGGTTTGGGCTAGCTTTTTTCTTTCAAGCTTTTGAAGCTTAAAAAAGCCCAAAAGCAACGGCCTAAAAGTTTCATCCCAAACAGGTTGGGCTTATCATACAGCTTTTAAGCAAAAAGCTGGTTGGATAAGCTCAACCAAACGTAGCCTTAGTCTTTTAATTAATGGGAGTAAAAGAGTGGTTTATTAGGGTAAGCGGTTAGTGGAGTTAGCGGGTATATGGACACACGTGTGTCTCCACTTTTAGGGTTCAATTTGTTCTAAAAAAAAAAAAAGTTAAGCAAAAACAAAATTCATCCTCTCTCTCAAGTTGCAACCTCACCACCACCCTGGTCACAGCCTCACCACCTCCCACTTTTGCACCCATCCCAAACCCGCCATTAACACCATCCCTCACTAGTAGATCTGGCCACCTACAATTAAAACAATCTTCATACCCTTTTTTACACTGTGGGGCAACGTAGGGTAGAGGCCTTCTAATAGTGGTATGTTAGTGTGTAACGAGACAGAGAGGGGAAAGAGAGAGGGAGAAGGAGGCAACAACGGTATCTTTATGGTAGTATGTATAGGTACGTGTGTGACTAGAGAGAAGGGGAATGAGGAGGGAATGACAAAGGCGGCAATGGGGTTTAGGGCTTTGGAGCTCAACAATGGAGGTGGGTGTTCGACTATGGAGATAAGGGATTGATTTGGATGGTCTGTGAAGTGGGGTGTTTTGGTGTGGAGCTGTGCCATGGGGACTGGTAAAAGCATTATCAATGGTGATGTTTGATAGAGAGGGAGAAAGAGAGAAAGTGGTAGTGTTAGCAGTTGATGTCCGGTGAAAAGAGTAAGAGGAACAGGAAAAAGCAGTAGTGTTACAGTGGGGACTGGTGGGTGGTTATTTTATATTAACTAAAGGGTGGACACACGTGATGCGTGTGTAATTTTTTATTGTTATCTGAGATAGTAGTCATCGTCGTCTATTGAATGACAGAAGATGATGATCTTATCAATGTCAACAAATGGGTATGCAAAATTTAGAATTTATAAATAAATGAAGCAATAATAAAATAAATTTAATAGTGCAATTTGGAAAAGAAAAAAATTACATTCATTACCCAACTTCAAAGACACCAATTGAGGTTTTCTCTTTATATATAATAATAAATTATATCATGATGTATAATTATCGAACAAATATACCTCATTTGCAACAAGAAATTGGGCACAACATTCCCCACCATTGAATCTAGAAGAGAAAGAAGCAAAAAAATAGAAACTATTGTTTTGTGTAAAAATTACGGTGGATAAGGGCTCCTCCCCCCCCCCCCCCCCCCCCCCCCCCCCCAACTAGTAGCTCTAGTTTTTGATGGTTTTGGTAAGGGTAAATCACTCTTTGCACTTTTGTACTTTACACCAAATATCACTCCAGCACTTATACTTTTAATTGTAATAATTAAACCTATATATTTTGAATTTGTACAATGTCACCCTTCCATAAGTTTTTGTTTGTGCAATTGATGGCCAAAAGCCTTGTACATCTTACATGGCCCTTGTTGAAGGGAAAAACGATATTTTTTTTTACTATTTTGACAATCAAACACCCTCATCTCTCACCAATATTTCTCAAAACTTCTAAAAATCAAGTTATTCTATGTATAAAATGAAATTAGTGTCATAAAATACCCTACTAATCATCTCGCGTGAGAGAGTTCTGAGGGGATTTGAGAGCCAAAAGGGTGGAAAAAATAAAATTTTGCCCTTAAAAAATGGCCACGTGAGACGCACAGGATTTTTGGCCGTCAATTGCACCGACGGAAGTTCACGGGAGGGTGACATTGCAATAATTTAAAAATACAGAAACTTAATTATTACAATTGAAAGTACAAGTCCTAGAGTTGGATTCTGATGCAAATAGCATAGCAGAAGACTACTTTGAGACCCGGAGGTGTCGTTATGCCCATGCGGTGCGTGGACCAGTAGTCGGTGAATTTTAATTGCCATAACTTTTGCTCCGTAACTCCGTTTTCTTATTATAATATGTTTTCGAAAAGCTAGCGACGAGCCGGAGAAAGGGATAAATCATAAAATGATTTAAATAATTTTTTTGCCTAGGAAAACGTGAAAAAAAAAAATACTTCTAAGTATGTTTTTTGGCCCGTTAGTGTTTTGGGCTTATTTTTTTTGAGTTTTCGTCAGTTTTTTCTATTAACCCGGTTTTTCCTGGGCCCTAAGGTTTTGTTCCACATATTTATACTCTTGTTTAAGACATTTTTCCATAATTTTTGATATTAATATAGTTTGTGTGCGAGTTTGCACCTTTTCCCAATCGTTTGGTATTTTTTGTGAATCAACGAACGTTTAATGCCTTTGAGCCTAGTATTCGTGGTGAATCAACAGGTTGGAGGAAGAATCTTAATCCGGTATTCGTGGTAAATCGACGGGCTAGGGTTAATTATCTCGTTCGTGTAAGTCCCGTGACATCAGATTCAGTGTAAAGTGCAATGGTACAAAGTATAATTTACTATTTTTGTAAATTATTGTGGTCTGGTGGTAGAAGAGGTAGAGGCCAGGCTTGTCAATGGACCGGATCTAGTCCATATCCAATCCGGATCCTATAAGGCATGGATTTGGTAAGCTTTGGACTCGATAAAACATCATAGACCCGATCCATTAATTATCAAATCTAGATCCAAAGACCCAACTAGACCTGACAATTACAAAAAATTATTTAATTATTTAATTTTTTTTTTCTATAGTTTGATATATGCTATTACAAAGCTACATTTGGAGAGAAAAGAAGAATATAGGGTGTTCACAATATTCTTTTTCTTTTTTTGGGTACTAGTTGCATAAATTCGAAATATTCTTATATTTTTCAATATTGTTTAAAATATCCAAGTTATAAACAAAAAAATATTTGATTACATGATATTATTTTATGTGTGTGTGTGTGTGTGTGTGTGTGTGTGTGTGTTTTTTGTAAATAAAGAGTAATGATGTAAGTTGTAAACAAAATTTGGTAAAAATAAATAAAAATTCCTTTATTAATTAAGCAATATTCAAAATTACATGAGTCTAAATGATCATGTTATGTTGGTTAGTTTAATAATTTGCTCTTGTGTGATTGTATCATACTATAATTAGATATAATATCACTTTATCACATTATATTTTAAAATAACAATACTTTTTCCCTCTAAGGAGAAATTAAAATATCTTTTTAATAAAATTATTTTCTCATCGAATAAAAACATTAAATAAATAAATAAAAAAGAATGGTAAAAGTCATAAAGGGAATAAGCACCATTTTAACATTTTAATTTGGTGAGAAAATAATCTTTTATTAAAATTTTAATATTTTAAAAATAAAATTATGACTTATCCAAATGAAATAGGATCAGATCTGGTTTGTAATCGGGTCTAGCAGATATGTCCATATCCGATCCGACAATAATCAAATCTACCTAATTCGGATCTATTGAATTATTGGATAAGATATGTCTCATCGGATCGAGTTTGGGTCAGACCTAATTCATTGATAGGCCTAGTGGAGGCCCTCGGGGAGTTGGTATGTTTGTGTGTAACGAGACAAAGAGGGCAAAGAGGGAGAGACAGGGTGGTAATAGTATTGTTAGGATAGTGTGTGCATGTGTGCGTGTATGATGACAGAGAATGGGAAATATGAGGGAAAGAGATAAGCAGCAGTGAGGTTTAGGGCTTTAGAGCTCAACAATAGAGTTGGGCATTCAACTAATTTTGATGGTTGGTGAAGTGGGGTGGTCCGGTGTCGAGTTGTGCCATGGGTTCTGCTGGTGAAGGGATGACCGAATGTGGGTGTCCTATGGAGAGAGAGAGAGAGAGAGAGAGAGAGAGAGAGAGAGAGAGAGAGAGAGAAATACGGACTGATGGGATTGTTTGGTAGTTATGGTTGTTACTAAACGATGGAGTGAGGTATGGGGTGGTGTTGGTGGTCGGTGGCCGATGGAAGAAGGAAGAAGAGCAATGGGGAAAAGTGGTGGTGTTACAGTAGGGACTAATGGTGGGTTTACAGTGGTGCACAAAATTCTTGAGGGAAGACAAAGAACCACCAAGTGTGGGCCAGTGGCTTGTCAACCACTGGGTAAGGCTTTGAGATTCTATTGGGTTTGCTCCCCAGTTCGAATTCCGACAACTGCAACACCTTGTGGCTAGCGGTAGGTTCCCACTGCGAGAGGGAATTAGTCGAGGTGCCCGTAAGCTAGTTCGGACAATCCGTGAAAAACCAAAAAACTAAAAAAGAAGGGAAGGCAGAGAGAGAAAGTGAAGGAAAATATGGTAATTTTTGTTCTAATTTTTACTTAGCTGGTGAACTTTTTTATTAATTATATTAGTAAGGATAAATTAAGAATTTAAGAAATATTACAGTTTGACCCAAGCAACTTTTGTTAGTTGCCTAACGGGACTATAACCAGGAGGGAGAATATATCATAGAACCTTTAATATTTTCCATATTATGCCCTATAAGAGAGAACTACTTAGATATTTCAAAGAGTAAACAATGGTGGAAAAGAACTAAGACAATCTTTGTTAGTTTTTGAAAAGCTCTGATACCAAAATAATGTTGGGTGTACAGCGGAATAACTGTGTGAAGAAGCCCAAAAGATATGAAAATTTAATGAACCAATCCAAGAGACCCAAACGAGAGAGAGAGAGAGAGAGAGAGAGAGAGAGAACTTTTGTTATATTGATTTTGTTGATGGCACTACTCTACCATACAAAAGAGCACTATGACTATGACTTATATAGACTAATCATCCTTTATTGTGAAGCAATGCATGCATGATGCATCTATAGCTATGACAAACTTAATACACTAAAGACAACCTCCACTGCTCAGACAAGGTGATGGATGAAATTATTAGGGTTTCTCAAAATGCATTCATCAAGGGTAGAAATATAGCAGATGGAGTGTTAATTGCAAGTGAAATTATTCATGATTGGAAGATTAGAAAATGCAAGGGTGTGGCTTTAAAACTATATTTTGAAAAGGCATTTGATTCACTCAATTGGGATTTTCTTTTTTTCCTTGATAGACAACATGGGATTCTGCTCAACTTGGTATGCTTGAATTAAATAATGCCTTTCCTCAGCTACGATTTCAATACTGGTGAATGGATCACCCTCCAATGAATTCAAAGTTGAAAGAGGAATAAGACAAGGTGACCTCCTCTCCCCTTTTTTTATTCATTATAGCAACTGAATATCTTAATTTACTACTAAATAGAGCTACTGCTTTAAACTTAGTAAATGGCACCAAAAGTGGAAGAGATGAAATCCATGTTCTTCAACTTTAATATGTTAATGACACCATCTGCTTTAATCATGCCAATATTAGTGAACTTAGAAATCTCAAAAGGACATCATGTATAGTTTAGAAATTATCTAAGGACATCAAGTGAGTGGTTTTTGTCTTGTTATAAATTGCAAAAACCCTATGTATGATTGATTTCGAAGACATGATTTTTAAAGCATGTTTCATATTTTATGGGTTCTCTCTCTATTTGAGACATTCATCATATTTGACTATGGGAAATGATATTCTTTGTCACTAGTGAGCATTTGAAACACTTTCCATTGAGAAAATGAGGAATTTTATTCATACTTTTCAGCATCAGAGAAATTATTATTATCGTGCCCTTTTGAGAAATTGTAGGAGCATGATTTAACATGATTTATGGCATTTGTTTAATAGTCAAAACTCTTTTGATTATGGATATAGGATCAAGTGAAGTCCAAGGAACATACCCTTTAAGTGGGGTAACTCTAGCAGCTAAGGAAAAGACTTGTGAAAATCATGGTGACCTTAATAAGATCGGCTTAGGAAATTAACCTAAAAGCCAAGCTAGGTGACTCTAAGTACAATGTTGAATCCAACGAGTATTACCCATGATACATTATTTAGCACATGTTACACTATTCTTTAATTGGTTTTCCTCTATGATTATCCATTGATTTATTTGTTATCACTATTGTGATAATGGAGTTTTATTATGGGATTAAAAGTTATTATTTTTGCATCAAGATATGTAGATTTATAAGATTATTTTCATGATTGATTTGATTGGCATTGGTAGCATTTTCATGAAATTTATCTTGATCATAACCTGCTATTTTTCAAATTATTGTTATTATTTTGAGGCATTCCATTCACAAGTTGGCCTGTGAGCTCACACTCCTTATAATATTTCAAGTGAGTGTGGACCTTAGTAAACTTGGACTTTGGATGCCGAAACCCTCTTGTCACTGATCTCCTTAGGACTTGTGTCTATTGTTATTTTTGCTATCTTTAGAGTTAGATTATAGAGTTTTATGATTTATGGGATTTGATTTACTATTTATTTAATGGATGATTTGTCTGGACATCATGTAATCTCTAATTTGATAGTTATTTCGATGGAGCTGTTAATCATGAATAGGATTGATCTATTGGTGACTAATTCAGACTTTTTATGGAGTACTGACTTAAACATTTATTATTTCAATGAAATATTAGTGTCTATTAGATGATCAGACTTTTGTGTTTCATGGGTCAAGACTCGTGTCTCATGGCCGATCCCATCCCTAAGTAGGATGTGACAAAAGTCACTCTCCACCGCTCGAACAAACTTTCTCACACACAACTAAATCGCCTCATACAATGAGGCCTTCACTTGATAGCAGCAATGGATTGTGGCCTTTTAGCGTAAATTTCTTTCTGCCTTCTAAAGCAACATATTATAATATCACAAAAAGTTTAATTTTAGTACACTGACATAATAAAATTTTTTTACACAAGCAGGACACCAAAATATGACATGTGTCTTTTATAATTTAAGTATAACATAAACAAGCAAGGCTATGGACACATGTCGCATTCTAGTACTCGTTTGTGTTAAAAAATTCTACACTGTCAGTGTATCAAAATTAAACTCTACTACAAATTATAATTTTAACAAGCTTCCCTCCCGTCATGTATTGTTGTCAACTACACAACAACAATTATCAAGTGAGCGTGAAGAGAAACTTCTTATCGCTTGCAAGGGGGATGACTCTCTGACTTTTATACATGGACACAAATCCCACGCTAATGACCATGAATTTCATTCTAAACTAGTATTTGAGTAGTGTTTGGCTCAGGAATAGTAGTCTTGGTCCATGATACGTGAATCGGAACTTTCATGGTCATCGAACTGTGTCCACCACTGACCCGTGGCTGTGACTATCCCAATTATGATCTTAGAGCCGAGGTTTAACTGATAATTATTGATCTCTAAGCAAGTGAATGCACCAATGCTTGCAGAAAATCAAAATACGTGTGATGGACGGGAAGAGAAGACTTACTGAGACGACTCGAAAAAGGAGGAGACATAATATTGGTTATACTGCTTTTGAAAAAAATTGTATTGGTTATACTGGTTATACTTTTTCTTGTTCAATTTTGAACCCCCATTGAAATCCATGAAGAGCAAAAGCAGTAACCCATCTCTGCCTGTTATCATGTCTGTTTTTTTGTGGTACATGCTCCATATATCAGCCGAACAGCCAGCATATGTTCCCAGGGATATCCGTGTCATGGAATGTGATGCCTCAACAGCAGCTTTATTACCATATGAGCGGAAGTGGAGTAGTAGCCACAACAGCTCTAAATTCTTCGAGTATTCAATAGAGTTCAATGCAACAACGGTGTCCAGAGCCTCCATCCAAGGTACTGGGGACCCAAAGCTGCCTGAATTGCATCCCTGCATCTTTCAACGGCATTCCAGTCACCAATTCCCCATCTCTTCAGGCATGAAGTTTATTCGACTTCGCTTCTATCCAACCTCAATATACGATGGCTTAAAGATATCCAAAGCTTTGTTCTCTGTCAGCATTTCCGGCGGTTACACTCTTTTAAATACTTCTTTGAAGTCCACTTCTTGGATTGGTGCATCCGATATTGAGTCCACTGTGAAAGAGTTCTGCATTAATGTTGATGGTCCGGTGCTAAACATCACTTTTTCTCCGGCAAGAAATTCTCCCGGGGCCTATGGGTTTGTGAACAAGATTGAGGTTTTTTCAATCCCACAAAACCTTTACATCAGGGGAGGTCATGTTCCGCTGCCCATCATTGGTAATCATTCCAAATATTTCATTCAGAATTCTAGAGCCCTTGAGACAATGTATAGGCTAAATGTTGGAGGTGATTCAATCCCTCCTGAAGCCGATACAGGCTTTTTCCGCACTTGGGCAGAGGATACCCCTTATCTCATTAGTAATGAATTCTCCTCATCAACTGTTCGCTCAAACGGTGATTTAACATACAGTTCATCTGTGCCTGTGTACACTGCACCATTGGAAGTATACACAACAGCCAGAACCACAAATAACTTTCCAAATTCCAATGTCACGTGGCTATTCCCTCTTGATTCTGGGTTTTTTTACCTTATTCGGCTCCATTTTTGTGAGACCAAAGGAGGAGTCAAACATGCTGATCAAAGGGTTTTTCGAATCTATATCAACAATCAAGTGGCTGAGGATCACGCAGATGTGTTCCAGTGGAGCAATGGAACTGGAGTTCCCGTGTACAAAGATTACATTGTGAATTTCTCAAGATACAGCCATGATATACAGAATCTGTCAGTTGAAATAGGCCAAGAGGACAAAGCTTCTGCATTGTTAAATGGATTGGAAATCTTCAAATTGTCGGATGACAGAGATAACCTTGCAGGACTCTATCCATTTAGAAACAGAAATCTACAGCACAAGAAGTCATCAGAGAATGGGAAAAAGATATACCAAATTCCCTTTGTTCTTGCCATTGGTCTCTTTGCGCTACCAATTCTATCTTGCATTTGGTTGTTCATTAAAACCTCGTGCCCCATACCATCGGTATCTCTGTTACACCCTGAGCCTAACATCCAAGGGAGAGCCTTGATGCAGTTTGGGTCATTGGGTCACTGCCGTAACTTCTCACTTGCTGACATGAAGTCAGCAACAAACAACTTTTCCGATGATAACCTGATTGGTGCTGGTGGCTTTGGTAAGGTCTACAAGGGATGCATTGATGGTGGCGCCACATTTGTTTTGTTGCGATAAAGCGAGGAAATCCAACTTCACACCACGGTTTACATGAGTTTCATACTGAGATCACAATGCTATCAAGGCTCCGTAACCGCCACCTTGTCTCTCTAATTGGGTGCTGCAAGGATGAAAAAGAGATGATTCTCATATATGAATTCATGGCTCAAGGTACCCTACGCAATCATCTCTATAATACCCAGAAACCCCCACTTCCATGGAAGAAGAGACTCAAGATTTGCATTGATGCTGCACGGGGCTTACACTACCTTCATGTGGGAACAAAGCAGATGATCATTCACCGAGACGTGAAGACCACTAACATTCTCTTAGATGAAGGGTGGGTGGCCAAGGTTGCAGATTTTGGGTTGTCCAGGGTTGGTCCTAACATCTCCCACACTCATGTTAGCACTGCAGTGAAGGGTAGTTTTGGGTATTTGGATCCAGAGTACTATAGGCGTCGAAAGCTGACGGAAAAATCTGATGTGTACTCTTTTGGTGTGGTTTTGATGGAAGTGTTATGTGCGAGGCCAGCGGTGTTACCAATGGTGGTGGTCGAGGTGGAGGAGGAGCCGGAGGAGGAGCTAAAGCAAGTGAACTTGGCAGAGTGGGCCCTGCATTGTCATCAAATGGGGACCCTTGATCAGATCATAGATCCGTATCTGAGAGGAAATATCGACCCTGAATGTTTTAAGACGTTCACAGAAATAGCAAAGAAATGTCTGGCAGAGAGTGGAAGTGAACGGCCCAGAATGGGTGATGTGCTGTGGAATTTAGAGCTAGCATGGCAGCAGCAAGAAGCTGCTGATGCAGAAGAGGAAGGAAGGATCTGCGGCGAGATAAACACAGCATTTGCGGGTGAGGTGGTTGCGACGATTCACAATCAACGCGCCACTGGCAGTGGTAATTCAGATTTGACACCGGGAGCTGAATTTTCTGAGCTTATAGCCCCAATTGGTCTTTGAAAAGAATGAAAAACAATTCTTCAATGCTGCCATTGGTTCTTCCACCATTGGCCAGGCTGGCTAAAATCCATATGGTGTTTTCTTTTTCTCTTCTTGTCTTTTCTTTAGTCGTCTGTTAACCGGAAAAAAAACGAGTTATGGTTGATGTACTATGGGTTGTTGTGTAGCCAATAGGTCTTCCGGTTTTGGGGCCTAAAAGGACCAATTCTTTGTCAAGATTTCAAAGAGGAACATGTATGTCAAACGCATTTAATTGTTGAAGTAAGATTCTCTTTGAAAGATCAATGGTCGGATTTTAATTGGAATTAGTCCTTGGAGACCTGCTAAAATCAAGGTCTTTGAAATTTATGTTTTAAAAACGATTTGGAAGAATAGACTTCTCGAACAAGATGGCAAAATAGGATTCATGTAGCCGATCGACCTCAGGTAGTTAGACAAGGCTTTGTTGAGTTGAGTTAAATGGAGAGAGGCCTTGAAATTGTGTGAACTATGATTAAGAACCAGCACTGAAGATGAAAAATGCCTCAGATTTTCTGATTGAATTACAAGCCAATACAATTACCAATGGTTCTTTGAAATTCATATTGTTAGGTCGCACCCATGCTTATAGGATGTTACTTTAGTTATAATCTTTATCTTTCATATATTTTGTTACTCCCACACTATAATACTTACATCTTAATAGCAGTAGTTGGCATTACCTATCACAGAAAATTCGTCCTCTAGTTAGACATTTAATTCTCTTTCGATGCAAAGCCATTGGTCTGTGCAGATGACTCGATATATATTCCTCCACACAAGTATGGAACACAGTTTTTGGCCATCTTTTTCTGATACTTCATTGTATTAATGGACAGAAGTAGACAGGCCACACTGGCCACAGATTGTGGATTCTCCACTAGGCAGCAAGTACTCTACATAGCCAAAGAATGGGGAAAAAAATTAAAAATAGAAAGGGGGGGGGGGGGGATTATTGATATATAATGATCGATTGACCCTCTATCTTAGTGGAATGATGACCCTTAACGATCATGAATGTTTTAAGGACGTGAATTTGCCTGTCGTAGGTTAAATTGAATCTAATCTGACACAGGATCCAACACCCGGAGTTGAATTTACTGAGCTCATGGCCCCAATGGGTCGTTTAAAGAACTGGGCAAAAACAATTCTTTGACCCAGCCCTGGGTAATTGTCACACCCCACTTAGAATAGGACGTGCCGAGAGTCACAATGTCTTAATTAATGGCTCACGAAAGTCTAACACCCACTCAAGTAATATAAATCATGAATTATCATGCCAATGGCAGCTCCTCTTTATCCACTAAATCAAATCAATCAGGATATTCAATTATCTCAAGAATAAATAATTTCTAATTAACGTAATAATAAAACCAATGACAATATTATCTCTGAATACTACCAGAAAATAAATTACTTTAAATATCAAAGTCTCATAACTAAAATAAGACTGTCTACTAGTAAAAGACAATTAGAAAATACTATAGAGGTCTTTATTCAAATGTTCCTGGTTTCAAGTCCATCTCTAACGATCATCTCGCTAATCTAAAATGTTTTAAATGAGAATCAACACATAGCTCAATGAATGATAAGATTTACAATAATGCACTTGATAATTGAAAATACAATTTGTCATATAGTGAATAATGAGCTAAAAGAAATTTTTTAAAAACTTTCTCAATGCATATTCATATATTTTGCATGCTTTCTTAAAGTAAAACAAGTGAACCTTACAATTTCAATAGTGAAGCAAAATCATCTCTGAACAACTTATAACTCAATACTAAAACAAAATATTATTTCTTAAATATAAATAGTGCTAGCAAAAATGATAAGTGTAATAACTTAGGAAACCAAGAATAACTCATATCTCAAATCTCAATGTCAAATCTTATCTTAGAGCTTAAGTTCAGTAGATCCACATCGCACTTATAATCACCTCAGGGTAGCGCTTGGGTCTTTTTTCTGAAGCCGATACGGTTAAGATTCTCCTACAACCGTTGCAAACTAAGTTTATTCTTTAGTTGGCAAAGTCATCTCAAGAAGAGGGCGTATCCCTGAACTTTTCAAAAATGATCCCAAGCACAATATCATAAAATTTACACTATTTTATAAAATAATTTTAAAACATACATGAAAGCTCTTTCTCAAAAGAATAAACTGTATTTCTAAAGAAATTCTCTCAATAAACAATGATCTTTCTCAAGTAATAAAATATTACACGTCTCTTAAAAGCAATACATAATGATCTCAAACTCATGCTCATTCTCAAAAGTAACAATTTTTCTCATATTAAAATAAATTATTGTGTTTTACTAAAATAAATGCTTGTACTAATTAAAATCATTCTTTCCAAATCTCATATACATGGAATTAAATTTGCAAATCTCATATTAGCAAGGCAAAACTACTCACCTGATGTCCAAAGAATATGGACCTAAAAATGAAACGCGAAACCAGCAAGTGCTATCTGAATTACAAAAATAAAAGTCTAGTATTAATGTACAATCTATAACTGGAATTAGCTAAAAATAACTTCAAAATCGGAATTCCCACATCAAAAAAACTTAGAGTGGGACATGTTCCAATATTAAGAGTCTACCCATTGGTCAAAGTCAGTAGGGTGTACCAAACACCATGGACTTAACCACACCGAAATATTTCCCAACACTTATCTTCTTCCTTCCCCATTAGGAATACGTTCTGTAACTCCTTTGTATCAGAAATCATTATATCACTTACTACATCTTCTTATTTCTTCCCATTCTTTATTTTTCCATTCTTCCTTCTTCATTGTTTGCCACAAAATCTCGCAGCCCAATGCCACCCTTGTACAGCAGCCTTCAAACCACAGTGCGCTTGTTTATACCATAAGACTCCAAAACTCTCAATATACATATGACTTGTTAATTTATATATCTTATAATTAGAACTCTAGCATATTCATTGTTTACGGCAATTCCCAAAAGAAAATAAAAGCAAGAATCGAACCTATACTTACCCAGGAGTTCCGAATCAATAATTCAAAGCCAACTCTTAACCAAATCCGTACACCACAAAATTCCCAAAATCAATGATGTATTCAAAATTCCCACAATCCATAAATACGACAGAATAGAACACCATGTTCGTACTGTTAGTTTTTCCTAAATATCACCACCAATATAAAGTTTAGTCCATACCTTAATGACGAAATCCAGAATGCTTTGAGCAACCCTCTGCTTTCTCAACAGACCCTAGTTTGTCTTCTCTTCCTTGTTCCCACAGCCTTTTCAGAATTACCCACAACCCTAACTATTGAAATCTGCACTCCACATAACACATCCCTCAACATTCGCAAGTCGTGGCAGATTCTCCTCTACCCAAAGTTTAGATCCACTACACTTGCACCTAGGTATATTCCAATTTATAACCACAGAGACAAAACACATGACACGTGGCATCCTCTCAAAACTTAATCTACCTAGTCTTGTGGACTCTCAACATAGTTATTCGAAAACTCATTTTAGATGTGAAAATGTATTTTTTTTGAAATGCATTTTTAATATTGTATGGAATTTGTTTCAAAAATTTAAAAAAAAAACATTTCAGAAATACATAAGAAATGTTTTGAAAACTATTAAGAAATGTTTGAAAAATTCTTAAGAAACAATTAGAATACTTAATGAAAACTTTTAAGAAACTTAGGAAAAACTATTGGGAAACACTTTAGAAACTTAAAATATTAATTTTTATACATTTTCTCTCTTAAGTTCTAACCAAATATCTATAAAATTATTCGTGTAAGTTTTCACTAAGTTTCTAAAAATCTCCACTAAATTTTTTAAAAGTCTTCACTATATTTTCTAAAAGTCTCTACTAAGTTTCTCAAAAGTTTCTACTAAATTTCTTAAAAGTCTCATTTGAGTTTCGAAAAATTTTTCTATTAAGTTTTCCAATCTTTTTCCGTTTCTCGTTTTTCCCTATATTTTTTTACTGCATTTCCCGCTTCAGCTTCCGCTTCCGATTTTAATAACTATGACTCTCATACACTCCTACATACTATGCATAACAAACTCCAAGCACTCCACCATACTACATAACCTCTCCTCAAATCATTGGCCAACTTTAGGGAACTTAAAATTATGGCTAGAATTATAAAATTAAACTATTAAGATAATATAAAATTTTCAAATAGCTAGCATGAAATAAAAATAAGAATCTTTACAGTAATGGTGTGGGGTTGACCTAAGCCCATATAGTGTTCTTTTTTTCACTGGTTTCCTCTCTTCTTTTCCTTGTTTGCACAGCGTATAAAGTTGTAAAGACGTATATGGACGATGTATTATTATGTTTTAATGCCTAGCCAATAAAATGTTTGTATTGTTAGCTTAATCTCAAGGAGTATTAAGCACAGCAATTATGCTGTTGCAAAACCATACCACCGTGTAGCTGTTTAATAAGTGAGCAAAAAATTCCATTCATTAATTCAAGCCTCAACTTGCACTACTGCAATACAATGGATTCAAATAACATTTTCCTCATACTGCCCCATAAGAGAAAAGTGCACTCAACCGCTTAGAAATTTCAGAAAGTCTACAATGGTGGAAAAGGCCCAAGACAAACCTCCCTCCATGTCATGTTGCCAACATTTTAAATCAGCCAAGTTTTGGTGCTCCTGCCTCTGCTCCCAAGAGAGAGCAAAGCACTACACAAACATTTGTCCCAAGACTTTCAGCAAGAACAAGAGTTTTAAGTGGCTCTCTCTCTTTCTCCTGTTGCTAGTTAGCAACTTTTATCATTAAATACTACATTGTATGGACCACTTGAATGGATACAAACTATCAACCGATGACACGGCAGCATTGAAATAGTGTATCTGCTTGATTTTCATAAGAGCATATAATTCTAAAGCTTTTTCCGCATAAACAACTTCATTGGATACCCATCCAGGAGTTCATCTCATCCCCTATTCTTTGCGGTTTATGTGATTGAGACGTTCTCTAAAGCTGTGATAGAAAGTGGACAGGAAATCTGTTCAGAAAAAGATCATAGAATAATGTGCTGAATGCATAAGAATTTCAGTGGTCTCAGCAGTATGAAATAAGGCGTGGTGTTTATAGGTAAAATTGTTGGAATTTTCACCCCCAATAGATCAACTTTGAACCCTTGATAAAAGTTTACTTCGCCTATGCACAGATTGTAAGTCTAAAATCAGGATTGTTTTTTTTTTTTTGGCTGAGCGAAAAATCAGAATTGTTTCGCGTAGGATGTTAGATCAAGTTACAGTGTTATTTGGTTTTTGAATATTTTATTTGCTTGTCTTGAAATTTATTCGATGGTTAAAATCTGATTATTTCGAAAACAAAAACATGCCTATAGGTTTCACAGTAATTTGATTTCGAGCTGAGGCAAGAATTCAGAGCCATATTACCAAACATCTTTTAGCAGGTTGAGTAGTGACCTGATGAGCCAACTATAAGACCATAAAATAATTTTTCCCCTCTGATTGATGAGAAAAAACCAAGCAGAGGATATTTTGTTTTATTTTTTTTTTTTTTACAAGAAGAACAGCATTTTTGAATGTATCAAACAACTCAATAACCTGGTTGTATGTCACTATTGATTCATTAAGATATATATTAATCATTTCGAAAACGACAATTGATGACTCCAAAAAATATTATCGGGCACGTAAGGCAGCAAAGTTTTTAAATGCTGACGAAATTTCTGAAGTAGAAGTTTTGAATTTAGTTCGTGTCTTCTTTTCAACTCAAAGAGTTCCTACCCACATCATCACAGATAAAAGCAAGAAAGAACCACCCTTTATCGTCAAAATTTAGCTGCTTTTCAGAGTTCTAGAGTAGAACCGATATGGGTGTTCTGGAAACCATTATAATACTTCTTTCTACCTCTCTCTGTCTGGTTCTCATCAAGCTCCTTCACAAACTATGTGGACTCCAATTCACATCCAACATGTGATGAGGTCACAGGGAATCAAAGGCCCTCCTTACAGATTCTTCCATGGAAACACCAAAGAGATCCTCAAGATGAGAACCGAATCCGTGAGCGGGCCCATGGATTTATCGACCCATGACATATTTCCTAGAATACAGCCTCACCTACACTCTTGGCTCAACATATATGGTAACAATATTTAGTTTTACAAATTTCTCAATCTTAGTTTCATTACTCGCGCGGTTTAGAAAAATTTGAGTTTGACTCTATTTTTGTTTGTTTTCTTGGGGAATAGGGAAGAATTTTCTTACCTGGCATGGTCCTAAAGCTCAGGTGATTATTACAGAATGTGAATTTGCCAAAGAAATATTTAATAATAGAGAAAGAGCTTATGCAAAGACAGACACAGAAGGCTATGCAAAGAAGCTACTGGGGGATAGTCTTGTGACATCAGAAGGTGAAAAATGGGCAAAGCAAAGGAAACTGGTCAATCATGCTTTCCGTACAGAAAGTTGAAAGTATACCTTTTTACTAGTATATATTGTTGTTAGTGTTTGGTTTTGATTTTGATTATTATTATACGTACTGTGTAGAATATGGTTCCGGCTATGATTGAGAGTGTTGAGATGATGCTGGAAAGGTGGAAACATCTTGAAGGCAAAGAGATTGAGGTGCTTGAAGAGTTCAGGCTATTAACATCAGAAATTATTTCGAGGAAAGCCTTTAGGAGCAGTTATTTAGAAGGGCAAGCTATATTTGAGATGTTGAGGAAGTTGTGCCTCATAATTTTCAGAAATGCTTTCAAAATTAAGCTTCCTGGCCTCAGGTAATCCTTTTTTAGGGACAGTCAACTTTCGGTCCAATTTAGTTCTCTAGTGAATTCTAATTTTTGGATTTATGATCACTTGGAGATATATACGTCTAATTATTTTTAATTGGTCAAATTAGTGCAAACACACACTATTAAATTGCATGGAGAGTCTAGAACTAGCGCGACTCTCTAAAGTTTGATAGCCTGCACTTTTCTCGAACCTCGCTCGAGTGAATCCCCAATGAAGTCCATTGACTGCAGGATCACACAGAGCTTGAAAAAAAAATACGTATATTAATATAGGAGCTCGAAAGAACATCTGAGCTGAATTATCGCTTTCCAAAGTTTCAACACACTATAATTTAAAGTCTTGTATTGTAATTTGAGCAGTCTCTACTCTGACTTCCCATTGACTTAATTACATATTTGAACACGATTGTAACTCAAAACTTAATTATAAATGAAGTGTTTTTGCTCATGGAATTCACCAACACTAATAACATTAACATGAGAGAATTCCATATAAACTTGCCTGATCTATTTCAATTCTTCTGAGAGCACCAAATATCAAAGCCTCTTAACTATGTTTCCACTGCAAGAGTAGGGCATGTTTTTCTCATCCTAATCTTGATTGTCCATTTATCCATTTGTGCAGTCGATTTTGGAAAAGTAGTGATGAGATAGAATCAGAGAAACTTGAACAAGGGATACGAAGTTCTATTATAGCAATTATGAAGAAAAGAGAGAAGGCAACGACAGAGGTAGACAACTTTGGGACTGATTTGCTTGGACTACTTGTACAGGCTAACAATGATGCAGATGAGAATAATAGAATTACGGTAGACGATGTGGTTGATGAGTGCAAGACCTTTTACATTGCTGGACAGTTTACTACAACCACTTTGCTTGCATGGACTGTTCTTCTTCTAGCAATCCATACGGATTGGCAAGACAAAGCGAGAGAGGAGGTCCTCAAGTTTTTTGGCCAACAGCATCCAAACGCAGAAGGCATTGCAAGAATGAAAGCGGTACATATCATATGATAACAAAACCAAACGATATCTCCTTATATACAATAAAGAACACAAGACAACTATTAAGATCTCACCTTACCGTGCCTATTTTGTGTAGATGAACATGATCATTAATGAGACTCTAAGACTATATCCTCCTGCACTTGACATTACAAGAAAAGTTCAACGCGAAGTCAGGCTGGGAAATCTCGTTCTTCCTGCCAATGTGAACTTGGCTATTTCAACCCTAGCACTTCATCATGATCCTCAAATATGGGGAGAAGATGTGCATCTCTTCAAACCAGAAAGGTTTTCCAAGGGAGTTGCGAAAGCTACCAACAACAACCCGGGAGGGTATCTTCCCTTTGGTTTGGGACCACGTACTTGTGTAGGCATAAACTTTGCAATCAACGAAGCAAAGATTGCTCTCTCGATGATTCTGCAACGCTACGCCTTCAATCACTCCCCAACCTATATTCACTCACCAGCGGATATTTTGACAATTCGCGCAAAACATGGGATTCAAGTAATGCTTCATGCTCTCTAGAGTGGACCAGAGTTGTTAACAAGTTTGTGCGTTGCGTCAACAGATCAATCGGACTTTGCAGCCATCCAGATATAGCGTTTGAACATCATTGAGCTGGGCAAAAATAACTAGTAAATCTTTGAAGAAAAAGAATATATATTCTCATATTAATTTGTTGTAAGGTAATCATGCGAGGGCTAACACAGAGACTGCAAGAACCATCATGTAACTAAATATTAGAGCCAGTTACGCAAAGGATGTTGATATTTATTACTTGTTAATTATATGTCAAATACAAGACCTAGGCCCTCTGGCTTGTTAAGATATTGATTTTCCATAATTTGAGGCGAAACAGTGTTGTCTGGATTAGAAGTGATTTGCTAGAATTAACATGGATTGGAAGCCTTGATTCCTTGCATGAGATTTCATACCAAACCCTCTGGCTTAGTCGCTTATAATGTTAATTTGTTGGGTACAACTGCAAATTCTACAGCAATCTGCAGACATATTTCAATTTTTTAGTACAATGACTGGCCTCGCTTGGGGTAATGACTTTATTTCTAGGTAACTTATGGTTGCTCAAGTGCCAAATTGGGCGGAAAATTCATTCCCTGTATCGATTAAATGGCTAGATTTACTTGTTCGTTAATTACCTGAATTCGAAGTTTGTAACAAGTCAAATCTAATGGTTAAATGAATGTAATAAAAACTTATTAGTGTGATCTAATGGTTATAATTAATTAGCACTTAAGGATAAATTACACTTTTCACCCTTACATTTCTCCTTTACACCTTGTCACAGTTTAGTTCCTGCACTTCCAATTGTGCCAGTCTACACCTTACACTTTAGGTCAATAAGCAATGTCAACCCTCTGTCAATGTGGCCGTTGAATCTATTGATGGAGATAGCACGTGCTTCTCCAATGGGTCAAATTTAGAGCCAGAAACGGATTTTCACCTCTTTCCACCCCAATTGCCCAACCCTCACTTTACATCGTTAAAGCTGAGAAAATTGGGGGCTAGGTTTAAAGCCCTAACATGCCTAACCTTCATACATCGAAGACACCAAAGACTAAATTGGGGCTGGTATTTCATGATATTTTGAGGGATTGAAATGGATTAGCCAAAATTGTGAGTAATTGCAAGCAATTAGTGGATGATTTGTCGATACCTGAGCAGAAGTGGTAGCAAGTGACTTCTGCTAGAGGTGGAGCTTGAAACAATAAATACATACTGCATTACTATATTGAAATTCATCATGGTGGTGCGTGACTTGCCCCCAAATGCAGTATTCCTACAAATGGAGTTAGTGCCCCGCAAGAGTACGGGGATCGCGATAAAGTATAAACCGGAAGATCCGGTATCGTTCTCTCTCAAGAGAACTAGCCAAATATAGACTCTAATACTTACCTCACACTAACCTAACTTAGATTGAATTGCAATAAAAAGGAGAATTGGATCTAAATTAAAAAGGAAAATAAAAAGACTGAAAATCTTTTGGGTTTTGATGGTTGTTTTGAATTCTTAAACTATTGCAATGAAAATAAAGACAATTAACCCTAGACAATTAAATTAAAGCAAAATAAAAATAGAATTAAAGCAATTAAAAAGAGAATTGGGTTCAATTGATCCAATCACTCAATCCACCCAAGACTTTCAATGGGATTTATAACTCAAAACAAACACAACATTTAAGAGTATTTGATTCAGGAGATTTAACTTTAAAAATTAATTATTCTCAAGTAATTGAAATTAGACACATGGTCAATGGGGAATCAAAGGTTAATACCATCAATTGAACTTAGTCAATACCAAATTTGTGGTTTATGCATTGATTAGCCAAACATAGTCAATAACCTTAGTTTTCTAAATTATCTTAGAATCAATTGATAAGAATTAATTCCTAGCAATTGTGGAAATCTTTCCTAGTAAAAATTTCTAAATTAATATCATTGATTTGGGTGATGAAAGTCTCCAAACTTAGTCAATAATCTAGATTTTCTATAACATCCATATGGAATTATTAGGAATTCAAAATCTAGGAAATATGGCAATTAATACATGAGATACCTCCATTGAAACTCTTGGATTTCTTGGGTAATTTTCACATTTAAACCCAATACAAATTCCTAGCTACTTGAATCCATTCGGAAAACATATAAAATGTAAAGAAAAAGCATGAGAAATTAAATCTAAATTTTACTTGAGCAATAGAAGTGTTTGGTTACAAGGAAAGTACAAGAAAATGCAAGAAAGTGAAAGAAAATACAATACAATGAAGAGAAATTACAAGTTTTAACAAAATACTACAACTACAAGCTAAATCTAAGCTAAAAGTGAAGAAAAATAGAAAAACTAACCTTCTTGGAGCTTCTCCCGCCGCCCCTCTATCTCCAACTAACCCTTCCAACTCAAAAACTCTATAAAAATCCTAAAAACGTAACTTTGGACGCAAAAAATGCATTCTGGATGAACAGTAACTATCCGAACAATCATCAGACAGTGCATCTGATGACCGTCTGAAGTGGGTTCGGGCGGGTACTGTTCACTATCCGGATGCACTATTCACCATCCGGACACACTGTTCGGACGGTTACTATTAACAATAACCGTCCGAATAGTGAACAGTACCATTCGGACGCACCGTTCGGACGCATCGTTTAGACGGATACTATTCATCACTATTCGACACAGCAACTTTTCAACTCAATTTTGACCACCTTAGAGCTCAATTCCGCCAATGCACATTAGAGGAAAAGTTGTAGCTCTTGGAGTTTTCTTTCTAATGACGTAAAAATCAGCTCAATCGAATATCGGAGTGAGAAGTTATGGCCACAATACCGAGACAGGATGGACTTCTCTTCACCGGTTTGCTCGTTTTGAACCCGCTTTAATCATTCTTTGCGTTTATTTTCTTTTATTAGCTCGTATAACCTACAAAACACACAAGAAACATAAAAATCAAATATAAAACTAAATTAAGACAATTAACTACAATATAAGTTTAACAATGTGCGAATTAAGGGCTTTTGATTACAATTTTAGGGTGTAATCAGTGCGTTCCTGTATACACCCAGTAAGGTATACATGGGTGTGAGTATTCATTACATAAATAATTGTGACCTTGAAAAATTATGTTTGATGGATTTTAATGAATACGTTAAGAGGCTTGGATATGATAGGTTTATTAACTATTATTACAGAATTTCTGGGATGGATTTAGATGATGGATTGCACTCACTTGCAACTGATGCATCTTTGATTACTATGATTGGCCACATTCCTCCAAGTTATGTCATAGAAGTATACTTGGAACTGGTCTCGGTTATGGGATTTTGGCCAAGTCAAGTAACGTGTTTTGATATGCCCAATGACAGTCAACCAACAGTTGTAATATAAGAGTTTGAAGAGGAAGGAGATCATAATGTGGAGGTGGTTGTTGGCTTGCAAGGGGAAGAGATAGGGGCTAATGGTCTTCAAGATATGGAAGGTGAGGAAGATGATGATGATGATGATGATCTATTTAATGGTTGTGATCAAGATATGAATGTCTATGACAGTGATAATGGGATGACAGATGATGATGATCTGTTTGAATCTAATGTAGGTAAGGGTGTTGAATGGAGTGGGCTTAGGAATTTCATAGCATCTGACGTTGGTTTAGATGATATAGCACTAGAATCTCATGATAATGCATCATCTGATGACTTTCATAGCACACATGGCTCATTTGATGAAGAAGAAAGAGGGCCAAAGTATCCAGAGTTTAATGCTAACACAGATATAAAAGTTTTGAATTCAAAGTGGGAATGCTTTCAGTTCTGCAAATGAATTTAGGATTGCAGTAAAAGAGTATGCAATTAAAAATGGAAAGGATATCAAGTTTGTAAAGAATGAGAAAAAAAGGGTGAGGGCAGTATGTAGAGAGGGTTGTAACTATATAATATTTGCTTCTATTATGCATAATCAAATCACTATACATGAGAAGACATACAAGAATGAACACAATTGTGGAAGGGCTTTTCATAACAGACATATGAAATCTAGGTGGCTGTGAAAAAAATAAGTGGATAACATTAGGTCCAACCCTAGCTGGCCAAGTGAAGCTTTCAAAGAGACAATTCAAAAGGAAAGAAAGTGGTTACTTTATCATCCTTAAAAGAAGCAGTTGCCTCTAAAGGAAAAGGGTCAAAGAGACAGGAGAACACTTAAGTTTACGACAAGAAAAAAAGAATATATTTTGTAGTCCATGTTTTGGAATGTGAAATAGGATCTAATGTTGTGGCCATATGCAATATTATTTTGGACAATAAAATATTACTTATCTTTTTTCGTGAACCTATGCAAAATGTTTAAATATTCTACCACAATTAGTTAATGAAAGTTCTCTGTTTAATGGTATTATGTTTTTTTTTTTTTTTTTTGCATATGTATGTTTATTTTGTTTTAATGAGACAAAAATAAGGTATCAGAGTAGTCAATACAATAATGGTCAATACATTTCCATTTTACTCATTTAATACAGCAGCCTGAGGCTAAGGATTACAGTTCACAAAACACTTAGATAAAAACAACTACACAATTTCATAGCAACTGGCCTCTTTCACTTCTGTAATTCCATTTTCCCTTCAATAAATACCAACCCATCAAAGCAACTACCACCCAAGAGGAAACTAGGCATGCCCAAAATTTCTTTTTTCTGTCTCTTATGTTTTTCACCTCATTCTCCAACCTTGAAAATTTCTTCAATAGTCCTGGTATTACTTGCTTGGACTAGTGGCACAATGGGGGGTCATTCCACATGAAAAACCCACATGCACTTCTTTGCTGCAACATACAACACAAGAATGCCAAGAGAAAAGAAAATCTTAAAGATAACGTGTAAAACAAAATCAGTCACAGATCAACTAATCCCAAATCTCCTGCATCCAACAAATCTTTTCCCTGAATTTATATTGGTCCATGAAGTTCTCATCGGCTAAGATTCCCATAGTCACAGAGTCTTCCCTCCATTCCACCTTCTCTCTATGTCTTCCTCTATACCCTTATTCCTCTTCTTCGTTTGTTACTCTATATTATGTATATATACATATAACTAGGTTTAACGATGTAAAGTGAGCGCTGGGCAATTAGGGTGGGAAGGGGTGAAAACCCTTTTTTAGCCCTAAATTTCACCCCGGGGAGAAACACGTGCTATCTTTGTCAATAGATTCAATGGCCACATTGATGGAGGGTTGACATCGCTTATTGAGCCAAAGTGTAACGGGTAGATTGGCACAATTAAAAGTGCAAGGACTAAATTGGGACAAAATGTGAAGTGTAAGCGTAAAAAGTATAATTTACCCGGCACTTAATAGTAGATATGGACATATTAATGATCTTTATTGGTCTAACAAAAAAATGCCACTATAGATATGGACGTAAAATGACACATGCCATGCGCATGAGGGACATAATAGTAGATTAGCATGCCACTTATGGTGCCCAAAAAAAAAAAAAAAAAAACAATGGAGAGTTCTTACTTAGGCATTTTATTGAACTTCTTTTGTGCACACTATCAGTCATCACCGATTCACCATCTCAACCACCACCACACATCATCACCAACTCCGTAGCCACCAGCACCACCTCAGCCCACCCCGCCACCCTCCATTCATACTAACAGCATCGGCGGATTGACGGGGGGGGGGGTGAGGGGGGGGTGGGGGGCGCTTGGCCCCTACAAAACTTTTTTTTTTGTTCTTACTACTATATGTATAATTTAGACATTAGTCTATGAGTGCTTAAGGCTGGCCCCCTACTTATTTTACATGTTTTCTTATATAGCATACGGTGAGTTTTATAAAAGACAAATAAGTCTTCTATTGTATGAGAAAAGGCAGCCGAAAGTGCCCACCTGGTTTTGTTTTATTATTAATTTAAGTTGTACAAACTATTCAACATAAATATTATATTAACCTTTTGGATGTAGGACAAAATTTGAAAAGTTAGAATTTTTGTTCATTTTCTTCTTCTTCTTCATCGTTGTGGGCATGCAGCGATCTGCGATGGCGATGGGATTCTGATTCTGTACTCTGCACAGACTGCATTCTCCATTTTCCTCTATGTCGTTTAACCCTTTCGGTAAGTTCTTTTTATCTGACTCTCTCTTTTGTATGTACAAAAACATGGATTTATGTATTAATCCTGCTCAGCTACTCGCTCTGTTCTAGTTTATTGTTTATTTTATTTTGTTTTAAAATTTAACAGCAAATTAACAATGTTTGTTTACATCCATTTATTGACTATTTTCCATTCACTCTTTGATTTGGTTTTGAATTACTTATTTACATCAATCATTTACTCTGCTATTATTATCTTATACACATACTTCTTTTATTTAGCTAGAATTATTTTTTTGGTCTAATTTTAAATTGTAAAAGTAGTTAAATGTTAAATTATTTAGCTAGAATTCTGTTTTAGCTCATTTAATATAAGTGAATTCCAAAATATAGGTTGATGATGAAGAAAACTACAATTGATGCCTTCTTCAAGAAAAGAGATTCCCAAAGTTCAGAAGCTAGTAGACCAACTTCCGTTGAGCCCCCTAATTCTAACGTTGAAGCTTCAATCCTTGAATATCGTCCTTCCAAAGTTCTTAGAATTGAATCAAAAAAATTGATATCTCTTCTTTTGAGCGTGACTCGGGATTACGTCGACAAATATTAGAATATCCTATCAACCAACAAGATGAAATCCAACAAGCTTATATTAAAGCAGGGCCTTATCAACATATTCTTTCTTAATACCCCTTGCCTAATGATAAACATCCCCGTCGCTTTCATGCTTCTTGGTTCAAGTTGTTTCTAGATTGGTTAGAATATTCTCCAAGCTTCTTGGTTCAAGTTGTTTCTAGATTGGTTAGAATATTCTCCAACCAAAGATGCCACATTTTATCTTCCATGTTATCTCTTCACTAAGCCAACAGGGCACCCTGGATCAAGTGCATTCATTATTGAATGATTTCAATCATGGAAGAAAGTTAATGATGGGGGAAATTGTGCTTTTTTAACTCATGTTAGAAAGGATCCCAACTCCTTGCACAAAAAAGCTATGAAAGGTTGCCAATATTTGATGAATCAGTCACAACACATTGAGAAGTTAATTGAGAAACAAACTTCTCAACAAATTGCAAATAATCGATTGTGGTTGAAGGCATCAACAGATGTTGTCAAATGGCTCACATTCCAAGCTTGTGCTTTTAGAGGCCATAATGAACGTCCCGATTCAAAAAATAGGGGTAATTTTCTTGAAATGATCAAGATTTTAGCCTCTTATAATGAGGAGGCAGCTACAGTTGTGTTAGAGAATGCTCCACAAAATGCTTCATATGTATCCCATAAGATCCAAAAGGAGATTTTACAAATTTTCTCAAACAGAACAAGGAATTTCATTCGTCAAGAAATAGGTGATGCAAAGTTTTGCATTATTGTAGATGAAGCTTGTGATGAATCTAAAAGAGAGCAAATAGCCATTGTCTTAAGATTTGTTGATAAGTCTGGCTTTGTACAGGAGCGTTTCTTTGATCTAATCCATGTTTCAGATACTACTGCTTCAACCTTGAAAAAGGAAATAGTTGTTGTTTTTTCTTGCCATGATCTTAGTGTACAATGTATCTGTGGTCAAGAATACGATGGAGCTAGTAATATGCGTGGAGAATGGGCTAGTTTGCAAGCTTTATTTTCTTTTGAGTGTCCCTATGCATATTATATTCATTGTCTTGCTCATCGACTCCAATTAGCATTGGTTGCGGCAGCAAGAGAGATTATTCTCATTCATCAATTTTTCTCCAAATTAACTCTCATAGTCAATATTGTTGGTTCTTCTTGTAAACGTCATGACCAATTGAGAGTTGCTCAAGCTGCTAAACTTGCAAAAAGGCTTGCTATTAATGAGCTTGAAACTGGCAAAGGTCTAAATCAGATTGGCACTATAAAGCGAGCAGAAGATACTCGATGGGGTTCTCATTTTAGTTCTATTCAAAGTTTGATGATTATGTTTGATGCAATTTGCTCAGTCCTTAAAAATATCATCGTTGATGGGAACACTTATTTACATCAAGGTGATGCAGATTTAACTTATGATACCATTATATCATTTGAATTTGTGTTCAACTTGCATCTTATGAGAGAGATCATGGGGATCACCGACGATCTTTGCCAAGCTTTGCAATGTAAGTCTCAAGATACATTGAATGCAATGCATTTGGTTTCAACAACAAAAGTACTTATCCAACAAGTGAGAGAAAATGGATGGGACTCTTTGTTTGGAAAGGTGAAATTATTTTTTGAGAAACATAATATAGAGATTCCTGATATGTGTGCTCGATACAATGCCGGTCGAGGTCGATCTCGTCTTCAAAGAAATCAAATCACAATAGAGCACCACTATCGGGTTGATGTATTCACGGCCGCAATCGACTCTCAATTGCAAAAATTGAATAATAGATTCAAAGAGGATATGGTAGAGTTACTCATTCTAAGCTCGGTTTTGGATCCTCGAAATGAGTATAGATTTTTTAACATTGATAATATTTGCAAGCTTGCGAGTAAATTTTATCCTCAAGGCTTCACTGAGCAAGAGAAGTTACATTTGAAATTTCAATTGCAACATTATGAACTTGATATTCATAAATGTCATGAGTTATAAAATGTGTCAACAATATCAGAGTTATGCCAAGTGTTGAAGAAAACAAAAAAGTCAATAATCTATTCTCTTGTAGATAGATTGATTTGCTTTGTGCTAACTCTTCCTGTTTCAACGGTAACAACAGAGCGTGTATTTTCAGCTATGAGTCTTATTAAGACTAAACTTCGTAACAAGATGGAAGATGATTTTCTAGCAAATTATTTGGTCACATATATTGAGAAGGAAATTGCCCAAGATTTTGATACCGATTCGATAATAGATGAGTTCTATTGTATGAAAGAACATCGAGCTCAACTTAAAATACCTAACTTGGGTTGATACGAGATGATTTTTATTGTTTTGTGTTTAACGTTGTTCTATATGGAGAAATTGATTCCTTTTGTATTTTATAATATTTATGTAATTCTCTTTTGATGTCTTTTGTTAACTACATGTTTATCTGAACATTGACTAAAATTTGTATTAACAATTAATAATATTTATGAAATTTTAAAAGCTTATAGTTTGGCCCCCTAAATATGATTTCTGGGTCGGACTGACAGTCTACCTCCAATTAAATTAAACACCCATCATGTCGCCCAAGTCACTTTTCTTATGGAGAGGTATTTTAAACCCACCAAATGAAAAATCCTAAGAGCATACTCACAGTTAAAATCATTAGAGACCAAAAACTATATAAAGATGGTGAACTCGTGAAGAATAGGAGCAAGGAGAAAACTTCCATTGATAATCAGATAAGACTATCCAAAAGAAGATTTCAGCAGCCGCAGATCGCTCTCTGACGTAGAAACACCGCCTGAATCATCTGCAGGATCTTCCAACGCAGGCCTCAAATTGACACAGATGTGTGTGTTGTTTCAAATTGCCAGTAGGAGCTGTAAACACAACCTCTTTGCTACAATCTTCTCTTTAGTGATAACTGTGATTTTTCTTTTAGAACCTAGTATCATATCATCTCCTTGCAACCTAGTATCATATCATCTCTTTACAGGTTGACTAGTTATCTGATGAGCCATCTATATGATTATAACACATTTTTCCCATCCAATTAACGAGAAAAACAAGGAAATTACAATTACCTCCTTTAAGATTTAATAAAATATAAGACTATTTTTCACATTTTGAAAATCATACTAATCACCTGACAGAGTTTGTCTGACAATTGAATTAACAGAAGTTATGAAATTACATTTTACCCTTAATTTCAAAAGGTATTTATTTTAATTTGGAGTAAAAAAAAATTAAACAAACTAAAAGAAAACTCATCTGCTCTCTCAAGTTGCAGCCTCACCACCGTCCTAAACCCCACCACCATGACCAAACACCCACTTGTTCCATCTCTAGCACCCATAACCAGTCAATAACAATCATATATATATGGTTCCACACTCGTATATATACACATTGCATACATGTGTAATTATCGAACCTCATTTGTAATAATAAATTGGGCACAACATTCACCACTAGCGAATGTAGAAGAGAAAGAGAAAGAAGCAAAACTGTCTGTGTGAAAGAAGGTGGATTAGGGGGTTCCCCCCCCCCCCCCCCCATTTTTAGCTCTCGTTTGTGGTGATTTTGGTAGATTATAGTGGTTCGATGGAAGGGGTGGAGGCCATCGGGCAATTGGTATGTCAGTGTGCAACGAGACAAAGAAGTAGAGAGGGAGGTATAGAGGGAGGGAGGAAGAGGTGGCAACGGTGCTGTTATGGCAGTGTGTATGTATGTGTGTGATGATGACTAGAGAAGTGGGAAAGAGGAGGGAAAGAGAAAGGCAGCAGTTTTGGTTTAGGGAGAGCTGAAGAATAGAGGTGAGCGTTCGGCTATGGAGATAACAGATTGATTTAGATGGCTGATGAAGTGAGGTGGTCCGGTGTGGAGCTGTGCCATGGGAGCTGGTGAGGTTATGACTAGTGGTGCTGTCCCAGAGAGAGAGAGATGTTGACGGGATGGTTTGGTGGTGCCGTTGTGGTGGTTGTTACTTAATGGTGGTGTGAGGTATGGAGTGGTGTTAATGGTTGGTGGCCGGTGGAAAGAGGAAGAGGAAGAGGAAAAAATTGTGGTGTTACAGTCGCAAAATTACAGAGGTGAGCAAAATTATTGAGGAAAAAATGGGGTGGTGGGTTCATAGAGGAGAGGTGCACGAAATGATTGAGGGAATATAGAGAGGAATTGAGGGAAAATAGGGTAACTTTTGTTCTAATTTTTACTTATTTTACTTAATTTTTTATTAATTACATTAGTACAGATTGGAAATTTAAGAAATTTTCATAGTTTGACCCAGTCAACCTAGTTTAGTTGACTAACAAGCTATAACAAGAAGAGAGAATCTATTACGTAATAGTTTATATTTTATATTTTAAGTAAATTTTATTTGACTGTAGTAAATGTTGGAGGTGTGTTTTTATAATTTTTAACATTAAAAACATATTTTTTATTCTTTTGTACAGCTAGGTAAATATGTTTAAAATGTGTCTTCAAAGACATATGTTAACATTTTTTATTTTAAATGCCACTCTTTTGGTGGCAACCAAAGTCTATTCATTAAATGCCTTATGATTTGTTAAAAATATTCAAAATAAATAACAACCGCGATATGATGTAACCGATTTTGAGGTGCATCATAAGATAATGAAATATTAGTCATATCAATTAGTAGGGTAGTGTACACCAAATATTTTAACTAACTCCTAAATTATTGGTGATTAGTCTATTTTTTTTGTACTTCTATTGAATGCATTACACGAAATACTTTTCGTGATTTACCTAGCAAGATATTTAATAAAAGTGATTAGGCACGCTCACATAGTCAAATGCATCAACAACTCAATAAGGTGAATTAGGCACTATATATTGATTAATTAATATATTAATCATTTCAAAACCAAGATTGGCCGTCTTATAGAAACCTTATCCTGTATGTAAGGTAGAAAAGATAACTTCTTTAAATGCTGATCAAATTTCTATAGTCTTGCACATGATGGCGAAAGTCGAAATTTTGCATGCTGTCTTCTTTTCAACTCAATTATTCCTACCTAATAAATCAAGAAAGAACCACCCTTTTATTGTCAAATTTTAGCTGCATATTGGAGTTGGTAGAGTTGAACCAGTATGGGTGCTCTGGAAGCCATAATAATCCTTCTTTCAAGCTCTCTATGCCTGATTCTCATCAGGCTCCTTCACAAACTATGGTGGGCTCCAATTCACCTACAACATGTGATAAGGTCAGGGGGAATCAACGGCCCTCCTTACAGATTCATTCATGGAAACACCAAAGAGATCCTCAAGATGAGAACCGAATCCTTGAGAAGGCCCATGGATTTATCCTGCCATGACATATTTCCTAGAATACAGCCTCACCTACACACTTGGCTCAACATATATGGTAATGCAATGTTTAGTTTCCAAATTTCTCTATCTTAGTTTCATTGCTTCAAATTCGAATTTTACTCTATTTTTGTCTATTCATATATATATATATATATATGTATAATTTTTAAAACAGGGAGGACTATTCTTATCTGGGATGGTACAAAAGCTCGGGTAGTCATTACGGAACCGGAATTTGCTAAAGAAATACTCTACAATAGAGAAAAAGCTTATCCAAAAAAAGAGGCAGAAGGCTACGAAAAGATGTTATTGGGTGATGGTCTTGTGACATCTGAAGGTGACAAATGGGCAAAGCAAAGGAAACTGGCCAATCATGCTTTCCGTATAGAAAGCTTGAAAGTATGCCTTTTACTTGGATATATCGTTATACATCGTTATGTTTGAATTTGATTTTGATTATTATTATACGTGATGTGTAGGGCATGGTTCCGGCTATGATTGAGAGTGTTGAGATGATGCTACAAAGGTGGAAACATCATGAAGGCGAAGAGATTGAGGTAACTGAAGAGTTTAGATTATTAACGTCAGAAGTGATTTCGAGGACAGCCTTTGGGAGCAATTATTTAGAAGGGCAAGCAATATTTGAGATGTTGAGGCAGTTTGGCATCATAATTTTTAGAAATTATTTGACAATTAAGCTTCCTGGCCTCAGGTAAATTCATCACTTATTTGGTACAGTTAAATTTCGGTCTAATTTAGTTATGTGGTGAATTCTAATTCTGGGATTTATGATTGCTTGGAGATATATATGTCTAATTATTTTCAATTGATTAACATAGTGCAAACACACACTATTAAATCGCATGGAAAGTCGAGAACTAGCGAGACTCTCTGAAATTTGACAATCTACACTTTTCTCGAACCTCACTCTGAGTGTGTCTCCAATGAAGTCCAGCGACTTCATTATCGCACACAGGGAGCTCAAAAAAAACTGACATGAAATTAATATAGAAGCTCGAGCTTTGAGTTACATCTTTTCAAAGTTTCAAGACTCTATAATTGATGCAGCGGAAATTAAGAGAGCAATAAAATAAAATCTAATCCGTTGATTCACCACGAATACCGGATTCAGAGTCGTCCTGCAACCTACTGATTTACCACGAATGCTAGGTTTTAGGGCATCAAACACTCGTTGATCTTCGTAGAAAATACCGAATGATTGGAAAAGTACAAAATCGCGCACAAGTTTTATTAATCGTCAAAAGCTGCTGGAAAAAGTTTTAACAAGAGCTTAAATAAGAGACACGAAACCCTAGGGCCCCAGGACAAACCGGGTAAAAATAAAAGACTGACAAAAGCCCAAAAAATAGGCCCAAAACACAAAACGGGCTAAAAAACATACTTAAAGGCATTTTTTCACGTTTTCCGGCTCGTCGCTAGTTTTTTAAAAACATATTATAATAGGAAAACGGAGTTACGAGTCAAAAGTTATGACCGATTAAAGTTTACCGACTACCGACTTGAGTATAACGCCGCTGTCGCGTCTCCAAGTAATCTTCAGCTATGCGATCCGCATCAATAATATAACTCTATAATATGAAGTCTTGTATTATAATCCGAGTAGTATAACGTATTTAGACTTAGATTTTCTTGACACTAAAATGTAGCTTATTCATTCAATATCCTTGCTTCTTAGTCTCATGTAAATGGTGAAACTTTTATATGAAATTAGGAATGACAATGGATCAGGGCAGAGGATGAGATCTCCATCCCCGTCTTTACCTAAAATATTTACCTCCATCCCTGCCTCCACCTCCATCACCACCACCCCCGGCCCCCCAAAGGCCTCAGCCTAAGCCCAAGCCCAAGCTCAAGTCCAAACTTTTTTTTTTCCCTTTTCGATACAAAAGAAACAAACAACACAAAGTGCAAGAAAAAAAAAAACCTAATGTATTAGGAATATTAATAGTATCATGGCCTCCACTTGACAGTAAAATAGAATTAACGTGCAAACATTTTGAATTGTATATACATCAAAATACTATTATTTACTGTAAAAAGAAACTGAAACTTAAAATAACAAATTAAAAGTTCATTCAACAAACAATATTAAAAAATTATTGAATATAAGTTGTACACTAATCAACATAATGCCTAATGATGATGTCACTAGCACACCAAACATAAAAGCTAAAAGCGACCTATATAAAAATATAAAAAAATACTAAAAGTAGGGGAAGTGGGGCGGTGTGGGGCGGGGCGAGGGAAGAACTTAGTTCATTCCTGCCTCTATTTCTACATAAATTTCTGTCCCCGCCCCAAACAGAATGGATGCAGTCAGATCTCTACTTTTTCTCAGTTCATCACCATCCCTACTTCTAATGGTACTAAAACTCTGCATAGCTTGAAAGGAGGATTCTATGAAGTTGTACAGACTGCACTTTTCTCAAACGTTGCTTGAGTGAGACTCCAGGGAAGTCCAACCACTCCATTATCACACACAGGGAGCTCGAAAAAAAATACATGAAATTATTATCGGAGCTCAAAGCCCCTTAACTATTTTTCCGCTGCAAGAGTAGGGGTTTCTTTTCTCTCATTCTAATTTTGATCGTTCATTTGTCCATTTGTGTAGTCAATTCTGGAAAAGTAGTGATGAGAAAGAATCCGAGAGTCTTGAACAAGGGATACGAAGTACTATTATAGGGATTATGAAGAAAAGAGAAAAGGCAACAACAGAGGTAGACAATTTTGGGACTGATCTGCTTGGACTACTTGTGAAGGCAAAAAATGATGCAGATGAGAATAATAGGATTACAGTAGAAGATGTGGTTGATGAGTGCAAGACCTTTTACCTTGCTGGACAAGATACTACAGCCATCTCGCTTGCTTGGACTGTTCTTCTTCTAGCAATACATACGGATTGGCAAGACAAAGCGAGAGAGGAGGTCCTCAAGTTTTTCGGCCAACAACATCCAAATGCAGAAGGCATTGCAAGAATGAAAACGGTACACATCATGATAACAAAACCAAACAATATCTCCTTGTATACAGAAAAGAACACAAAACAAATATTAACATCTCACCTTCCTCTATGTCGTGTAGATGAACATGATCATTAACGAAAGTCTAAGACTATATCCTCCTGTACTTGGCATTACAAGAAAAGTTCAACGCGAAGTCAGGCTGGGAAATCTCGTTCTTCCTGCCAATGTAAACGTGTTTGTTTCAACGTTAGCACTTCATCATGATCCTCAAATATGGGGAGAAAATGTGCATCTCTTCAAGCCAGAAAGGTTTTCAGAAGGAGTTGCTAAAGCTACAAACAACAACCCGGCAGTGTATCTTCCCTTTGGTTTGGGACCACGAAGTTGTGTAGGCATAAACTTTGCAATGAATGAAGTGAAGATTGCTCTCTCAATGATTCTGCAACACTATGCTTTCATTCTCTCCCCAACTTATATTCACTCACCAGCGAATATTTTGACAGTTCGCCCAGAACATGGGATTCAGGTAGTGCTTCATGCTCTCTAGAATGGACAAGAGTTGTTAATAAGTTGTGCATTGCGCGAACGTAATAGTCAGACTTTGCAGGCATTCAATCACTTGTATAGAGATAGCATTTGAAGATCGTTGAGCTGTAAAAAAATAACTAGTAGATCTTAAATTTGTCTGAAGTAGAAGTAAATGGCTAGCATTAACATGGATTGGAAGCCTTGATTCCTTGCATGAGATTTCACACCAACCCTTCTGGCTTAGTCACCTATTCTCTTAATTTGTACAACATTCTGCAAGCATATTTCAGTTTTTCAGTACAGTTACTGGCCTTGCTTTTGGTAATCAACACTCTCTAGGTAACTTGTGGTTGCTCAAGGGCCAAATTTGGCGGAAAATTCATGCCCTGTATAGATTAAACGGCTAGATTTACCTGTTCGTTAAGTATCTGAATTTCAAGATTAAAACAAGTAAAATCTTAGGATCAAGTGAATGTGAATCCCAGCCCCACCGATGAAGGCATGGCGTAAATCTGATTACATGACCATTAATGACGGTAATTGATAGGATATGCAGACAACCATTAAGTGCTTATTACAAGTGAATCTCAGCCCCACCGATGGAGGTAATAAACTTTTAACAAAAAAAAACTAAGAATACCTTTAACAGACCTTTTGCACTCTGTCACAATCAAATTGAACCCAGAGATTATACAAACTTCACGAGTAAACAAACTAGGTTCTCTACATAACAATTTTTTGGTCTTATTATTTCTCATACCACATCAACCAGCAAAGAGAATACTCCTCAAATCATCAGTAAACAAGCTGGGTTCTCTAAATAACAATTGGACATTGAATAACTTCTCAAATCACCGGCAAAGATTTTTCCCATTTGCTCTTAGCACAATTTAAATCAGCACAACTTAAATCAGCTCAGAGACCCACACTGAAAAGTAAGATCTAATATCTTTATTTTAGTACAGAAGGAAAATTCCCAAGGTGAGTCGGATGTCCTACCACTAAAAACCACAATTTTTAATGGACACCAAAGCTCTAGCCAATCCAAGTGCCACTATAACTCATGTTGCACAAACAAGTCTTATTGATTTGCAAAAGCATTGTCAATTGCGGTGGAAACTTAAGAATCGTACAAACTGAACAAATAGATCTTAAGTTCTAAGTCAAGAACAAAACTTCAGTTATTATCCGTGCAAAACCAAATTGATTAAATCTTGAAAAAAAAAAAAAAAAACCAATGTAGAAGGGTTGAAAAGAATTTGAACACCGAGAACTACAGATCACCTGCAAAACCCTAACTTGTAAAAACCTACAAACAAGACCCTAACATCATTTTAACAAGTGATGATAACTACTTTTTTTCAATCAAAATAGCCTACTTTTTTTTGGTCTTTTTTTTTTTTTTTTGCTGATTAAAGTATACAACCAGAGCAACAACAAAAAAAAAAAGACAACAGAACAGACTAAAAACAAAGACACCTAGCCACAACCACTAGGCAAAATAGATTCTCTCGAGATCACTTGAAGCACCGCAAGAGGGAGCTTATCAGGGCCCAGCGTTCCAGTGAACTTGTTCCTTGACGCCTAGGCTGCCCTCTCATGAGCAGCAGCATTTGCAGATTAATCTATGCACATAATCAAACTCCCACTTCCTACGTCGATCCAAAAAACTAGAGATATCCATAACCAGGGAAGATAGAGACCAATGAGGTGAGCAACAAGCACCCTTGCGCTAGTGGATCATCTCTTGGGAATCCCCCTCAAAGATCACATGATTCCATCCTTCCCCCTCAACCCAAACACTTGCCAACCTAGCAGCTTCAGCTTCCGCAGCAAGGGCCGAATATGTTTGTCCAGTCAAAGCTTTTGCAAAAATGACACTACCCTGGTCATTCCTAGCCACTGCAGGGACAGACGTGCCTCCATTGAGATAAGCAGCGTCAAAATTTACTTTGATGGTCTCCAAGGGGGCGGATTCCACTTGGAAGGACGCCTAGCTCAACCAAGATCTGCTGACTCGAAAGCTCTCGAAAAGGAGTTTAAAGCTTGACGGTTCTCTAACTCCAACGCATAGATCTCTTTAATTATAACCTCCACATTTAGAGTTTTTGATTCAAATAAGATAGCATTACGCCACCTCCAAATTCTATCCATGATAATGGCCGCAGAAAGAGCAAACTGCTTACACTTGTTAGGAGGGATGCCCAGCAGAATAGGATCCAAAACTATACCAATCCAATCCGCAGATGTGATCTGAGCATAAGCTTCAGTGTGAAGGTTCCAAAGCTTGAACCAGATTCTCCTAACAATAGGACAAGAGAGGAAAAGGTGGACCAGTGTTTCTGTTCCAGAATTGCAGAGGGTACAGTGAACATTGCTTATCTCAAATCTAGCAACAAGGATGGTTTTGGTTGGAATAGCTTCCGAAGCAACACGCCATAGCATCAACTTCAATCTTTCATGGAACTTAAGCTTCCCTAATTTCCTCCATTGCTGAGTTGTTAGGCCTTGGGATAGTGAATTTTGAGAGGCCATATCACGTGAGTAGGCTGAGCTCACAGAGAAATATCCTATGTTTCCAAACAGCCATCCCCATGAATCTTTCCTAGAGCAGGCAGGAATAGGGATCTTCAAGATTCCATTACAGATGGGTGATCAAACAAGTTATGGAGAGCATCCTCCTTCCACAATAAAGTTTCAAAATTGATTAAATCACAGGCTTTTATCTCATCTTGATTGCTTTGAGGAGATGGAGCAGGCTTAAAAAGAGGGGTGTTAGGAACCGAAGGGTCTTCCAAATGTCTATGGAAGCCCCATCACCAATTAGCCGACAGGCCCCAGTTCAAATCAAATCCCTACAATCCAGGATTCCTTTCCAAATAAACGAGTTAGTACCCTTCTTAGGGACTTCCAGAAATGGGATCTTGTGACAATACTTCTTGAGAAGGAGAGAAGTCCATAGTTTATCTTCACCATTAAGGAGCTGCCAGCCTAGTTTGGCAATGAGAGCTCTATTAACATGATGAAATTTCCTGAAGCCTAGCCCACCCACTTCCTTCATCTTGTATAAGTAACTCCAACATTTAGTGTGGCATCCTTGCTTTTCTTGAGAGTTGCCCCACCAAAAATTACAAAGCTTACTGTCCATCTAACTGCAAAAGGTCTTTGGTAACTTGAAGGCTGACATAGCATATACAGGTAGAGATGACGCAGCTGATTTGATCAAAGTAGATCTCCAAACAAAGATAAATAGTCACTCACAACTTTTGCTGCTTGAACTGAGGCTCTACAGAAAATCAGAAGATCATCAGCAAACATAAGATGTGATAACGATTGACAGTTTCGAGCAATTTTTATGCCATGGAATTTGCCCCTCTTCAGTGGCTGCAAGGATCCTTGAAAGCACTTCACTACAAATGATACAGAGGAAGGGGGAGAGGAGGTCCCCCTGCCGAAGGCCACGCTGGGGGTGAAAAAAAACCGTAGGGGCCTCCATTGATTAGAAGAGAGAAAGAGGTGGTGGAGATGCACTGAAGAATCCATTGCATGAACTGCTCAAGGAACCCAAGGCACTTAAGGACCATCATAAGGAAACTCCACTCAATCCTGTCGTAGGCCTTTGTCATGTCCACTTTGATAGCCATCAATGCGCCCTTACCCTTCTTCTGTTTTAAGGTATGCATAACTTCTTGAGCTAGAATTGAATTTTCACCAATGTTTCTATTTGGAACAAAGGCAGCTTGATTCGGAGCAATAAGCCTATCAAGAAGGGGGCCTGATTCTATTAGATAGAAGTTTTTTGATCACCTTGTACGCCACATTGCAAAGACTTATTGGTCTAAACTGATCCACTTTGCATGCATTATGGGATTTAGGGATAAGGGCAATAAAAGTGTGGTTGAGGGTTCTAAGCGAATAACCATGTCTAAAAAAATCAACTACCATGCTGCACAGGTCTACGCCCACCTCTTCCCAATATGCTTTATAAAAACAAGCAGACATTCCATCCGGACTAGGGGCTTTCAAAGAGGGCATACCAAATAACATTGTTCGAATTTCCTCATGGGAAGGGATCAACCAGGTTGTTTGGTAAGAAAAAAGGATCAACCAGGTTGTATCCGCTTCCCTCTCAAACCAATATTTTCGCCCTCCTCTACTCATGGAAAAAATGAATAACATTAGGTAGCTATTTTGTTTTCTTTTAACCAATGATATGATCAACTTGTGGCGGGAATTACACATCAGCTCCTAGGTTAGCCTTCTATGTAAGATAAAACTCTCCAACATATTTGTATTAACTAACGAAGAGTAACTTTTTTCACATTGTTGATGGCTTGGACCACATTGGTTTACTTATCAAAGTTAAAGAGCTTAAATAAAAAAAAATTAAAATTAAAAAATAACATTAAAATTTGACGCAAAGTTGGAGAGAAAAAATAATTATTTATCCATCTTTTTTCTTTATTTAGGGAGATGATTGCTTTTTATAGACTTTCATAATTCATATTGCCTTTGGAAAGGCTCAGGGAACAAGGTCAACAATGGGGGCAAATATCGTAAAAAAAAAGAGCAATTCCGTATCCAAGCATCTCTTTGCAGGTTGAATGGTTAAAGGTTGTTAGATATATTTTCAATATATATATATATACATGTTTTTAATTGAGTGTTTTTTAGTTAAAATTTTTGGACGTTGGAGAGATGCAATCTACACCGTTAAGGTGTAAAGGTGAGATCGAATGACTACATGTAAATCTGAAGATGGTGGATAGAATACACACAAGTTTCCGAATAGACACTTTTGAATATATATAATGGTGATTTCATAATTCCATTAGAGACAATCATATAGATGTTCTTATGTATCAATTCCACCCTCTAGAAGCTCTACTATTATACTTTATATTTATCATTGCTAGAATCTGTTTATTGTAGAAATATAATTATAGATTCTTGGCAAAGTTGCAAAATCTTAAAGTATTTGGTTTTGACTTCATTTGTGCAAAATGTAGTTAGATTACAAATTATTTTGGGTTTCATTGTATCTTAGAGGTGATTCAGCATTAACCCGATGCACACCAGATTTAATGAATTGATGGAGACGAATATCGTCTTAAAAAAAGCGATATTATATAGTGCTTTGAACCAAATTTTCATCATCTTCTTCTTCTATAGAATTTTACACCAACAATGGTTACCATCTGGTGGTTTCAAATATCTCTTAAGAGAGAACAATTTCATATCCAAACATCTTTTTGCAGGTTGACTGGGTACTTACCTAATAAGCCCTCAATAAGATTACAACACATTATTTCCATTCGATTGAAAAGGAAAATAAATAAATAAATGACAATTACCTCCTCTAAGGTATAACCATATAAGATATCTTCCCTTACGCTTTGAAAATTGCACTGATCAACCATGTCAGAGTTTGTCAGTTAATGAAAGTTATGAAATTACATTTTTATCCTTAACTTTAAAAAGTGTTTTTTATTCAATTTGTAATAAAAAATAAATAAACAAACCAATAACAAAACTCATCTTACTTCTCTTAAGTTGCAGCCTCACCACCACCCTGGTCATAGCTTCACCACTTCCCACTTTTGCCTCCACCATTGCCACCCACTAGCACCTCCACTTTTGCGCCTCTACCAAGCCCGCCATCACCATCATCCCTTACTACTTGACCTTACTTTTTTAGCAGAAAGTCAAATTGGAAAATCTTGTTCTTCTTGCCAATGTTTCAACATTGACACTTCATCATGATCCTCCAATATAGGCAAAAGATGTGCCTCTCTTCAAACCAAAAAGATTTCAGAAGGAGTTGCTAAAGCTACTAACAATAATCCTTTGGTTTGGGATGACATAATTGCATAGCGATGAACTTTGATATCAACAAAACAATGATTGTTCTTTGAATGGTTCTGCAACGCTATGCCTTCAATCTCTCCCCTACCTACATTCACTCACCACTACATATTTTTACAGTTCGGCAAGAACATGGGATTCAGATAATGCTTCATGCTCTCTACAATGGACTAGAACAAAACAACCAAACTTTGCAGTGTTATAATACATTAAACAGGTACATGAATTTAGAACTTAATGTATGTAAATATACAAATGCGGAAGCATAACTGTTTGAGCCATTTTGTTAAAGATAATGGTTGAAATTTATTTCTTGATCTCCAAGGTTAGGTCTTCCCCTCCTTCTCTCTATAACAGTATGACGACTCTAGCAGTCTAGACTCTAGGGTTAAAGAGTGAAGAAGGGACCTAGCCTATTTATATAAGCAGTCTCTCAGACCCTCCCATAACAGGCTTTCATAGACTTCACAAAAGGCTCACACTGCCATCCAACCACACCAATATCATATAATGTGCACATAAGCCCAAACCAGTAGATCACTACATAACATGGTCATTCTGTATATATCATAGCCATATTGGATTTAACCCATTTTTCATAAAGGAAAAATTCAATTAATGTAAGCTCACATTATGGATAATTCTAACATTCTCTCACTTAAGCAAATATTAACAGTAGTTCGATAGTTTTTTAAATTTTTTTATGATAAAATGACTATTGGGTCGAGAACTATATGTGGCTACCAAATAAGACTATAAGACAACACCTTTAAACCAATCTAGTCCAACAAAGCTACCAATACCAAACCAAGGAATTCATTATATTATTCACATATATAAGACCACTCAAGATTACAAATATCAACTACTTTCTTGACATGGATCAAGATGTGGTAGTGTGGTAGGAGAATAACACTCTTATTGGTGATCATACATATGTGTTATTCTCACTATTAGTCCTCACAAATGAATCCTCTATCACAAATGCTTCAATAAGAAGTTAGAGAATTCCTCAGGCTTCAACAATAAGCCAGTATGTCTTTTCACGAATATCTTGAGATCACTTTACGGTGTCAACAACAAGACATTCCCTATTACTTAAGATAGACACCAAATTTTAAGATTTTAATCACAACATACCATAAATATGTTCGTTCACATATAATATCATGAACATATCCACTCACGTATTGTATTAACAAAACACAAATGATGATCATCAATAAAGCTCTGTTATTAAAATATAACTAAAACGAGTCTCAACATATAAACCAATATCCACAAAAGTAAAGAGTCTCAAACACATAAATAAATAACCACAAAAGTAAAGAAAATAACTCCCACTAACCAAGTACATCAAAAGAGCCAATGATCGTTATGTTTTTAACATGGTTGTCAAATACCAAAGGTCTTAATCCCTTAGTCAAAGGATCTGCTATCATCTCCTCTATAGCAATGTGATCAATGATGATATCACATTTCTTTACCAAATCTCGGACAGTTAAATATTTGATCTCAATGTGTTTAAACCCACTAGAATTCTTATTCTTCTTAAAAAAAATAAAACAAATGCACTATTGTCACAAAGAATTTTTAATCGCCTAGAAATAAAACCAATTACCTTAAGTTCTGAGCCAAAATTTTGCAGCCAAACAGGTTGAGTTACAGCTCCATAACATGCTATAAACTTAACATGCATAGTCGAACAAGCTTTTAAAGTCTGCTTAACACTTTTCAAGAAATAGCTCCTCCAGTTAACATGAAAATATACCCTGAAGTATATCTCATATCATCTACACATCCAGCAAAATTTGAATCTAAATAGTCAATTACCTTAAGGTCATCTACCCTCTTATACACAAGCATGTAATCTTTTGTTCTCTACAAGTAACTCATTACCTTTTTACAGCTACCCAATGATCCAAAAGCTATGTTCGCCCTAGTACATACATGTGCATACATAAGGCTACCAACGGCACCAGCATAAGGTATATTTTTCACTGATTCCCTTTCAAGATCAGTCTTAGGACACTAACTATTACTAAATTTATCACCTTTGGTAATATGACATCACCAGCTTTACAGTGCTACATATTAAACCTCTCAAGTATGCAATTGATGTATCCCTTTAGAGAAAGTCCTAACACACTACGAGATCTATCATGAATGACTTCAATCCTCAAAACAAATGAGGCCACTCTGCATTTTTCATGTCAAATGTATTAGATAGCAGCAACTTAGTCTCATGCAAGAAACTCAAATCACTAATCGCAAGTAGGCTATCATTAATATAAACAATAAGAAAAATAAATTTTCTCCCACTAACCTTGAGATATGTACACTGATCAGCCTTATTTTTCACAAAACGTAAAGAAGTGACAACCTCATCAAACTTCAAGTACCACTGACGAGATGACTGTCTTAGACCATAGATGGACTTTTTCAATTTATGTACCATTTGTTCCTTGTCATTCTCCTTAAAACCCTCAAGTTGCGCTATGTAAATTTTCTCACATATGCTGCTATTCAAAAAAGCAATTTTGACATCCATCTGATAAAGCTCTAAGTCAAAATGAGCCACCAAAGCCATGATGGTCCTAAATGAATGCTTAGATGAAACTGGCAAAAAAGTCTTGTTATAGTTGATGACTTCCTTCTGAGTAAACCCCTTGTTGGTCCAAAAGGCAACCTAAGAGGGAGGTGAATTAGGTTTTTCGAAGATTAAAAGTAATTAAGATTAATTAAAATTAATCTAACCAACGTAACAGTGATCAATTAATATGCAATGCAATATAATCAAAAAAATGAAATAAAACAAAGCATAAGAAAGAACACACAGATTTACCGAGGTTCAACCACAAACCGTGGTCTACGTCCTCACCCCAAGACCTCCTTGAAGTCTTCTTCCACTATGTAACCTCCAATTACAAATGGGCTACGGATTGACAAAGTGCTCAGCTCACTATACACAAGAACTCCTCACCGAGCTCTTCAATCTCCAAGTGGTTTTGTCCAACCTCCACTCAAACTTACAAGAGTTTTGCTTTCTCAAGAGAACTCTCAAACTCTCAATTACAAGTGTATAAAAGTATACAAGTAACTAACACACTCTCTAGCAAGAGTAGATTTTACAATCAGATCTCACAAGTTGAAGACAGGAAGAATATCAGAGTATATCAGTGAATCAGTCAGTTGATCTTGTATTTGTCTCTTATCCCTTGTATAAATGCAGCTGGAAGCTTTTATATAAACCCCTGTATTGATTCCATCCGTTAGAGGTTGTTGGGCATCATTAATGCGCGTCCAGTCTGTTATAACGTTAAGAAAAATAGCCGTTATATCCAAGGAGTAGGCTCCAGGTATGTGAAGTCGACACTTTCTGCTTCTGCATTTACCAGATATTGTTTACTGACTTCATGAGTCTGCTCTTCATATCAATGAGGCGACTCCTTGTTCATTTTGTCTTCACATCTTTGGTTTCTGCTGTCATGAGGCAACTCTCCATCTTTAGGAGTCTGCTCTTTGTTTATTCGATCTTCAGCCTTTTACTTCTGTTGTCATGAAGCGACTCTTTATCTTCATAAGTCCGCTCATTGATCATGTTATCTTCAGGCCTTTGCGTCTGTCTCTATGAGGCGACTCTTCATTACAATGAGTCTACTCATTGTCTACTTGCTCTTTAGGCTTTTGCTTCTGTGTTCATGAGGCGACTCCTCATTTCTCATAAGTCCGCTCATTGCCCAAAAATCTACTTTCTGACTTCTAATGATCTAACTCATCTTAGCACTGGTATAAGATCTTCAAGGAGTATTTCTTTAGGATATCATGATCAATCAAATCTCTTTAACTCATCAGAGTTAATTTCTATTCAATTTGGATTGAATCAATTATTGGATATTGATCTTCTCTTGACTCTCAAACTGTCAGAGCTTCATTATATCAATGTCTATCTTTTCTTCTTCATTTGCAAAGCTTCTTCTTTCATTGTAGAACATCTCCTTCAATGCCAAGCTTTCTCAATTATGTAGAGCTTCACAATGCTTCATTTCTGATTTCTTCTCTTTGCTAGCAATTCTTCTTTCTTCTTTACAGATCACTTCAATAAGACTTTTGCAGACTTGATGAAATCTCTTCATACATATAGTCTTCATTGATTCTTTACATTGTAGAAGAATTCTTCACTTGGATTCTAGGTAGAGATCAGACAATCATTTTGAGCCATCGTCTCAGTAACTTCAATCACATTATCTTGAATTGATCTTTGCATTCTTGATGAAGTCTTCTCTTGAGCATTTTTAATCTCTTCAACAATCAATTCATCTCCAACTGATCATTGCACATTCTGATGAGGTCTTCTTCTTTTTTGAGTGCAAATCAATCTTCATTGAGTCTTATGCATACTTGATAGAAGCTTCATTTAAACACCTTCAATCTCTTCGAATGTAAAATATTTGTTTGAAGTAGAGATAGATATCACTCCTCTGTTTGGTTCATTGCATAGCTCTTGAATTTGTTGTGCATTCTCTTTGACATGCTTTAGACTTAAGATTGAACTTTAAGTCTAAATTATGAACTTTGTTAATCTGCACACTAAGCAGATTCATTAGTAAAATAACACGAGATTTAGTTATCATCAAAATCAACATGGGAATCAACCTTGAGTCAACAATCTCCCCCTCTTTGATGATGACAAAACCTTTGCAAAATAAGTTCATATAAGATTTAAATGAAATGAACAAAGTTAAATATCATACCAGTAAAGAAACTCCCCATTTGTTTTATAATTAAGCAAATGATGCTTAGAGGATAAAAACATTTCAAAAACAATTTTCAGGGAGTTTTTGTCAGTGAAATCAAAGACATTTTGAGGGAAATAAATCATGATGCTCCCCCTGAGAACATGCTTGACATTTATCAGGTAATAAGCAATTCATATTATTTCCTTTTCATTTAATGCCAATACATTAAACAATTTACGTTTATTTTAGTAAATTCCATTTCTTGTCCAATTCATTTTTCCTAATAAAGTTTGTATTTACTCAATCTTGAATAAATATTTCTCCAATTTTGAGTTATATGCAACTCATTTTTCAGTAAAAACATATTGTTCATTTCTTGTTCCCAATTTTACCAAATTCTCAATTTATCAAATACTTCTCCCCCTTTTTAACTTAAACACAATTTATTTGCTCTAATTTTGCCAGTCTAATACAATTTTGCTCTAATTTTGTCAATACTATACCACAATACTTTTTCCCCTTTTTGTCAATGCATCAAAAAGAGAATGACAATGATACTAATAGAGTGAGAATGATAGACAGGTACAATAGCAAAAAAAAAAAAATAGGGAATCAAACAGACCAAAATAGATTGTATAAATAGGGAATAAATCAAACAAGTTATCAAAGCAATCACATTTGATACCAGAACAGAATTAGATTTCATTGAATGAACCATTGAGATTACAAAGAGTTTTACGGTTAAAGTTCACAAAAACTATGCCAGAAGTAAAACAAAATAGAAAAAAAGAAATGTTATAACAGGACCATGAGAGTGACAGAGCCATGACTTGAGCTTTGAAGTTGGAAGATTTTGAAAGGTGTTTTAAGGAGATGGAGAAGGAGATGGAGAAGGAGAGGGAGAAGGTGAGAGAGCAACAGGATCTGAAGCAGTGTTGGATGGACCAAAAAAGGGTCTAGGCCTCAAACCATATAACCTCCTTCGCACAAATCCAGAGGCTGAGGTAAATGGTTCGGCTGCCTTTGCTGGAACAACCTTTTTCTTTGGTGCAGCATTCTCAGATTCTTCCTTGAAGACATCATCTGCAGGCTCATCCTCCTCAATTTCCAGGTTTGTGTCCTCCAAATCTTTCTCTACTTCCTTCTCTTGTTCTTCCTCATTTCTTTCTTCAGTTTCTAGTTCT